>JADLZL010002173.1:0-357539 GCA_015844335.1 Chrysopogon serrulatus
TACGAGATGGTTATCTTTTTTATGTGTTTGTATACTTGATCGTAACTTTGACCTTGTAGAGAAAAAAGGTTTTTGTATTTATGAAATAAATATAATTTGTATCCTTGCAATAAATGTAATTTGTATGTGTGTGTGTTTCAATTTGTATTTTTTAAATACGTAATTTGTATTCTCTCTCACAAATGTAATGTACAACAAGTATAAAACAACTAAGACAAGCTTACATAGTCTAACACATAAATATACATAAAAGCGATACAAAACAAAGTAAAAAATTAACCTCTAACCTAATTTGGGGGTGGCACGGTCGTTATCCATTCATAGTAGTGTATATCACGAATGGTGTAACCACATTCCCACGGTCAACGAAGGCCAATGCTCGTATTAGTGCACTCTCTCGTGCCTCACAAATACGAACACACGGTCGACCATAGATATAGCCTACTATACGACTATTGGCATCCACCCCTCGTAATTATTATTATGCCATACTGGCATCCTTGTGTAGTGAGCTGGCCAAAGTGTGCTTCATAGTTCGGGGAATAACCAAAGCCGCTCAATAGCTTGATCTAGAGTGGTGACAAGTCACATGCGGCATATGTATAATCATGGAGAAGAATCTACAGAGAAAATTAGAGATAGTTTAATAAGTGATCTAATATTTAAAATACAGAGATATATATAAAATTATTATGGTTATACCACATCCATCCAGTTGCAGGTCGCCATGATTTCGGCAAATTCCGCCACGTCCTGATTACCCGCACGCCAAGCCTGTATCTTGAAGGACGAGTAATCAGGAATACGACAGCCAATGTGCTCCAGTGCATGCAAACAGTGCAACACGGCATTGAACTCGGCACTTAAGCGTGAAGGCATCTCTCGTCCCCTCTGCAAAATTTGTTGTTGATACCCTGAAGGAGGCCTTGTAGGGATGGAGAAGCTTTCAGTTCACATGTCCACAAACGACCACGGGCATCAATGGTCGTGTCCTCAACTATCTCCGACGCCATAAAAAGGTAAGTGTTGATTGCAACCACTGTATGGGAGATATAGTCTGCAATATTTATGGTATATATATATACTGAGTACTATATGTATAAAAAAGGTAAGTGTTTGCTGAAACACTGGTATGGGTTATGTAGATTTGTGAACCAGGTGTAATCTAACTTTCTCAAATGGAAAAATGACCTAAATAAAAGTTGTACATAACCATGAGTGCACCAACTTTGCAGTTCAAAATTTTTTGATTTGAGGAAATTTACATGGCTCAAATCTGGCCGGAGATTTGAATTTTGAAGTGTTTCAACATTTTTCACACATAGTGTGTGCAAGAATTGTCAAATGGTGAAAATGCATTAATAAAAGTTGTAGGGAATGATGGGTCCACCAACTTTGATGTTCAAAAATTTTTTATTCGAGGCACTCTATACTGCATAAAATGCAAGTGAAACCCTCTGTAAATTTAAAATTTGAAAATTTCAAATCTAAAAACTAGTCAAATTGCTATGTGAAATACAGTAGGTGGATAGAGCTTGATTTTGGACAAATTTAGGAAAAAAATTCATCTTATTTGGAGTTAGGATAGTTACAAATCTCATCAATCACACAAAAATCAGAAATCATACATGTTCATCCAAGTTCATGGGTGTGTAGGTCTGATTTCTGATTTTTTTTGTGATTGATGAGATTTGTAAACAGTTTTTCTCCCTCATCCTAACTCCAAATGAGGTGATCTTTTTTTCTAAATTTGTCTAAATTCAAGCTCTGTCCACCTTCTGGGAGCATATAGCAATTTGACAAGCTTTTTATATTTGAAATTAGCAATTTTTAATTCTGGACCGTGTAGGTTGTATCAATAAAAAGTAATTATGAAATTTTTAATCTAAATTAGTAAGAAAGTAATTAATACACATTTATTATACAGTGAATATTAAATAGAAAAATGTAATTCTAAACTACACCGGATCAGTATATATAAATAAAATTTAAAAAAAATTTGGCCCAGGTAGGGATTCGAACCCTGGCCGCGCCTGAGAGAGTGAAGGGGTTTAACCATTGCGCTATGTGGGGATGTTCGGAGTAGATAGGGTATTTATTGTTTTATTGTTTAAGAGTTCACTGCCGGCTGGGCTTTAGCACCTGCAAAGTGATATGGGCCTTCAAGTGCCGGGTTCCGTTTAGCACCGGCATTGAAGGGGGTCTTCACCGGCCGGCTGGGATTTAGCACCGGCAAAGTGAAAGGTGGCCTAGTATAAAAGCCGAGCCCTTCGCGCCTCTTCTTTCAAAAACCACTCCGACACCGAGAACAACCACCGGAGCATTCCGCCGCCTCGCTCGCCGTCGCACACATTCGCCGGTGCTTGCCGCCGTTCCGAGGACGCTGCACGCACTGCACCCCCGCGCCTTTGGCCTCCCGGGGGCACCTCCGCCGTCCTCACTGGCTGTCGCGGCGCGCCCTCGACGCCGGCGCCCACCGAGCACACCGCCGCCGCAAGATAACGCGTACTACGCCCCCGGAGCACCTTCTTCGGCAAGAAGGAGGCTGCACCACCGAGCACCGCCGCCACCACCATTCTTACCGACGCCACCGGACCGGTAGGGAGGCGCGGGCCACCGTCTTCCACCTTGTCAACAAAGTGAGTTCGGCCACCACGCCCTCCAAGTGTTCGATGCAATGCCACTAAGAAATTTTCTCACAATTCTTGCTACCTTTGTCCATATATTAGCTTGCAATGTTGTATGAAATGGTATTGATATGTTTGCTATGTCCATTTTGAAGAATTTGTGTCCATAAAATATGATTACACTACATTAATTTTTGACCATGAAATATTAATTAATGCTATTGCTTTAGTTCAGATATATGATTATACTATTATTTGAGAAATGCTATTGCTAAATTACATATGATTTTAGAGATATATATGTATATATATACCCATCATTGTGCTATGTGCCCATTACTTTAAATTTGCTATGTGACCAAGTAAATGCTATTACTATGTGACCATGAGTGTGCATGAATTAATATGGTTAAATCTATATTTGAACTTGTTTGTTCATAATCGCAGGACTTAATATGAGTCTACATTTCTTGCTATATATGGTGACTCAGATGCTACTTCAATTGATTAATTAGTTGAAACCCAATTACATTGTCTCAATCTTTAGGCCACATGGGAAAACGGTATGTAGTGTTTGTTGGCCGTGCCCCTGCATCTACCGTATTTGGGAGGAGTGCCATCCTCAAGTGAATTGCTACCCGGTGCATTGCACAAGAGATACGACAAAAAATCTAAAGCAACCGAGGCCTACCATGCATATATGGCACGGTGGAAACCGTGTTCCCCAAGTAAGAGAGCACCATGTAGTTCCTCTACACGCCAGGAAATTGAGGTGGAGACAAGGCTGTCGCCGTAGATAGGATTCACACTAAGGATATCATCATTTTCTTTCTAGTTATGTTCATTGCCTTTTTTATTTGGAGGTTAATGTAGAGTGTACGTGACTTGTAGTAAGTTGAAGGTCATTGTAATTTATTTGGCTTATGAAGTTCTAATTTGGTGTATTAAATATATATATATATATGTTGTGTTTCCTAGCTAATATATGGTTCCCTGTTATTCCATGTAGCCAAATTAAACAACCCATCATATCTAGTCTCGACAACCATATAGACAGAGGTAGAACGATGACTATTCGTCGTCGCCAATTCACCGGTCGCCCAAGTACTAGGGCACAAGAAGAAGCGGCTAACAACACTGCGAGAGACCCACCGAAGGACCACAAAATAGGACGAGAAACGAAGGTGCCAATGATGATGGTGAAGCAGATGACGAAGCATGGACCCCTAGCAGTTGTCTCCAGCTTGACCAAGACGAAGAGGTATATTTCTTAGGTCATAATTAAATGATTACAAGCACTCTAATCAATAAATGCAAGGGAGAATCTAAGGCTAATTAATTGGTTTTGTGTAGCCTGGATCAATGGAGGAACCTAGTGGATGCCGTGCAAAGAAAGCCAAGGTCCAAGCTGTGTGTCAAGGCTTCCTACGGGAAAGGATGACCGGCACATCTTTGAGTTCGACCAAGTTGGGGAGCCACTACTCCCACGCAAGGCGTTGGGGCCATACAAGACTATCCCGGGATTCTTGCGAGGGACTTCATCCCAATAAAGTTTAGGTATTTGGATAAAAAAAAAGATGACGTTTGGAAGGTTCCCTGAAACTTTGAAGGAGGAGTTATGGACAATGTTCAAAGGATATTTCACTTTCCCTCGTGATTATGATGAGCGGGTAGTCGAAAAAAGGGTTATAGAAAAATGGGGATCGCCTTCAAGAGTTATAAGACGAAATTGCAAAAGGAATATATCAATGAGCGGGAGGATCCCGACTTTGATAAAGGTGTCCACCACAAGCGGAGGCCCTATTGGGAAGAATTCAAGCGATACAGAACTCGGATGAGTATAAGGATTTGAGTGCGAAGAACAAGGAAAACTCAAAGAAAGTCGACAAATCCTCACCGCCTCGGCTCTCGTGGCTATTCCAAAGAAGGTGCTTCAATGGGAGAAGGAGTTTGATGAGATGGAACGCCGTGGTGTTACGCCTCGAGACCGCCGACCGGGCGGATTAGGTCTCTTCACTTTGTTATGGCCGGGGTGCACGGCACAATATTGAAGACGGCACCCTATCGGTCCCAAATGAACATGTGGGCAGCCTAGTTCAGACTATCTCCACTCTAACGGAAGAGGTGAACCAAGGGAGACGCAGGTCCGATAGGGGAGAACGACGTGCTCTCCTAGACACTTGGTAACAAGGAGCACCCCTACCGCACAAGGGGAGCTGGTCTTGTGAACTGGAGGGTAGCTTTCGAGGAGGACATTGCTTCTTATCGTAGCCACACAAGGGCTAGACAAGAACGAGGCGGCTAAAGAAGCTATGTATGAGAACCGCTAAAGATAATGGAAGACGAGTTAACCAACTTGCCGCTATGGCCTCCGAAGCACGAGGTCCTCGAGACTGTGGATCTGCAGTGCCCCGCCCCTACATGCATGAGCCCGGTGGTTAAGGGTCGTAGTAGCCGTGGATCGACCCCCATGGATGATGCCGAGGTGAGATTACCTCATCCGGTGGACAACATATAAGCGGTTAATGAGGCCGTACATCCGCCAACAATGGACTAACGGACAAGGTGGCGGTCGGCTAGGCTTGGCCTCAAGGAGAAGGGTTAACTAATGGTCAACCAATTCCTTTGGGTTATTGGAATGTCACCATTGATACAATTACGGACAAAAAGTTTAACAAGATACCCATTGATTACCCCCGCACAAGAAGATAGGTCGCGGCCGGTTCGAGAACCTTCGTCTTCGTGTCCCGTGGCGGAAGCGGTACATGAAGCTCGACCACCAAGAGTCCTCGGATGATGAGGATGAAGTGAATCTTCACCGGACAGATGTCATGACCAAGCTCTCCCAATTCATGATGCGCCTGCTCATTCCCCAGCCTCAACCCCCTAGATCGGATGAGGTATCTCCGCCGCACCCCCTCCATCACCCCCCAAGGAATATGGGGGATCCGGCTACGGCTCCTACCCCCACTTTGTCAACCCCGAGCAATGTGGGGGCTGCACCTCCTCCACCTCCTCCACCTCCTCCTCCACCTCCTCCACCTCCTCCCCCGCCTCCCCACAATCATTCATCTTCGGCCGGAAGACATGATAATTGTAGACCCCCCCCCCGTCAAAATCAAAAAAGAAGCCGCAAGGCCGATTCCGCAACTAGATCTAGATCGGGCAAAAGGTCCCTCGATTCTATAAAAGAGGATGCCAACAAAGGAAACAAAAAGCAAATAAGCGGGAGTATTACATCTAAGATGAAGCGAGAATGACATAGAATTGCCTAACCCGAGAGGCATGCAACCGATTTTTGAGAAATCTATGGTAGCCTTCGAAGTGGGACGATCGTATGCGAGTTTGACAGACAAGCTCGCAGCAAGCTCAATGAAGAAAGGGAGGATGAGCGGCACCTCTGTTCCGAGCTAGAAGTATATAAATTGATGGAGCGAGAACAACGTACCTATCCCTAGAGGATGCTAGGGCCATAGTTTATGGTGGTACTAATAAGGAGTATGAAATGGCAAAACCAAAGATACAAGTATCAAAGAGGTCAAGATTTCTTTGGAAACAAAAGAGCAGATGAAGCCTCTTACAACACGTATGCGTGATTTACATACTTTTACTTGGCCGAGGCAACTCAAAATGCATCAAGGTGGGTTTGAAGCAATTATTCGGCCGGAGAAGTCTTTGATCATCTTGAGGAAACTTTGCAAAGACATAGCTTTTGAAGACTTATTCCAATTATATCAAAGACGCGACCTCGATATTACGTGATAATGGTCCTGTGGACTATGTAAGTACCCTACTACCCGCATGAATTCATAAATAACTACATCTTTTTTTCATTATTAGTCATATCTCATACTCTATGCGGTGGCTACATAAATACACGATACTTAAAGAACATTAAATATGTAGCCTTCTTGGACCCAACCATAGTGAATGAGCCAACTTGTAGAGGAGACGAAGGCTACGACAGGAATAGAATGATACAAATTCTCTTCGGGTTGTTCAAGGGTTTGCCAAAAAAAGATAAATCGAACGTGCTTTTGACCTATAACTGCTGCGTATGTGGTCTCTACCATTATTTCTACGTATTTTATATAGCTAATTAAACTATTTAATATAAATTGGACTTTGTGGTTGCAGGCACCATTTTATCTTTATCGATGTCGATATTAAAAAGAAACCTTATTGAGGTGTGGGACTCGGAAAGAATCCCCCTAACTCGATAGGTCCTCTACTCGTATGCGTTACAAGAGTAAGTTAACATTTTTATAAACAAATAAAGTTATATAGTTATATATATATATATATGTGTGTGTGTATGTGTATACCACACTTAATGTTACCCTTCTTTCCCAATTAATATTGTGGCGCAAGGCGCATGCAAAGTAAACTTCAAGGTGCAGGAAATGCGACGTACCTAGACCAACGCAAGTTTAATAATGAATGTGGGTTCTACGTAATGTGGGCCACGAGGCAATGGTTTGGCATGAAAAACGTCAAAGCGCATCGAAGGTATTAATTCTATTTTTATATGCCATAAAATTCTCTTATAGCTTATATTAATGCTCCCTATTGATTGCTCGACAAATGGGCTTAAATATGGACACAATATGATCCTGGATATGGAGATTCAAGGATTTCAAGAGGAGATAGCGAATTCATCTTGAAGCATATTGTGAGCAAAGAAGGAAAATACTCCATTGCCCGCTCGAAGAAGTTCAAGAATAATTACGAGCCAAAGCGGCCCGGCTAGACTTTTATAATTGTTCCATTGGATTACGGTGGTATTAGAAAGGACTATTAATGTATATGTAATATTAATGTATGTAATACTAATGTATTTGGTATGTTGTTATCAAGGTTTCAGTTTTATGATTTTGTTTTCCTACCGAGAAAATTATGATTTTTAATATAATATAAAAAAAACTAAATTAAAAATGGGAATATAAAACAATTACTGAAAAATAAATTCGATTGTCGGTTGTCATTGAGGCCGCCCGGTGATACTTTGTAACCATCACCGGGCGTTCAAACATCAAACCGCCACCGATCCTTCACCGATCACTACCGGCTTTGATTTCCAACCCAAGATCGATGTTTAAGATAACACCGCCGGCTTCGATATACAACCGCAAGCAATGTTATTTGAACTTCGGTGCGGTGCATGGGAACCGACATCGATGACCAACCCTCATCGGTGCCGAGTAGGCTATGCCGGTTCAAAATCCCGGCACCGATGGGGGGTTTAGGGCCGCCAAAGTGATGTGCTGATCCGAGGTAGTGTCAGAGAGCATTGGACACCATATGCATGTGCACATTGAGAATATCAGCACCACTAATTTAGGTCTTTTTTAGTTCCATGCAACTTTCAATTGGAATTGCAAGTTTTTTCCACTCTCTCTCCATCACATCAATTGTTTCCTGCATGTAAATAGCATTAAATATAAATAAAAAAATAACTAATTGCACAGTTTGGTTGTGAATCACGAGATGAATCTTTTGAGCCTAGTTGGGTCACGATTGGACAATATTTACCACAAACAAACGAAATGTTACAGGACTTTACAATCTCTCTCCTCTCACAAATTTGTTGCCGCATATAAAGAGTATTAAATATAAATAAAAAAATAACTAATTACATAGTTTTGTTGTAAATCACGAGACGAATCTTTTGAACCTAGTTGGGCCACGATTGGACAATATTTACCAAATAAAAACAAAGTGCTACAGGACTTTATAATCTCTCTCCTCAAAAAGTTTCGTGGAACTAAACAAGGCCAATCTAGACATGTATCTCCGTCAGAGAGCATTGGACCACAACACCATATGTGCACATTGAGAATATTAGCACCACTAGACCCAACGCAGTTCCATCTACGTATTCTGTAGCCTGTGCTAATTTAATGTAGACATTTGTCTCGGTCAGAGAGCATCTGTAGCCATGGACCACAAAACCATATCATGTGCAGAATATCAGCATCAATGCACCCAATCGTTGTATGCCTTTTATTACCCTGTGCAGTTCCATCTGCTACATGTCAATGTCTACTGGACTGCTGCTCAATTAAAGTTACACAGGTATCCTAAAAGTTAATCAATATTTTAGACAACACGAACAAATTCCAAATATTATTAGCAATTAAATATAGGTGTCATAGGAAGGAGGTATAATGCGAGCGGCTGTTTGCCGTTCAAAGCCAAGAAACCGCAGGTGCATTTATTTGCGACACATGACCACTCCGTGGCTTGAGGTGGTGTCTGGGTCTAGAAAACTTGTTTCTAAGCTATTTGTCACCAAATTTTGGCTTGAGTCTTGAAAAATTCTAGAGTCCACCACTGACCATGCTGGAGGTTAATTTCTTTAGAGTCGAGCAAGTTTTGATATATCCAACTATATAAGCGCACTGTAGGTGAAGGTGGCACCAAAATATCACATCGTCGGTGTTAGAGCATACTTTTGGGGACAAATATACTTCCCCATCTAAAAAAAATATTAGTTTAAGACTTTCAAAAATTATATTTGAACATTCGTCTTATTTAAAAAATTATACATATTATTAAATAAAAAGGTCTACATCGCCCTTTGAACTATAACAAGTGGAATACTTATTAACCCCCTCAACTAGAGGTCAAACATACAATAACAAGCCTAAAATATGTCATAATAAGATATAGAATATTCCATTCTAAAATAAATAAATGATTCTTAAATTATATTAAATAATAAAATATGTCATAATAAGATATATAGTATTTATATAAATTTTTTATGATAAATGGTCAAAAACGATGTTTAAAAGTCTTAGAATTGTGTTTTCTAATATTACTCCACTAGCAAATACTACGTACTTCACAGGACATGGAGCGCAGGCCTCACGGTCCAGTGGACCAATAGGAGTTTAGGACCAGGTCCGCACCATGAAATACACAAGGTGCGCAGGGCTCACATGTGACTGCGCTGTTGCCGTCCAGAGCCTTGTTCGGTTTGGTGTTGGAATTGCAAATGTTAGAATTTGAACTCCTGTAGCACTTTTATTTGTATTTAACAAATATTGTCCAATCGTGGTCCAACTAGACTTAAAAGATTTGTCTCGTGATTTGTAACTAAACTGTATAATTAGTTATTTTTACTAACATTTAATGCTCCATATATATGGGTAAAAATTGATGTGATGGAGAGAAAGTGGAAAAAGTTGGAAGTTTGGAGGAAACCGAACAAGGCCAGATTCATCAACACATCAATGTCTACCATGCCAGGACCACTAGTCCATCGTACTCCCTCCCTCTCTAAAAAAATATCACCGTGTTTTTCGAGAAACAACTGCTAGCAATTTTAATAAATAATAAATATTATTGATTAATATCATAATTAGTATCATCAGAAAGATCTTTAACTCTAATTTTTTAACAAAATTATTTAAAGATATAAATATTATACATATTTTTTTTACAAATCAAATCAAACTAAATTTATGGCACGTATCTCACGATAACATTCTTTTGGGTACGGAGAGAGTACAATAAAAGAGCAGCTAGCCAGTACCAGCTCGGAAGTTTGCCTGCAATCGCTGCTTGGAAGTTTGCCTGCAATCGCTGCCCCCTGCTGCGCCTGACCTCCATGTGATGAAACACCATCTGGTCCATTTTATTTTGTGAATCATGTTCGACCAATCAAAAGTGTTTTACTTTTTAATACAGTGACATGACATAGTACAGTTACTAGCACCTAGCCGCCCGGTACCTGCCTGCAGCCTGCCCCCCTGCAGTGTGCTGAAACCCCCTGGTCCATTTTATTTTTTGAATCATGAATGACCTCCAGTGTGATGAAACACCCTCTGGTCCATTTTATTTTTTGAATCATGAATCAAAAATTTGTTTTACTTTAATACAAGTGACAGAGATATTTACTAAAAACCGTGCAGTAGCTCACGCTGCGAGATACACAAATTTTCTGTTAGGAGGTGACATGATGCCAGACACCAAGCAAAACGCCCATGATCCAATGGCAGTGAGCCCATTGGGCTTGCAAGTTTTATGTGGTGCATAGAAAACTCGATAAAAGATCACTCTAACACTCATTTCAAGCGGTGTAAAATATTTCTTCAAATATACCAAAGATATACTAGTATCCAACAACCTTATTCACTTTCCCCTAAATTTTAAGTTTTTTTCACTCCGTCTCCATCACATCAATTTTTGCCGCATGCATGGAGCATTAAATGTTAGTAAAAAAATAAGTAATTACACAGTTTGGTTATAAATCACGAGATGAATCTTTTGAGCCTAGTTGGTCTACGATTAGACAATATTTGCCAAATACAAACGAAAGTGCTACAAGAGTTTGGCAAAAGAGTCTTTACTGTGAAATAGGGAACAAGCCAACATGTGTGTGTCTGACACCGACATTTGGATCCGTAGTGCTGTGTGAGTTGTGCTTGTTCAGCGATCATGTATATATGATCGCGTGTTTCACGTTAAGTTGTCTTATATATAGCCATGGTTTGTATTTGGCGATGGTATAGGATCTGAGGCATTATTGCCACACGTAAAAGTAGCTGAGTCTCGATAGATGAGACACGTACAGGGCCAGATCAAAGAAACGTGCATCGCATCTTTTGTCTGGTACTTCCTTCGTTTCGAATTACAAGATATTTTGATTTGTGTAGATTTATTGATTTTACTATATATCTAAACATAAGTGTATATCTAAATATATAGTAAAATTCATGTATCTAAAAATGTTAAAACATGATCTTATAATTTAGAATAGAGAGAGTATTCACAATATGTGTGCATAACCATTTAAATGTTCTCTCACATCTCTCCTCTCATGTCACTTTAAGCACTCAACAATCCCACATTTCTCGCGAGCTGTGCAGTGTACACTGTGCTTAGAAATCCCAGCTAGCTACACATCCAATCAGAATTGGGTTATTATAAAATCCACATGATAATTCCTACCCGAGATGCAGCAGGCCATTGCAGTTCCGGGAACATGTGCAGCCCACACCTTCCACTTATTCCTTAGTATAAAAATATAGTCAATTTAGGTAATATTTTGTAGATAAAATCAAGATAAATAATATGGTGCCAAAAAAGGCACATTTATTATATCCAGTTTCCGGTGTACAGCTCACTGGCATGTGGTAGGCTGCCAAGCCAAAATGAAACTCTCATATTGCTCGTCCTGGAATTGGCCACTCCTGTTGGCCTAGTTGATATTTTAATCGGTCAATCTATGTTGGGCTCAAACCGAAATGACGTTCGAATTTGTTGTCATTGCCTAGATGAGCGCAGCAACTCTTACCTAACGTGTGGTCCATTGTATACCCTAATAAAAAATATATATCATCTAATCATGCAGCACCCAATCGCCGCGCATCCAGACCCACGTGCTAAACGACACGATGTGACGCGGTGCAAACGATGGACCCCACACGAGGCTCGTGTGCCCGCAGGTTGCACGCCCCGTACCTCACTTTTTTTTTTTCGAAGACCCAGTTACATACTCAGACACTCATACATATAAGCGCACACTCACCCTTATAAATGCACGCACGCACATCCTACCCTTATGAGCACCTTCGAAGAATTGAGATGGACCGACAAATCTCGAGATTAACGAATTCACCACAGCCGTCTCGCTGTCGACGGACACGTCGCCTACCACTGAAAGCATAGCGCCGTTAAATCCTGGATAAATCCAGAAAAATACGAGCACCCATGTTAAGTCTGAGACTTGAACCCGGGTGGGCAGGTTCCACCACAAGGAACCCAACCAGCTGAGCTATCGCTCAGTTCGCGCCCTCCTCACTCCTGCCTGCATCTGTTCCAGTCCAGGTGCCCACTCCTGCTGTATTGTGCATGTGCTGTATTATTTTTTTTTT
Organism: Chrysopogon serrulatus; assembly: GCA_015844335.1. NCBI lineage: Eukaryota > Viridiplantae > Streptophyta > Magnoliopsida > Poales > Poaceae > Chrysopogon > Chrysopogon serrulatus. Next base: position 12,512 of record JADLZL010002173.1, read on the forward strand.
CAAAACTAGAGCCAAATGCAACGGTAGCCCCCTGGCTAGCTACCTGTGTGCTGCATGTGAATGATCTAGCAATACTGACATACGCGTGGTTTATCCTTTTAGGAAGATACTAACAACATACTAAATGCTGACAACGTACTTGGCGCCACTGATAAAATAATAAAGTTATACTTACGGACAAATATCGATAGCATATACATTATGTCCATGTGCTTTATTATTTTTTCAAGGCCAGAGTCAAATGCAACGATAGCCCCCTAGCTAGTTGTATCCATTTCATCACCTGTGTGCAGTGGCGGAGGACGGAAAAAATTAAGGTATGGCGAAACTCATAACATTTGTGGTGCTATCACCAAACCAAAATCTCCTCAAATTATCCCTGGTGGTTGCTGGCCTTATCACATCGCCGCAAATAAGGAGTTCACGAGTTTAGAAGACCAAAAGATGAGATTAGAATTTAGATGAGCCAAGTGGGACTGCAAGTCTGCAAACTTGGGGCCAATAGCATGCCAAAGAAGTCCTAAACTTCTAATAAAAGCCCATATGGCCAGCCCAAAGGTGCGGCCCAAATAACATTTTGTTGTGCTCGACTGGTTGTCTTCTACCTTCAGCCACGACGATGCGTTCGTATTCAGACTGAAACTTCCAGATTGCGTCCATGGCTACTGACTAGCAGCAAGAAAGCGCTTTGGGGTTGGAATCCGCAGCCGAGCCAAGGTAGGGCGAGCGCCCTACCTCGCCCTACCGGGTCCTCCGCCCCTGCCTGTGTGCTGCATGTGAATGATCTAGCAATACTGACATGCGCATGGTTTACCCTCTTAGGAAGATACTAACAACATACTAAATGCTGACAACATACTTAGCGCTACTGATAAAATACTAAAGTTATACTATTGGCTGTACCAAGTTACTGACAAATATCGACATCATACTCACCATTACTGATAAAATACTGAAGTTATACTACCTGTTGTTCCAAGATACTAATAGTATACTGACACAATATTTGAAAATACTGACAAAATAGTTGAAATACTGAGAACTACCAAAGCTATAGTACTGGTTGTACAAAGCTACCGACAAAAAATACTTAACGATACTGATAATACTTAAAAATACCGACAAGCTACTTAAAATAAATACTAACAAAATAACTGAAGTACTAATGAAATATTCAAAGATATTAACAATAACTTAAAGGTACTATCAACTATTGAAGTTATAGTACCTGCTATAAGAAGCTAGTGGCAAAAAAAATGTTGACAAAATACTTGAAGATACCAACAACTTCTTAAGGATACTAGCAACTATTAAAATTATAGTACCTCGCTTATATTATTAGCCGGGCTTATCAGCCGTTCGAACAGTATTTTTCTCTCATAACAAACCGATCAACTTATTTGACCAGCCGAACACTTTGACTGACAAAATACGTGAAGATACTAGTACTAACAACTACTGACAAAATACTTAGAGATACCAAATAAAACTCAAATAGACTACCATCTCGTGGAGTACACGGTTGCAAGAAAATATTTACTTGCATGCATGATGCATGCTTACGTACGGTAGTATAGGTGCATGCATGCAGTGCACAGGACCAAGCCAAGTGCATGTGGAGAGGGCTTGGGTGGGCCTCGCAGTAGATCAGGTGCAAGCGCTGCCCTGCGGTCCGTGCCGGGTGGGATGCGGGGCACGCGGGGACAGGTTGGGCGCGACGCGCGAGGCGTGCGGTGCGGGCGGGGTTGGGCGCCGCGGGTGTGGACCGGTGGTTCCATTGGTTGCTAGATTAGTCGATGCTGTAGAATAATATTCTACGTCTAGATCATAGAATAGCGTTATCAGAATGAGGCTATTCAGTAGCTAGTTTTAGAATAAGTTATTTTATAGCTACCTTTATTTATAATAATTTTTATACTAATTTACGATAATATAAATATATATTTATAATAGTTAAGTTACTATAACATATAAGACTATTTACGATAACAATTATAGTAAACCATTTGAAAGAAGTTACTGTAATCTCATAAATCAGTATTGTAATTATATCGTAACTTAAAGTTGCTACAGAATAAGTTATTTTGTAGTCAGCTACAACTGTAGTATATAAAATAAGTATAATCACGTACTCTATGTATACATGTATACTTGACATATATATTAACAGAGATACTCTAGTATGATCATATACTTCACGCACGTACACTTTGTTCGGTCATATACACCTTAAATCTAGAGATATTAACATGGAAGTAGCTACTCCCTAGAGTAGGAAAGAATTTTTTGAGAAAGGGAGTTTTTCTCCCCATTCCCATGCACTGTGCATAGAAATACCGTGGGCACCGGGTTCAAACCCGGGTGGCCGAGCGCACGGCTCGTGCGGCTAGCCAAACGAGCGACTCGCTCGTTCAGTAGGAAAGAATTTTCCTATAATATATAATATATATAATATATTAAAAATTATATATATTATATATATAATATTATATATATAATATATTGAAAAGTATAGGTCCCTTTGAAATTTTTTTTCTGTAGGAAAACTAATAATAAATAATTATTATGATACTTGTGCACTCAACGTATTATTACCAATATTAGCTCATATATTATGGATGTTATAGTCACCTATAGCTTTAAAAAATTTATGGAAAGGATAAAACTACTGTAGCATTATTCTGGTGCTCATTGTCCATAAATGTTTGATTAAATTTTTCATGTATGTTTGATAGTCTTTTATTTCTACCTGTAGCAACGTATGGACATATTTGCTAGTATATAAAAAAAGAGCAACATCCTCAGCCATGGGAAGGGCAGGGCCAACTCAAAACCTAGATAAAACACGATAGCGAAAATAATTAGTTAAATGGGGGTCTGCTTTAAGATTCGTGTCAGAAATTAAAAGAAGAGTACGAGAGCAATTCCCGCAAATAAATAATCTTCAAAAGATTGTTGGGTAAAGTTTAAATGGTAGATTCATGATTAACATTTAGGTTAGATTATAATCGGGGTGTTCAGCCGGGTCATATAAGCCGGCTCATAAAACAAGCCTGCTAGTTTGCTGTGAGAGAAAAATACTGTTCGAATAGCTAATAAGCACTACTACAGAAAGGGCATTTAGCCCCGGTGCTCAAGGGGCTTTAGTCCCGGTTCTAGAACCGGGACTAGGTTAGTCCCGATTTTCTAGTCCCGGTTCCTAGAACCGGGACTAAAGGTCGTTTAATCACAAAAAAATGATGCGAAGGCAGGATTCGAACTCAGACCCTCCGCTTCAGTCCTAGCTTGCACGCACTGACCATCTGAACCCCACCCCGCATGTGACATGCAAGAGATACACTATCCTTTTACATTCACTCTGGAAGCACCTTTAGTCCCGGTTTGAGACACAAACCGGGACTAAAGGTCCCTTTAGTCCGGTTCGTGTCCCAAACCGAGACTAAAGGGTCTCTACTTTTTAGTCCCGGGTTGGTATTACCAACCGGGACTAAAAAGTTGAGGACCTTTAGTCCAGGTTGGTAACACCAACCGGGATTAAAGATTGACCTTTAGTCCCGGTTGGTAGGACAAAAAATCTTTAGTCCCAGACGCAAAAAAATACCGAGACTAAAACTGAATTTGTGCATTCACCAAAGGCCTGTTCTGTAGTAGTGAAGGCCGGCTTATAAGACGAGCGAACAGGGCAAAAAGCTTGAGGACCAGTCCAAGGGTTCGTCTACTAGGAGCGCGAGAGGGTATTAATTGACTGCAATGTATTGTTGTGCCTGGCAGGACTCTATAAGTTTTGGTTGTGTGTTGGCGGAGCTAGATGGTGTTGTGCAAGTTTCGTCGATATTTCAGCAGCAAACTGTTTCTTCTCACTAACTACTAATTTTGTTTAAGCATTTTTGCTCGACCTTCAAAGGAGTAGTACAAGGTAGCACATAAGATGCGCGTGAGCTTGTCAGTATCCAGGCCTACTGGTTCCTACCTGTCATTAAACACGTATTCGAAGAAATCTTTGTGCCTGCATCCATGTGTTCCTGTTGAGCAATAAAAAAATATAAATTTGGACGTTGACGCTACACAGTAATGAAATAGAGGATTTTCAAAGTAGTAAATTGAAGATCTCATGAGGTCGAAGGCTTGTTATGATGATAATGCCAGCATTTGAAAGGGAAAGAATATTGAAATATATTGTGAATACTCCCTCTATTCTAAATTATATGATGTTTTCACATTTCTAAATACATGAGTTTTGCTATACATCAAGATATACATTTATGTCTAGATATATAATAAAATCAATGAATCTAGAAAAACTAAAATATCTTATAATTTGAAATGGAGTACCAAATGTTGTGATGCACGTTTCTTCTGCTCTGTCTCTATACGTGTCTCATCTACCAAGACAGCTACTTTGGTTTGTAGTAGGACCTGGACTTTATTGATCGTACGTGTGGCAATAACGTAGGCAGATCCAATACCATCGCCAAATACAAACAATGGCTATAAGACAACATAACGTGAAACATGCAATCACATAGACACACACTCACACTGAACAAGCACAAATCACACAGCACCACAGATCGCAAATCTGTGTAAGACACACACATGATGGCTTGTCCAGGAAAGGACATGTTTGTTGTTCCACATTTCACAGTAAAGATTCTTTGCCTCGGTTGTTGGAAACTAGTATATCTCAGGTATATTTGAAGAAATGTTTTACACCGCTTGAAACGAACCTAGTTACCTTTCCTATGAATTCCAATCCATTGGTCAATAATGAAAGAAACCAATTAACAAGGACTTGAGTGGACCCTGACAATTTTGGCCCCATCAAATAATATTATTAGAGATGAGGGTAATTTAGTTAGTATACTAACACCCAAAAACCAAAATTTCTGTTCCTAAGATTATGAGTGTTAGAGTGATCTTTTATCGAGTTTTCTGTGCACCCCATAAAAATTGTGAGCCAAATGGCCTCACTGCCATTACATCCTGGACATTTTTCTTGGTGTCGGCATCGTGTCACCTCCTAACAGACAATTTGTATATCTCGCAACTAACCAGTAATTTCTTGATGTCACGTAGAAAAAACAACATGTTGTGCACTATTTTTGTTATGTATAATTACTTTTTACTTATGCCTAGCTATAAAATAACAAGACTACTTGGTTTAAGTATTTGCTTATCACGTCTGAGCAACACAAGCGCATAAGATGGGGATCCCCATAAGATGCGCGTGACTGCACGCTTACAACCTGTCACTGTATTAAAGTAAAACACTTTTGATTGGTCGAACATGATTCAAAAAATAAAATGGACCAGAGGGTGTTTCATCACATGGAGGTCAGGCGCAGCAGGGGGCAGCGATTGCAGGCAAACTTCCAAGCAGCGGCACTGGGCGACTTGGTCCATCAATTGTACTACGTCATCAAGGGACAGGTATGGCTGTTCTCTAATGGAATTCCTTCTCTAATCAAGGGAGCCAAAATACTCCCTCTGTCTCTAAATAAGTGTCGCTCTGAGATACCTGTCATAAGTTTGACTTGATTTATAGAAAATACATATAATATTTATATCTCCAAATAACTTTGCTAAAAAACTAGATCCAAAAATCTTTCTGATGATACTAATTATGATACTAATCCATGATATTTATTCTTTATTAAAATTATCGATATTTGTTTCTCGAGAAGCGAAGCGATATTTGTTTGGGAACGTATCGAGTGCAAACTAATTTCCCGTGAAAACCTGTGCAAACCACGGTAAAAAAGTCGTCTAAATTCACTAAAAAAAAATCACACATGTAGATGATATGATGATACACAACCTTGCAAAATATCTTGTTGAAACATAATTTCGTTTGAGATATAAAAATAATAAATTTCTACCGAATCATCTGGACAACTTTCTGGCTTAAAATTTATTATTTTTATATCTCACAAACGAAGTCGACTTTCGACAAGATATTTTGCAAGGTTATGTATCATCATATCATCTATATGTGAGAATTTAGACGACTTTTTTACCGTGGTTTGTACGAGTTTTCACAGGAAGTTAGTTTGCACCGGATACAATACATATTTGTTTAGGGACGGGGGTACACAACTCCGGCCAACGATGGGCCTACTTGAGATGCCCTTTTACAGTATGATGATGGGCCAGTGGTCCTGGCATGGTAGACATTGATGTGTTGATGAATCTGGACGGCAACAGCGCAGCCCCATGTGAGCGCACACCTTGTGTATTTTCATGGTGTGGATCTGGTCCTAGTGGTCCATTGGACCTCATGTATTGATCTGTTGATGAATCTGGACGGCAACAACGCAGTCCCATGTGAACCCTGCGCATGTGTATTTTATGGTGTGGTCACTGGTCCAGTGGTCCATTAGACGGTGAGGCTTGCGTTCCAATGTATGGAGTACTAAATATAGCAATGCTAACTATTTTTTCATAAAAAACTATGCAAAACACAGTAAACAATTGTCTAAATTTATAAAAAAATCATATATATAGATGATATGATGATACATAATCTTGTAAAATATCTTATCCAAACTCGACTTGATTTGTAAGATATAAAAATAATAGATTTCTAATAAATCATCCGGACAACTTTTTGGCTTAAAATTTATTATTTTTATATCTTACAAATAAAGTCGAGTTTGGACAAGATATTTTATAAGGTTGTGTATCATCATATCATCTACATATGTGATTTTTTTTTTATGAATTTAGACAACTTTTTTTTTGCCATGATATGCATATGTTTTCATAAAAGTTAGTTTACACTAGATATGTTTCCATTAAATATAGCCTAATGATGGATTAATTATACTTAATTAATTTATCTCGCGGGTACTGATAGAATCTATAATTAGTTTTTTTGGTATCCGAACAACTCCTCTAACACCTTTTCGATATTTCGATGTGACACCTACTAAATTTTTAGTGTGATGCCCCGTGAGGATTTGGCATATGATGTCGATTAGCCATCGAGTACCGAGTGTGTGGTCAATATTGGCAGTCCTTATTGACCAAATCCGACCGCTAATTGAGACAAATAAAAAGAGAACAAGTACATATTATACACATGTGTTATTCATATTAATCTATTTGCATAGGTATTGGAGACTTAGTCTTTTGCAGGATATACATACAAAATATATGGGAATTATGATAGAAATGCATCATCAGACAAAGCGTAACGCAAATTCACGCGAACAAATAAAGGAAAGGGTCACCAGAAGATCAAATCTAGGCAAACCCTTGATAAGACTATGGTCCAGGCCCAACCCACAACCCACTTATCGAGGGTCAAAACCACGGCCCTCTGAGGACCGGGATAAAACAACTTTCAAAAATAAAATCATCACGTCAGGATCGAGGTGCTCACGGCCCAGCCCACGGTGCGAGGGCAGAAGCAATCCTGGCCCAACAACAACCAGCTAAATCCACCCAAGGCCCACGGGGTAAAGCCACTGCTCGGGGATCGACCCCCCGGACAAACTCTGATTCGCTCGACCCCTACCTATCGAGGGGGGTCGGAGTCCGACCCTATCCCGGAAGGCGAGCCGGGGACGCGCCGTGCGATTCCCAAAGTCGGACAATGGCGCTGCACGGTACCGTAGCGGTCACGGGGGTGCACCGTATCCTCTTTGACAGTAAGAGATGGGACCTCCAAGTAACCCTAGGGTTTTTTGTTGCTCCCACGCCTCGCATTTCTGGCGAGCGGTGCTGATCCTGTCATCTGCCTTGGTACGAGCGGGAGCCCCGTGTAGGCATTCCCGTCAGGGGCGCCGGATCCTGTACCACCCCTCGACAGTCCACTCGACCAATACGGAGACAGGAGGGCCGCTCGTACCGACACCGTGGCCGACGTACTGGACGGCGACCAAGCTGAACTGCTTTCCACCAAGCAAACCAGGCATGTAAGGAATCAACCCTGCGTGTCTGGCAACTCCACGGCTGGCTCTCTATAGGCCAGTATTTGACCCGAGGTACTCACAGTCGACTAAGCCGCGCAACCCCCGTTCAGGTATAGCCCTGCATACCTGAAAGGGCTACAAGAACAGGAAGAGGGGACGATGGCGTGCTCTGCACTGATGCCCACGGCGCCGGGAATGTCCCAATCCTTGTAGGCCACGCTTCCATGATCACTACACGGGCATGCCCTATCCTGCTAGCCTCCTTTCAATCTATAAAAGGGGGGACTTGGGCACCTGAGCACGTGTGCGACTACCACCCATTCACACTACACATACGATACAAAACCACTTCGAACCTAGATTTACTCCAAGACTTGGGAGCCTCTCCCTCTCTCGACCCCTCTTGTACCGCCCCATACAAGCTCTCGAGTAACACGACCCCGCTCTCACTGGACGTAGGGCGATTTGCCCAAACCAGTATACATCGACATGTCCACATGGAAAACCATCTCGAGGATAAATGTGCTCTCTTTCGATTACTCGTTGGTGTCCATTCTCGACACCAGCAGTTGGCACGCCAGGTAGGGGGCAAGCGCACTTCTACGATTCCACCAGACTCGAGATGGCCATGCATCGCTTTTTCTGGGTGCCCAAATCCATTTTGCGGAATTGGATTTCATTGTTAGGGAGGACGGTGCGACTTGGTTGGCTCCTAAGCCGCCAGTTGCCCTCCCTAACACCAATGGCGTTGGCCCTGCTCTGGTGCAGGTGCCACGGGCTAACGGCACGAGCCGTAGGCCTACCCCCGACATGATTGATGACCTCGCGGTGGCTATGGGCAGCGTGAGTCTCCGGCCGACGACGCCGCCAGTTGACCACGGGCCCGAACGGCCACGGGCGCCAGCTCCGACGATGGCACCAGACGAACATCGGGGGTTCCCGACGTCGCAGTGGCCTCATCAGGCTTCGAGCGTGCGGGGGCTCACGGAGCTGGATCGGCAGCTCTTGCCCTATTTAGGGCCATACCCCAGCTTCGAGGAGGTTTTCCTGCTCTCGTACTAGTACGAGACCATCATGGTATACCTCACGGGGGGAGATCCTATCCCTCGGACGGTCCTCATCCAGCAGGCATTCGAGTCAGCTCCGTTCGGGTACCACAACGCCATAACCACGATGGCGCACCTCATCCTGAGGGGGATCATGCCTACCCCTGAGGACGTCGAGCTCATGGCAGCAGCCGGGCCACTCGTCGAACCCGTCTTTATGCCGGACTACGATGAGTATCCTGACTCAGGCGACGACGATTTGGTGGCAAACAGGCCCTACGCTGGGCCTATCTTCATGCCGGATTCCGACGGGTACACCGGCTCGGGCGACGACGATAGCTCCGGCTTCGACCAGTTTTGGGAGTGTTCCATGGCGGAAGGCATGCTCAACCCAGCTCTCGAGTGGACGCCCTCAGCACGACAATCGCATATTCCACCGACCTCGCGTTCCGATAGCTCCAACGGGCGACGGGAGCCGATACGCAATGGCGACCCCGACAACGAGCGATGCAAGTCCGACCGCGACCACGAGCACCATCGGGGAGACGCCTCCCCACCTTACCGCCGAGCTGGGCGAGCGTGAGGCATGGCCCACGACGTCTAGCGGTGGATCCTCGAGGATGACGATGGTCCTCCACTCTTCACGCGTGCGAGTCAGAACGTCGCGGCGGCGGCGGCTCTGCTCCAACAGCTACCACCTCCGACGACACCTACTGAGTGGAGAACTCAGCGGGAGATCCGTCAGTTGCTGGATCATGCGACCGCGCTGCAGGCAGAAAGCTCAAGATCACGGCGTCGAGAAGCATCTCTGAGCCACCGCAGGATGGACGGTCACCGAGACCGGGAGCCATCCATGCACCAGCCAGCTCGAGCGCCTTCGGAGAGCCTACCGCCGGTGCAGGAACGCGTCGGAGCTATTCGAGACGCTCAAGTTGTCCTCAATGCCCGAGCAAGGGAGTACAGCCCACGCCGAGGGGGACGCTTCGACCCGGAGGAAGACAGGGGACGGAGCTCACCTCCTCTAGGCCCCCAGCATTCGGGTGACACATTCTTCGCTCGCCTTTCCCGCGATGCTTCCGTGCACTGACCACCATCACCAAGTACTCCGGGGAAACAAACCCCGGGACGTGGTTGGAGGACTACCGTCTTGCATGCGAGGCGGGAGGAGCCGACCACGAGTACTTTATCATTCGGAACCTCCCACTATATCTAGCCGACTCCACGCGGACTTGGCTAGAGCACCTCCCTGAAGGATGTATAAATAGCTGGGCAGACCTCATCGACATCTTCGTCGGCAATTTCTAGGGTACGTACTCACGCCCTGGGAATCCCTGGGACCTGCGAAGCTGCCGGCAGAGGCCGGATGAGTCCCTACGCGACTACATCAAGCGCTTCTCCAAGCAATGTACAAGCCTCTCCCACGTCACCGACGCCGACGTGATTGGGGCCTTCATCTCCGGCACATCTTGCAAGACCTTGGTGCATGAGCTAGGGCGTCGCCCTCCTTGTACCACCAAGGAACTCCTCAACGTGGCAACCAGCTTCGTGTCAGGGGAGGACGCAGTGGGTGCAATCTTCAACTCCCGCGGCAAGGCCAAGCGAGAGGAGGAGGGCGACGATGACCCCTCCGACCGCAATGGCTAGAAGAAGAAGAAGGGCCGTAAGGGGCGTCGGTAGAACGACGGCGAGCTCATCGCTGCGGTCGACACCAAAGGGAAGAAGAAGGCGCCGGCAAAGCCACCGACCGACTACTTTGAGAAGAAGCTGGATCGGTCGTGCCCCCATCATGAGGGTACGGTGAAACACACTCTCCACGAGTGTCGTCTCATCCTAAAGTTCTTCGGGGCTGAGAAAGGCAAGCTGGAGGTGAAAAAGAGAACTGGCTCTCCCTCCTAGAGTGGTGATTAGGGAGAGGAGGGGTCGGGATTTCCTCACGTCACCGATAGTCTCATAATCTTCGGAGGACCAGACTACTACGCCACGAGGCGACATCGCAAACTCGAGCAGCGCATGTCTGTCAAGTCAAAGCGGTCATCCCCGCGCCGTCCAAATGGGTGAAACATCCCATCACTTTCGATCAGTCCGATCATCCAGAGTACGTGCTGAATCCAGGGCGGTACCCCCTCGTCGTCGACCCCATCGGCACCAAGCGCCTCACTAAGGTGCTGATGGATGGCGGGAGCAGCCTTAACATCATCTACCAGACCACCATCGATGCCATGGGGGTCAACTGAGCCAAGATCCATCCCGGAGGAGCACCATTCCATGGAGTTGTCCCCGGACAACGTGCCGTGCCGGTCGGGCAGATCGACCTACCCGTCACATTCGGGACCCACACGGTGTTGACATTTCAGGTGGTGAACTTCTCTGGCTTTTACCATGCAGTGTTGGGTCGGCCATGTTACGCTAAGTTCATGGCTGTCCCAAACTACACCTACCTCAAGCTCAAGATGCCGGGCCCCTGCGGGATCATCACCGTGCACTCATCGACAAAGACGCTGGCGTGCACGTGCAACATCGGCAAAGGCGACGTCACCGAAGTCGGTGCTGAACTCTCACGAGCTGTACATCATCAACACCCTCGCCGGTGATGACCACGACATGCTGGACGTTCTGAAGGCCACCGCGTCCTTCACGCCCGACTAGGACACCAAGCTCATGCCCTTCGACCCCAGCAGCTCCGACAGCATGACGGTGCGGATCAGCACCGGGCTCGACCCCAAATAGGAAGACGCGCTCATCGACTTCCTCCACGCGAACAAAAGCATCTTCGCGTCGAGGCCCTCAGACATGCCCAGCATTCCGAGGGATGTCGCCAAGCTAGTGAAACAACGCCTACGCCGCTTCGATGAGGTAAAGCGTAGAGTAAATGGTGAGGAGGTTAATAAGTTGTTAGTGGCTGGGTTGATTAAGGAAGTGTATCATCTAGAGTGGTTAGCTAATCCTATCATTGTACAAAAGAAAGGCGGGAAATGGAGAATGTGTGTTGACTATACTGGTCTCAACAAAGCGTGTCCTAAGGATCCGTTTCCTTTACCGCGCATAGATCAGGTTGTCGACTCCACTTCTGGGTGCAAAACCTTACGCTTCCTTGATGCCTATTCTGGTTACCACCAGATTAAGATGCGTGATTCCGATCAGCACGCAACTTCGTTCATCACCCCGTTCGGTTCGTACTGACCATGCCCTTTGGGCTTAAGAACGTGGGTGCAACCTTCCAGTGTTGCATGGTAAAGGACTTCGGCAAGCTCATCGGAGAGACTGTCGAGGTTTATGTGGATGACATCGTTGTCATGTCCAAATAGACCGGCAATCTCGTGGCCGATCTGGAGCTGGCCTTCGCTTGGCTCAACGAAAAGCACATCAAACTCAACCCTGAAAAATGCATTTTTGGGGTACCTAGAGGGATGTTGCTGGGGTATATCATTTCGCAATGAGGCATCGAAGCCAACCCCGACAAAATTAAGGCAATCACCGAGATGAAGCCTATTCGGGACCTCAAGGGGTTACACATATCACGGGGTGCCTCACCGCGCTCAGCCGGTTTATATCACGCCTAGGTGAATGGGGTCTGCCCCTGTACTGGCTCCTCAAGAAAGCGGACCAGTTCACATGGACTGACGAGGCTGAAGAGGCGTTAGATAAGCTTAAAGAACTCTTAACCAGTCCCCCGATCCTTATTTCTCCCACGAAAAAGGAACCTTTGCTTCTTTACATAGCGGCAACCACCTAGGTGGTAAGCACCGTGTTCATCATAGAATGAAGCGAAGAGGGACGCACTCTAAAAGTGCAGCGCCCACTCTACTTCATCAGTGAGGTCCTGTCCGACACAAAGACCCGCTATCCGCAGTTTCAAAAGTTGGCCTATGCCCTCCTCATCACGAAGAGGAAGCTGAGACACTACTGCGAGGCACACCCCGTGACCGTGGTATCGACTTTCCCCCTGGGAGAAGTCATTCAGAATCCTAAAGCCACGGGCCGAATAGCCAAGTGGGCGCTCGAGCTGATGGGTTTTGAGATTGCCTACGCGACTCGCACGATGATCAAGTCGCAGGTCTAGGCCGATTTTGTCGCGGAATGGACCGAAGTCAAACTACCCCCAGCTCCCATCCAACACGAATGGTGGAAGCTCTTTTTTGATGGCTCGCTGATGAAAGGCGGTGCCGGAGCCAGTCTCATGTTCATCTCCCCCTCAGGGTCAAGATGAGGTATGCCCTACGACTTCACTTCAAAGCCTCCAACAACATCATGGAATATGAGGCCCTGGTGAACGGCTTACGAATAGCTAAAGAACTCAGAGTAAAACGCCTCGAGGTCCGCGGCGATTCGCAGCTCGTCGTCGACCAGGTTATGAAGGAGTCGAGCTGTCACGACCCCAAAATGGCAGCCTACTGCAGGAGGTACGTAAATGTTGGTATTCCTTATGCACAATTAAAATATGAAGGATTCCGCAAGCGCACAGACAACCATTGTAGCATTTTACCAGGAGTATTTCAGGTATCATTATTTATATTTTACCACTGGGAAACAATGGATAAAGACATTTGATAGTTCACTATCATGTATCTACTAACTAATAAACCAACTAGACTAAAGTAGAGGTAAATGATAAATGATAGGAATTATGTTTATATGACACACAAACAGGAGAATTCTATGATAAGAGAGTAGATAGCTAAAGTGAGAGGACCACGGGAGAGCTCAAGGTTCCTAAATACTTCTTTATTACTAGGGTTCTATAATAACTGATTTATGGTAGATAAAGCAATCACACAATAACACTTTGGAGCAATAGTACCTTTCTAACTCTCGAATAAGACTGGGAAGAAGGTAGTCGGGGGAAGGCTGCCAAAAGCTCTACGAAACACCAAAACTGACGTGGTGGAATACGAAGACCTAAAGAGCTGTCACCTCTAGAGGCTACCACAACTAACCATAAGAGATGAGCGCAACCTCAGGTAAACCCTATCCTAGACACCACGTCTACACTAAAGATTACTACTCTAATTACATATGATAACCAGAGCATCTAATACAGAAGGAGATCCCATGCTAAAGTATAACAACTATACTAACCAATCAAATGCTAGGCATAAAAGTAAATAGAGAAGATAAATATATTAAAGCATAAGTCTTACAAAAATAGATACAAAGATATACCAGAACTCTGATGACTCCTACGAAGACTCCTCTGGAACCCGGGCGTAGCACCGCTCTCCCTAACTCTCAACTAGAACTACATTGGAAAGTCTACCGCTAATTCTCTAGAGATGAGAGGTCATCCATTCGAGGGATGCCTCTACATCTCCATAATAATGTGGTGCCCTCAGGGAGGGGGGTCTACCTCTTTATTTATAGTCTAGAAAAGCCTCCACCTCTTCTAGACAGGCGATGTGGGACTAATTCGACTTTGGTAATAGTGGAGATGCAAACCCTAAGGCGGTAGCAGGCCGTCCGTTGAAGCGGGCCACGAATGGGCTCTGGAGGGCGCCGGCCGGCCCCAGGGTGGGGCCGGGTGGCCCCACCCTATAGCAGGTGGGCCCCACCTTCGGTTGGTCGCCTTCCTGTGTATTCTAGAGTCTTCTAGTGGAGTCTTCTAGTGTTGGTTTTGGTGTAGAACTGATATCTTTTGACTCTGAACTCCGAATATGGCAAATGATATGTCCGTTTTGATCGTCTCGACGAGCCCATCGTAATGGTGTAGTCTAATTCTTTATTTGAGATACTTTTATTCTGTGCAAACTTGAATATACCTGTAAAACAACTGAGAACAATACAACTCGTGGAACTCGTTAGAATCAAACCCTACAACTATGCTTTATGGTTGATATCATGTTATTTTGAATAATAATTGATGGTATAAAATAGACGTTAAGGACCGTCAACAAGTTCCCCCAAGCTTACCCTTTACTAGTCCATTATCAAAGCCTAACTGCTAAACTTGGATCAAGAGTTATTGCTACAATGCTTTCACTCCTTAAAAATACTCATGCTTTCAAACTAAAATTCTCCTTTGTATTAGACAAAACTGCTCTAACTTTCAAACTTACCCATATTACCATTAACTATGGAGCTTTTCAAATTTTGCGTGGGTCTTGAGTAATTGAAAGATAGAACAATCAAGTCAAGCACTATGTCTCAAATTCTTCACTCAACCAATATTCTGGAGTTTTTACAAGTTTTGAAAATAAAACTCAGAGCTTAATCATATGACACCCTCAAATCTCTTATTATATGTGATATTTGTGGATCTCACTGAGGCATTTTATGTTGTCATGCCCTCCTACAACTAATGATTGTAGTGAAGCTCATAGGAGTGGCATTAAACAAGGATGAGCATACTTGCAGTTCATATATTGTAAAGCCAAGCAATGCATCCAAAGAGAGTCAAGTCATACAATCAAACCAAGATGTGCATGTGTATGGAGTATGGTTGATAGGTGTATATATGGTATTTAGTGGCTAGTCCTAATTCTACTTACGCTCTTTGAAAATAATCGCTCTCTCTCTTGGACTTAGAACTTTCGCAGGAAAACATGGGCTATCTTTATTTATTTTTTTCTTCTTTTCTTCTTTTCTTCTTTTCTCTTTTTTCAATACTTTTTCTTTTTCATAGCCACATGCATCCTTTGAATACAATAAATGATTAGAGAGATAATAATAAGAACGTAGAGCATTAAACAAGGGGTTGTCCTATAGGGTATATTTTTTGGTTGTTTACTCCCGGTGTACGAGAACAACATTTTTTCGGATGAAAGTGGAAAATGATTGCGCTTACTCCTAGAGTAGGAGAAATGCATATGTAGACAGAGTGTGTAAGTGATCTTGATTAAAAAGCACGACAAGGCTCTCTAAGGTATACAACAAAGATTGATGAACTCAATGCAAAGCAAGCAGCATGAATGAGCAAAGGTTTTTCTAATCTAAATGTATATCATGTATGGCTTTGGTAGGAATTTAAATTTTGTCATACAAGAGCTCATCATGTAAGATTTTTAGTTTTTCAAAAGACAAATCTCCAAAACTTAGTATCGCTAGGAATAAGATAAATAGCAGCATCAACTTTCTCATATCATATCCCTCAATCACCTAGACTTAGCTTGAGCATATGCCTCCACAAGTTTCAGGTTCAGAGTAAATTCTTATATCAAAACAGTCATATCCAAAACTCGGGAGAATCTAAGGTTGAAAACTAGGCACGTGAAAGGAATTACGATAGAGCAACAATTCATCATCTCCAAGACAGAATTTTATTGTTCTTTAGTTTTTATTTGACTGTTAATAAACTAGACAAAATTATAAACACACTCTATGATCACATCTTAATAAATAATTAAACTATCTTTATTTGGTTTTAATGATCATTTATCATTTTATTTATTTTAGACCAATAGAATCATAAAAGACTCTATAGACGTGAACCTTCATGTGCCCACATATTTTTAGTATTTTATGACTATAAGATAGACTCGATAATCGTATAGGTATACTTACCTGATAACTAGGGGATGCTCTCCCCCAAGCTAGATGTTGTCGTAGTTGAGCGTTGAAGCTGAGTGGTCCTCATAGAGGAGCTCATGTTTGTAAGAGCAAGTGTTGCCAGGAATACTTCAATCTCATCACCCAAGAAGTTACTTTCTTCACACGGAGGTCATTTTTGTGTGTCGGAGAGATGTGCTCCGAGTGATGAAGATAAAGATTCTGGGTGAGCTAGCTCTTGGAGTCATCTGCTTGAGAAAGCTCTCACAAAACACCAAAACTCGTGGAACGGTATTAGGATAAAACGTTAATGGTTAGCCGTTTTAGAGGATTGGGTGTTGTGGAGGTTTTAAAGTATGTTTATGATAACAGTATTACAGCAGGATGCTCAATTAATATTTTTAGATTTTATAGGTTTATGTGCAGAAAGTACAAATACATAATATGTATTTTTATTTTGTAGGCCACCGCAGTGAGAACTCCTATAACTTTTACGCTATAAGGGTTTCATATGGGGCTCTCTTTTTTTAGTTGCATGAATGCAACCTAATGCATATCTATTTATTTTTATTATTTCCTATGTAATACTAATGTAGAAAAGTAAATATGGTTATGAGAAAATAAATCATGTAATGTAAGAAAGTAAATATGAATAACAACCGATGTTACCTCACGGCGAGGGTTCGATGTTTTGAATCCTCCGAACTGGACTCCTCCTTGCAGTAGTTCATTGATCGAGTACTTCAGTTTGCTTCTAAGGATGAGGATTAAGGTGGTGTCTCCACTAGTGGCGTTTTCAATGGTGGTGCCACCTTCTTTCCTTTCTTTTTGTTAGCATCTCAAAGCCAATCTTATGTGCATCCTTGTTACTAGTTTAGAACTCCCACTTGTAGAATTTAGGGGAATCTCCCCACTCTTTGCGTGAAGTGGGTTTACGCTCATAAAGACAAGGTAGAGATCAAGTGCAGGAGCTCTATTGATGGGAAAACACCAACAGAACTAGAAATTTATTCATTCTCCAACCTTAGGCACATAAGATTAATGTCTTTTCATATTGTTCATTTACATCTTAGGTGAGAATATCAAAAGTATAAATATGGCATTTAAGCTTATGAGATAAAAGAGTAGAGTTACTTAACCTATGGAAGAATTGTTCATCTTTATAAATTATCAAGATTAACAAGATGACTATCATCTTTCAAAATAAGATATATCATATTTGAGCATTTGGTTAAAATTGAGATCAAGAGAATAGTGCTATGATGTGTACTCCAAGATCAAGAGAAAATGATGACCACTTACCTTTAAGATGTTACCTTTATTACTAGAGCACGATGACACTATGTGGTAAATGATAGATGATTTTAATGGTCTTTTCCCTCCTTGCATCTTGAGTTGTTCCTTAGCATCTTGTCTCATATGTTATACTCCTTTCTCACTCTTTCAGACTTCTGCTTCTCTCATTATTTCTTCTCTGCAAGGGATTAGTAGACCACACATACCCGAAGAAACATACTATCTATTTAAAGTATGGATAGTGTTTACCAAGTAGTTAAAGACTAATCTGTAGCTCACGTTTTAAATGATTCACCATTACTTTAAATTTTCCAACAAGGTAAAGGTGAAGATATAATTTTGAAGAATGCCTCTAACCTTGATTTGATTCTATGAAATTTCCTAATATGATTTAAACATTTTTATAGAAGAGAGGATAGTCTATAGATACAGCCAAATTCTTGTATAAATATGCTTTGATGTTATAATGTTTAAATAATATTCTAAAGCATACTCATAATAGACTAAGGAAGTTCAAAAGACTAAAGATATTTATTCAAATAGAACCAAGAATATGTAGGTGAACCAAATTGTTTTAAGTTTTAGCAAATTAAGCATGACATAAGGTATGGATTAACAATATAGTATAAGATATTGAATATAGTTTAAAGTTGCATGAGGCTTGGGTAAACATACCTTTGTCTTGCAAGGTGATTGGTCCAATATCATGGTAAAGTGTAGAAGGCATTGAAGTGTTTTTTTCATCCATTTCTTTCCATCTTAATCCTTCCTATACACTTGTTCTTCTTTCTTTTCATTTTGAACCATGATTAGACATTTATTTTTTTTTCTGCATAAGTGTTAGTGGACATATACCCGAAGGATTGCAACAAGTTTGAAATGTGGGTTATGGTCCATATAATTTATGCAAATTTCATCTATGCTAATGAAAGGATGTGCTTTTAGAATTACTTTGGCATAGATTTCTTCTAACAATTTTTATTTAATCGCTGCACTTTTATATAGTTCAAGGCAAAGGTAACTTGTAACAAAGGATTTGTCGGTGCAGGAACTGGTGGCCCCGGCCCCGACGAGTGAATTTGTGGTGCGTGCTCCCAACTCCGGATGGTGTGCAAGATGGACACAAGGGTTTAGACTGGTTCGGGCAAGAGAAGGCCCTACGTCCAGTGGGGGAGAGAGGTTCTTGTATTATCTTGCACCTAAGTGCTCGTAGGTAGGGTGTACAAGCAGTGAGAGAGGGAGCCTGGTCCCAAGTCTCGTGATGGTCAAATGGCTCGAGTATGCCTATGTCAACCTGTCTTCTACGGGCCCCGGCCTCCTCCTTTTATAGCCGCAAGGAGGTAACCGAGGCCTACAAAGAGTTGGCGTGCGTGGGAAGTCGTCTTCCCTTCTTGGTTCAAGGCCCCGGAGCCCGCCGCCATCCCTATGCCGAGCCCCCGGTGTGGGACCGTGCACTGTTGCACTGGTGCCGCAGGGTGTGGGCGCGGCCTCGTGGAGTCGTGTCCTCTGTCCTGACAATGGACGAAGCGGATGTCCTTGTAGAAGTCGGTGGAGAGGCTGGGGGAGATGTATCTGTCTTAGTATGCTGTAGCTTTGACTTCCCCCAGCTCCGAGGCTCGGAGGGCCTCGGCGCCCGTTGTCGTTCATGGCGTGATCGACACAGGGGCGGCGCCGTCATTGGGGCGATCGCCACCCATCCCGGGCTCAGAAAACCCCGGTGGGACTGTTGCTTTGACTGGCGTCCCGCCCGGCTTGAATCCTGTACGGAGGATGACGCTGGGCGGCCGCGCTTGGCGTGGCGGCCGCCGACTTGGAGCCTTGGTGACCTGACCTATCAGGGAGATTAGACAACACAGTCCCCCACAGTGCAGGCATGGCTTCCCCTGTGGGGGGTAACGTAATCCTGAGCGCGGATGGGAGCCGTGACGGGACGGCCCCCATGCTCTGTTGCCTGACAGGCACTGTGGGAAGGCGGGCGGTGGTTAAACGTCAAGTCAGTGGCCTGGTTTGACCAGGAAGTGCGGCGCGTCCCGTCCGAGGCCTGTCCATCAGGGGGCTCGGGCGGGGCAGAGAATCGTTTCGCCCGAGGCCATCCGCCGGGGGGCTCGGGCGGGGCGGAGAATCGGCTTCCGTCCAGAGGCCCCACCGGTGGGGGGCTCGGGCGGACGGAGAGTTGTTTCCCGTCCGAGGCCTGTCCGCCGGGGGCTCGGGCGGGGCGGAGAATCGGTTTCCCATCCGAGGCCCCACCGGTGGGGGGCTCAGGCGGGACGGAGAGTTGGTGCTCATTTGAGCCCTCAGCGGAGTGGGCTCGGATGAGTCGGAGGCAACACGCTAGTCCTGGTGTGCTAGTGCAGTAGCCCAGATTTGAACAGTGAGAGGCCTATTGGGCCAAGATTTGTGTTTGTTGGGCCTGCTTTAGGGGGCCCTTATTTTGGTCCCCGACAGTAGCCCCCGAGCCTCTGAAGGAGTGGGTGCACTCGTTCTGAGGCTGGAGCAGTGCTGCCTTGGTTGAAGATGACTCACTCCGCAGGAGGTGCTGCGGCAAGCGACTGGCGGGCGGGTGTAGCCCCCGAGGCCTTGGAGGAGTGTGGAGGGCTCCTCCGAGGGCTTGCAGTTAGTTTACACGGTATAGCTTGCGGTTATTTTGGGAGCCATAATTCGGGCGGGGCGCGAGCGCACCGGCCGGTGTAGCTCCCCCCGAGGCCTCGGAGGAGTGTGTGCACCCCGTCCCGAGGGCTCGTATGTGTTTTGGTGGCAAAGCGATTCGCGCCGCCGAGCCCAGGGCCCGTCGGCTCGTCCGGGGTTCGGTTGAATGTCGGGGACGCTTTCCCGAGCCGGTTCGCGTGGGGGGAAGTCCCCCGCCCGCGGGGCGTTGAGGGGAGCCGGTTGGTACTCGGTCGTTAGTCTTTACGCACCTCGGTGTCCCTTCCGCGGGGAGGAGGGTTGGACCTCATCGTGCTATCGTCGACGAGTGTCGAACACGGCTAGGTCCGGGGTGAGCTGTTAACGGTGGATCCAAGTGAACCGCGTGCCCGGATTCACTAGGGGTTGGCCGGGCCCGAGGCGCGGTTCATAAGAGCCGCACGGTATGCTGAGGCGGGGCTCGGATCCCGTCCGCCGGGTTCCGAGGGCTCGATGCACTCCCCACGGGATCCCCCTACTCGGCTGCCATGCTGGCCTCGGATCTTCTTTGCAAAGGATGGCCCCGCTTCGCGTGGGGCGGGCCGTGTATGAGGCCGTCCGAGCTGCCCTCGACTCGTCGTCCCGAGGTGGCTGTCGAACCCTGGGATGGGCGCCGCGCGTGCCTCGGACATCAATGGGCGTGCCCCGGCTTCTTCGTGAGAACGAAACCACCCGTTCCGTTTGGCAGCGGGGCGGACGCGTTTTAGGCAACAACAAGGGATGTGGAGCGCGCCCTTGGGAGGTGGCGGGCCCCACTTTCCCCCGCTGCGGCTGTCGTCGTGCGCGGCGGCGGCCGTGGCCCCACTTTCCCTATCGCGGCTTCTCTGCGGCCGCAGCAGCGGTGACGGCCCCGGGCTCCGTGTCTCGGATCTTTTTTGTATGCGGGGTGGGACCGTACAACGTGCGTGCGGTCTGCGCCCGAAGCCGTGTGGCGCGGCCGCTCGTGTCTGCGGTGCCCTCGGGTCGCGCGTTGTGTGTAATCAAGTGCGGCGCATCGCGGGCCGCTACACCCTTAATGTAAAAAGAAGGGGGCGCGTTGGGTATAAATAAATGCGCCGCCGCGTTGGCCTCCTTCACGCCTTCCTTGCCCTTTGCCCTTGCCTTCTCCGCCGTCAGAGAGAGTTCTCGAGCCCGCCGGAGAGAGGGGAACCTTCCTCGCCGTCCTCCTAGCCCATCCTTGCCTTCCCAGATGGCGCCTAGAGCCGATGTCGCCGGCGTCGCGGAGTGGGAGACATGCTTTGTGACGGAGGCCGAGTTGGTGGCGCTGGTGGAGAAGGGGCTTCTCTGCACCCGGAACAACTTCCAGCGGCCGGAGTGGATCGTCCCGCCGGCGGACCACGAGTACCCGCAGCCTCCGCCGGGGTACGTCGTGAGCTTCACGGCGTTCCACGAGCGCGGGTTCGGAGTGCCGGTGGGGCGGTTCCTCCGGGCGCTCTTGGAGTATTACGGCCTGGAGCTCCACAACCTCGCCCCCAACTGCATCTCCCACGCCGCGGTCTTCGTGTCGCTGTGCGAGGGCTTCCTCGGCGTCGACGCACATTGGGAATTGTGGCTGTACTTCTTTGAGGCCACCCTGTTCCTGAGATCTCCGCCAGGGGCGGAGAAGGAAAAGGGGAAGGAGAAGGAGATGGAGAAGGGGAAGAGGCAGGCGGTCCGTGCCGGCGGCTGCACGTTGCAGCTGCGGTCCAAGCACCGCGGGAAGTACATCCCCGCGAAGCTCACCACCTCAAACCGGGGCTGGCACAGCAAGTGGTTCTACCTCTGCAACGACGACGGACACTTGCCTGTCTACACCGGGAAGGTGCTCACCTCCGAGCCGCCATCGTGGCGGAAGGAGTTGATCGTCGAGAAGGAGAAACCTCTCTGGAGGGTGTTCTCCACCTTGGCGGTCTTGACGAAGGCCGGGCTGGACGCCTCGGGCGGTGATCGCCGCTTTCCATCAGCGTGCGTGCGCCGCTCATGCATCGGGCGGCACGCGCACGACGACATGCAGCCCGGCGGCATCGGGTGGGCACCCGGATGGCGGCCGAGGACCTGGGCTTCGCCGAGGTCTTCAGCCGGACGAAACAGGCAGCGTCGGTGGAGCACTCGCAACTGCTCAAAATTCCGATGCGGCCAGACGAGAACCGCATCAGTCTGGTAAGGCTCGTCCATCTGTTCCGACGTGTGTTCCGCTCTTCTTCCTCCTCCCTATGTTCATCTCGGTCCCCGTGGTTGCAGGGGGTCGCCGGGAAGCTGAGTAAATCGAAGCCCCCGATCGCCGCTGAGAAGAAGGCCAACCGCGACCGCGCGGAGGCTGACAAGAAGAAGGAGAGCGCTGCGGCGCGCAATGCCCGCAAGCAGCAGGAGAAGGACGATCTGGCCCGGCTGCGTCGGCGCCAGGAGCGGGACAAACTCCCCCGGGAGCCGACGCCGTCGGACACCACTGAGTACAGTGATGACGATGGCGACGACGAGGTAGAGTGGGATGAGGACGAGCTGAACCGTTGCCTAGGGCTAGATCCCCCAGAGGTGGCGTCGAGGCGCCCGGGCGGGCGGCTCGCTCGCTTGGTGCAGGCGCCGGAAGGGGCGCCGGGAGGGGCTTCGCCCCGGCGTCGCCGGATCTGGGCCGTGCGATGCCCCCGGCGCGGGGTGTCTTCCCGAGGGGGAGACGCGACCTCGCTGGGGGAAGGGAGATTGCCGAGCCTCCCCCCCGCCGAGGTCCGTCCCACAACGCCCGCGCCGGCAAGGGTCGGGTCGGAAAGCCGCAATGGGCGTCCTCGTGGAGAGCGCCGGGCTGGCGGGGCGCCCGGTGATCCCGCCCTCGGGAGGGTCCCGTTCTGGCGGTAAAATTTCAGTGCGCGGGTAAGTCGTGCCCACTCCTTGTCGTTGTCTCGAGCATTTGCTTCTTTTTCTTCCGCAGATTTTTACCTTGTGCCTATCCGCACCAAGCGCCAGGCCGTGGGATGCGGCGCCCCCCGCCCCGAAACCGCTAAGGCGGGGGAGCGGGGAGCGCAAGCCTCGGCTCCACCGTTGACACAACGACAGAGACCGAGGGAAGAAGGGCCACCGAGGAGCCGCCAACCATGGGGCGGCCCTCGGCGTGCAGCTCGGGCGGCGCGGGCGTCTACCATGGAGGCCGAGGGTGCGCCCGTGTCGCCAACGGTTGAGGGGCCGGGCCCTGCCGGGCACCGCCGGCTCGGGCGGAGGCTCGCGACGAGGACGACGACGTGGTGATCGCGGCCCGTGTCGTCCGGGGTGGACCCCTGGTGTCAGTTGAGGCCGCGATGGAGGAGCCCGCGGTGGTCGCTACCGCTGACGTGGCCATGACCGAGGCGGGGCCAGTCTCGGCTCAACCAGCCGCGGGTCACCGAGGCGGAAGCAGCCTCGGGCGGACGGAGGAGCCGAGGAGGCTCGAACGTCCGAGGCACTCACCGTGGTGTCCTGGCCCGGGCCGACGCTGCCCCGGTGAGGCGCCCGCCGGGGGCCTGCCCCGATCGAGGCCCGGCTGCTCCGGGCCCTTGAGGAGCGGGGGGCGTTCGTGCCGGACGACGCCAAGGAGGTACGCTCCTGGTTTGACGCCACGCAGTGTGTCGACCGTTGCGAGGCGGCTGCCCGGACCATCGTGTCAGGGCTGTGCCAGGAGCTCGCCCCCTTGCTTCGGGTAAGTGATTGCTCCGTCCTCATTCCCCTTTGGGGCCCTCTTCTCGGTGACTGATCAGAGAGAGAGTGTATGTTGCAGGAGCTTGCGCAGACGTCGGGCGAGAAGTCTGAGGTTCTCCGCGCGTCGGCCGGTCTCCGCGACCAGTACCTTCAGCAGAAGGGGCTGGTCGCTCAGCTGATGACGACTGTGTCGGAGAGGAACGCCGAGCTCGAGGAGCTCCGACTTCTTGTTTCGCGGCTGCGGACCGAGGCGACGACGGCGCGCGAAGACGCCACCCTCGCCCAGAACATCGCAGCAAGCCACGCCCGGAGCCTTGACCAACTCCAGACGGAGAAGGAGGCGATGGTCGCCGAGGCTTCGTGCTCGGCAGACTCCATCAGGTCCCTGTCCGAGCAGCTGGCGGCCTCCAAGGCTGAGCACGTTGTGCTGGCTGAGGAGTACTCCAAGCTGAAGGAGGCACTGATGCAGGGGATCGGCGAACAGGAGACCCTCCGCGGCCGGTTGCAGGGTGAGTATCGTGACCGTTTTTTCATACCTGCGCTATGTCGCCCGAAGTCCTAACGTTTGAGTTGCTGCAGGCTTGCAAGGCAGGGTGTCCGAGCTGGAGGAGTGCCTTTCTGCGTCGCAGGCCGCCTACGACTCCGCGCAGGGTGAGCTCAACGCCTTGACGCGTGAAGCCACGGCTGTCTCGGGGCAGCGGTGGAGGCGGAGGATGCCCGGCGGCAGCAGCTTGGTGGCGCGGCCGGCATCGGTGCTGCAGCGGGTGGAGGGCGCGCGCTCTAGAGGCCCTCCGAGTTGGCGATCGTGACATGCTTGCGCTGACCATGTCCCACTACCGGCTCGACCTCCCTCGGATCGCCGAGGGTCTCGTCGTGGCCGAAGAGGAGCTGGGTCACGAGAGCGGCGTGCTGGCCCAACTCGTCGAGGAGGCCGAAGAGTGGGGCTCCTGCCAGACCGGGCGGCCACCTTTGCGCCCGCCGTCGTCTCTACTCATCCGGGCGGAAGCTGGTGACGCCGAGGCCGCAGATGCTGGTGCTGGAGACGCCGAGGCCGCGGGACGCAAGCGGCCCGGGGCCCCGAGGCCGCGATCGCCACCCCCAAGATGTTGGTGGTCCGGATGCTCCCCAGTAGTTCCTGTAGGTTGGGCTCGCTTGCCCATGTAAATAGAAGTTTATGTTGAATTAATTGCTTACGATACGCTTTGTGTTAATTAGCCCATCGAGGCCTTATGTTTTTATGCTGATTCTTTCGTTGCCTCTATGTTTCCCTTCCGTGGTGCTCGTTACTTAGTTGTGCGGGGGAGGCTTTGCAGCCGTAAGTCGTCCCTTTAGCCGAAGGTAGGAACCGTGTTGAGTGTCATGGTCCTGTTGCCTTTTTTAAGTGTGGCGACTTCCCGTGAGGCTCGGAGTCCCCCTTTTTATTTGAGGGCTGCAAGCGGAGGCACCGTAGGCTGGGGCGTAGGTGGCCTCGCTGGCTCGGCTGCCTCGGCTTTGGGGAAACTTTGGCCGTGCCTTCAACTAAGTGCGCGGGACCTTCGGGAATCACGAGTTCACGAAGAATACCAAGTAAATGGAAAAGAATTTTTGCGGGGTGCTTTCCAGGAGGGGGTTCCCCCCTTTCTAGCCCCGAGGGAGGCTTGGTTTTGAAGAGTCAAAACCAAGTCTCACTGAGCCCTTCCGAGGACAAAGTGATGTGACTTGGGAAAACGCCCAGGGTCTTTAGTTTTTTTTAAAGGTACAAAGCGTATGTACAAGGGTTGGGAGATTTAAGGGTAGAAGCGACGTAGCTGTTGAATGTTCCAAGCGTTGTTGAGGACTTCTCCGGCTGCGTTCGTGAGCTTGTATGTGCCCGGCCTGAGTACCTCGGCGATAATGAAGGGCCCTTCCCAAGGCGGCGTGAGCTTGTGGCGTCCTTGGTTGCTCTGGCGGAGTCGAAGCACCAGATCGCCCTCCTTGAGGTCTCGGATCCAGACCCGTTGGTCGTGGTAGGGTCGGAGGGACTGCTGGTATCTTGCTGAGTGTAGGAGGGCTGCGTCCCTAGCTTCCTCGAGCATGTCCAGCGAATCTTCCCGAGCTACTTGGTTTCGCGCCTCGTTGTAGGCCTTGAGCCTCGGGGATCCAAACTCCAAGTCGGTGGGCAGCATGGCCTCGGCACCGTACACCAGGAAGAAAGGCGTGAACCCCGTGGCTCGGCTCGTTGTCGTCCTGAGGCTCCAGAGGACCGAGGGGAGTTCCTCGAGCCACCTTTTGCCGTACTCATTGAGTTTGTTGAAGATCCGAGGCTTAAGCCCTTGCAGGATCATCCCGTTGGCCCGTTCCACTTGCCCGTTCGTCTGAGGGTGTGCGACCGAGGACCAGACGACGCGTATCTGGTGCTCGTCGCAGAAGTCTCGGAACTTCGCCCCTCGTGAACTGGGTGCCATGGTCGGTGATGATGGAGTTCGGGACTCCGAAACGGTGGACGATGTCGGTGAAGAAGAGCACGGCCTGCTCGGACCGAATGTTGGTGACGGGGCGCGCCTCGATCCACTTGGAGAACTTGTCGATGGCGACGAGCAAATGAGTGAAGCCCCCGGGCGCCTTCTTGAGGGGTCCTACCAGATCCAGCCCCCACACGGCAAAAGGCCATGTGATTGGGATGGTCTGGAGCGCCTGAGCAGGGAGGTGCGTCTGACGAGCGTAGTACTGGCATCCTTCGCAGGTGCGTACCACCTCGGTGGCGTCAGAAACCGCGGTCGGCCAGTAGAACCCCTGCTGGAAGGCGCTGCCGACGAGGGACCGGGGGGCGGCGTGGTGGCCGCACACTCCGGCGTGGATCTTGCGGACGAGGGCGAGGCCGTCCTCGACTGTGACGCATCGCTGTGTAGGACTCCGAGGCGCTTCGCTTGTAGAGCTCGTCTTCGACGACGACGAAGGACTTCGCTCTCCTTGCGACGCGCTGGCTTGGTTGAAGTCCTCGGGAGAACGCCTCGGACGATCCGGTCGGTATGGTTCCCTCCGACCAGTTTGGGCTCGGCCTCTAGGTTTTCTCCGTCGTCCTCCATAACCTCGGCCTTTGATGCCGAGGACGTCTACCGGAGCCGAAGGGGCCTCGGATCTTTGAGGGAATCTCGGATGCCCTCCCGGCCCCAGAGGGGGAGATGAATGGTCCTCGAGGTCGCTTCACGCCCTCCGAAAGCGGACGGAGGGAGCCGGGAGGTCTTTGGTGAAGACGTCTGGGGAGGCAGGGCCCCTTTTCACGGCGATCTTGGCGAAGTTCGTCGGCGGCTTCGTTGTACCTTCGGACGACGTGGTTGAGCTCGAGGCCGTCAAACTTGTCCTCCAAGGCGTGCACCGCTTTGCGAGACGCGTCCATCTTGGGGTCGTGGCAGCTTGAGTCCTTCATGACCCGGTCGATGACGAGCTGCGAGTCGCCTCGGACATCGAGGCGCTTGGCGCCGAGCTCGATGGCGATTTTTGACCCGTTGAGCAGACCCTCGTACTCCGCCATGTTGTTTGACGCTGGGAAGTAAAGGCGGATCACGTACGCACGTGTACCCCGAGGGAGAGACGAAGAGGAGGCCGGGCGCCGGCTCCGGTCTTCATCGAGGGACCCGTCGAAGTACATTGTCCAAAGCATTCCGCCTGAAGGCGGGCGGCAGTGGGTGTCATCCCACTCCGCGAGGAAGTTGGCGGGACTTGGGATTTGATGGCTCTCCTTGGCGCATAGGAGAGGGTCTCCCCCATGAGCTCGACGGACCACTTGGCGACCCGCCCCGAGACCTCCCGGTTCTGGAGGATTTCTCCCAATGGGAAGGAAGAAACCACCGTCACGGGGTGAGCGTCGAAGTAGTGCCGGAGTTTGCGCCGTGTTAGGACCACCGCGTAGAGCAGCTTCTGGATCTGCAGGTAGCGGATTTTGGTTTCGGACAACACCTCGCTGATGAAGTAGACCGGCCGCTGAATCGGCAGTGCGTGGCCCTCCTCCTATCTTTCAACGACGATGGCCGCGCTGACCACCTGGGTGGTCGCGGCGACGCATCTGAGGAGAGGTTCTTCCTCGGCCAAGGCCGGGACGAGGATCGGGGGCACCGGTGAGGGGCCGCTTTGAGCTTGTCGAGGGCCTCCTGAGCTTCGGAGGTCCAGGAGAAGCGCTCGGTTTTCCTCAGAAGGCGATACAGGGGCAAGCCCTTCTCGCCGAGCCGCGAGATGAAGCGGCTGAGGGCCGCAAGGCAACCCATGACCCGCTGCACGCCCTTCAGGTCCCTGATCGGCCCCAAGCTCATCACCGCGTTCACCTTCTCCGGGTTGGGCTCGATGCCGCGCTTGGAGACGATGAACCCAAGGAGCATGCCTCGGGGGACCCCGAAGACGCACTTTTCAGGGTTGAGCTTGACGCTTTTGGCCGTAAGACACTCAAAAGCAACCTTCAGGTCGGAGATGAGGTCATCAGCCTTTTTCGTCTTGACCACGATATCGTCGACGTAGGCCTCTACGGTCTCGCCGATGTGGTCACCGAAGACGCCCTGCATGCACCGCTGATACGTGGCACCTGCGTTCCTGAGTCCGAAGGGCATTGTCACGTAGCAGTACATGCCGAAGGGGGTGATGAAGGACGTTGCGAGCTGGTCGGACTCCTTCATCTTTATTTGATGGTAGCCAGAGTAAGCATCAAGGAAGGATAAAAGCTCACACCCCGAGGTGGAGTCGACTATCTGATCGATGCGAGGTAAAGGAAAGGGAACTTTTGGACATGCTTTATTCAAACTGGTATAGTCTACACACATCCTCCATTTCCCACTCTTTTTCCTAACCATTACAGGATTAGATAACCACTGGGTGGAACACCTCCTTGATGAACCCGGCCGCCAAAAGCTTGTTCACCTCCTCGCCGATGGCCTGCGCTTCTCCTCATCGAATCGGCGCGGCGCCGCTTCACCTGGTCCGGATCCGGCCCGGATATCAAGGGAGTGCTCGGCGACATCCCTCGAATGCCCGGCATGTCCGAGGGACTCCACGCGAAGATGTCGATGTTCGCGCGGAGGAAGTCGACGAGCACGGCTTCCTATTTGGGGTCGAGGGAGTCGCAGATTTTCACCGTCTTCTTGGGGACGAGGTGGAGGGATCCAGCGGGACCTCCTTCACCCCATCGGACGGCTCGAAGGTGCCGGCGTGACGTTTGGAGTCGAGAGCCTCGGAGACGGCCATGGCCTCGGCGTGCTCGATCGCCTCTACGTCACAGTTGAATGCGTGCTCGTAGGAGGATCCGACGGTGATGACGCCGCTGGGGCCCGGCATCTTGAGGAGGAGGTACGTGTAGTTCGGGACCGCCATGAACTTTGCGTACACAGGGCGTCCGAGGATTCCGTGATAGGTTCCCCGGAAATCAACTACGTCGAAGGTGATGACCTCCTTGCGGTAGTTTGACGGCGTTCCGAAGACAACCGGAAGGTCGATTTGCCCAAGGGGCCAGGCTCGCTTGCCCGGCACGATGCCCTGAAAGGGGGAGTTAGAGGGTCGAAGGTGCGGGCGCTCCATCCCTAACAGGTTGAGGGTGTCGGAGTAGAGGATGTTGAGGGCGCTGCCGCCGTCCATCAGCACCTTGGTGAGCCGAACGTTGCCGACAACGGGGTCTACCACGAGCGGGTATCTTCCGGGGTTCGGCACGTAGACTGGATGATCATCGATGCCGTAGGTGATGGCGTCGGCCGACCATGGCAGGTACTGCGTGGTGGCGGGTCGCACCGAGAATACTTCTCGGCGCTCGCGCTTGATCTGGCGCGGGGAGAGTTTCGCCGGGAGTCCCCGATGACGATGAATACATCGTGGACCTCCGGGAACCCGTCACCCTTGCCTTCGTCCTCCTTCTCCTTCTTCCTCTTGTCCTCGGGCGGGGGGAGCTTTTGGTAGAAGCGGCAGGCCAAGTCACACTCCCCCATGGTGTGCTTTGGGAACTTGAAGGGGCATGGCTTGAGCATATCGTCGAACGCCCGGGCCCCGGGGCCCCTGGTGCCTTGCGGTCGGCCGCGGCGACGAGCTCATCCTCGAGTCCTCCCTCCTTCCTGCCGTGCTTGCCCCTTCCGCTTGCCCCTCTTGTTCTTCTTCTGTCCGCTGAAGCTGCAACGGCTGTTCGCTTCCTTCGTCCTTCTGCTTCCCCTTGCTGCCGCGCCCCACAAAGATGGCCCCCATCGCTTCCTCGCCGGAGGCGAAGTTTGTAGCCACCTCAAACAGCCGTTGGCTGGGGTGGGCATCTTCCGGCCCTACTGTGGACCGCCTCCCTGCGTGTCGCTCCGCCTAGGAACGCATCGATGATGGCGGCGCCGGCCACGTTGGGCAGCTTCGGTGCACTCTTGGAGAAGCGGGCGGATGAAGTCTCGGAGCGACTCGCCGGGCTTCGGGCGGCAGCTTCGAGGTCCCAGAGTTCCCAGGCGCACGTAAGTGCCCTCGAATTTCCCACAAAAACCTTGACAGTTCGGACCAGTCGCGGATCGTGCGGGCGGGAAGATGCTCCAACCAGGCGCGTGCCGAATCGCCCAAGTGAAGCGGAAGGTTGCGGATGATGAGCCGGTCATCGTCCGCGCCACCGAAGCTGGCATGCCAGGCGGTAGTCATTGAGCCAAACCTCGGGGTTTGTTTCTCCCGAGTACTTGGCTAGGTTGGCCGGCTGTCGAAACCGGAAAGGGAATCGCGCGTTGCGGATTTCCCTGCTGAAGGCACGTGGCCCCGGGGGATCGGCATCGTCACGGTCCTCGTCATTTGTCGCGCCTACCGCCCTGCGCGGGCTGGCGGTCGCGTCGGCCCGTGCTCCGGCCTCTTTCGCGGCTTGTTGATGACGTTGCGTGCGTCGCCATCGTCGATGCTGCCGCGCTCGTCCCGAAGACGCTCATGGATCGGCCTCCGCGATGGATCCTGATGGACCGAGGCCTCTCGTTCACGGCGTGGGCGCTCCTCGTCCTCCGGGTCCCTCGAGGTCCGGTGCCGAGGCCGAACTCAAATTTGCTGGACAGCAACTGTCTCGAGATAGTCTCGCAGATCATCTCGAATCCGTCGCCTCTCCGGAGTCGATGGTTCCGGCATTGCCCGGACTAGGAGGGCCGCCGCGGCAATGTTGTGACTTGCCCGTGGAAAGATGGGAGGACGCTCTCCTCCTTCGTCGTTGACGATCCTCCTGTTGACTTCTCGCGCGCGTTGGCGAGCAGCAGGGTTAGGATTGCGAGTCGTATGGGTACGCTCGAGCGCTTCTATCTCCTGTCGTAACAGGTGACGATCGCGCTCGAGCCTGTCCCCAAGCTCCCGAATCCGCTCCATAGCCGGTCGCCGTGGCACTTGAGGAGTCGCCGGTGGTTCGCCGGTCCCCGGAGGACCCCGTACGAGATGGAGTTTTCGGCCCTGGCCCGGGGCCGAGACGTGCTAGGGGTACGCAGGCCTTGCGCCCCACCGGCGCCTTCCCGCAGCGGGCGTGGTGTCACGCCTCGGTTGCCGCTGCCATTTTGCCGTTGACGTTGGCGCCGAAGTTTGCCGATCTCCACGTGGAAGCATTCACGCGCCGGGTCATACATGTCGTCCGGGGGAGTCGGAGTCGGGTAGCCAAAGGCGAAAGCGTGTTCGGGATGAACCCCCGGGTTCCGTGATCCTCGAGGTAGCGCCGGATGGGATGGGCGTGGCGTGCTCCCGGAGTGGCGGCGTCGTTGTTCCTCCAACCCGATCGGGTGCTCCTTTGAAGGCGTGGATGGATACGCGAGGGGGGATGTTCAAGGCCGGGCTACTCCCTCGGCGCGCTGGCGACGCTGGCGCCTCCTCAGGCTCCCATGCCGGTGGAGGCCAACGCCGCTTCGTAGCAGCGGCATTGACCAGGCCAAACGGCCGGGTGCGGTGGTGAAAGCAGCCGAAAGGTCCCTCACGAGGCGCCGCCCAGTCAGAAGCGCCCGAGGTCCTTCCTTCCAAGTCGCCGGGCGTCATGGAGTGGCCTGCTGGCTGGGAGCGCTGCGCGCGCCACGGTGCCTCTGGCTGGCGGGGGAATGACCCGTTGGTGCTGGGCGGCGGAACCTTGAACCCTAGTCGAGAGAAGTTCCATGTCAAACTGGCCTCCAGTTGACATGAACTCGAGCTCTCCGAATCGGATCACGGTCCCTGGCGCCAGCAGCTGGTGGAGAGGAGAGTCGGGGTAGAAGCGCCCCTGAGAGGCGTTGTCGCGTCTGCTGGCCATCCAAAAGTCTGGCGGGAAAAGAGATGAAACACGCACGTCCCCTACCTAGCGCGCCAACTGTCGGTGCAGGAACTGGTGGCCCCGGCCCCGACGAGTGAATTTGTGGTGCGTGCTCCCAACTCCGGATGGTGTGCAAGATGGACACAAGGGTTTAGACTGGGTCGGGCAAGAGAAGGCCCTACGTCCAAAGGGGGGGGGAGAGAGGTTCTTGTATTATCTTGCACCTAAGTGCTCGTAGGTAGGGTGTACAAGCAGTGAGAGAGGGAGCCTGGTCCCAAGTCTCGTGATGGTCGAATGGCTCGAGTATGCCTATGTCAACCTGTCTTCTACGGGCTCCGGCCTCCTCCTTTTATAGCCGCAAGGAGGTAACCGAGGCCTACAAAGAGTTGGCGTGCGTGGGAAGTCGTCTTCCCTTCTTGGTTCAAGGCCCCGGAGCCCGCCGCCATCCCTATGCCGAGCCCCGGTGTGGGACCGTGCACTGTTGCACTGGTGCCGCAGGGTGTGGGCGCGGCCTCATGAAGTCGTGTCCTCTGTCCTGACAATGGACGAAGCGGATGTCCTTGTAGAAGTCGGTGGAGAGGCTGGGGGAGATGTATCTGCCTTAGTATGTTTGTAGCTTTGACTTCCCCCAGCCCGAGGCTCGGAGGGCCTCGGCGCCCGTTGTCGTTCATGGCGTGATCGACATGGGCGGCGCCATCATTGGGGCGACGCCACCCATCCCGGCTCAAAACCCGGTGGATCTGTTGCTTTGATCGGGCGCCCCGCCCGGCTTGAACTGCACGGAGGATGACGCCCGGGCGGCCGTGCTTGGCGGGCGGCCGCCGACTTGAGTTTTGGTGACCTGAATTCGCCGGGAGATTAGATAACACGCCCCCACAAAGGTGCATGGCTTCCCCTCGTGGGGGTAACGCATCTCGAAGCGGATGGGAGCCGTGACGGACGGCCCTATGCTCGCCGCCTCGGCTGTGCACCGTGGGAAGGCGGGCGGTGGTTAAACGCAAGCCGATTGGCCCGGTTTGACCAGAAGTGCAAGGCCCTGGCCCTGGCCCGAGGCTCGCCCATCGGGGGCCTTGGGCGGGGCGGAGAATCGCTTTCCCTGCCCGAGGCCTGCCGGGCCGGGGCTCGGGCGGGGCGGAGAATCGGCTTCCTGGCCCGAGGCCCCACCGGGGGGGGGCTCGGGCGGGACGAGAGCTATTTCCCGTCCGAGGCCTCGGCCCGCCGGGGCTCGGGCGGGGCGGAGAATCGGTTTCCCGTCCGAGGCCCCACGGGGGGGGGGCTCGGGCGGGGAGGGAGAGTTGGTGCTCATTTGAGCCGCCGGAGTGGGGCTCGGATGAGTCGGAGGCAACACGCTAGTCCCGGTGTGCTAGTGCAAAGAGCCTGCATTTGAAAGTGAGAGGCCTATTGGGCCAAGATTTGTGTTTGTTGGGCCTGCTTTAGGGGGCCCTTATTTTGGTCCCCGACAGGATTAAATATATAAACTTTGATACTTACAGTTCTTCCATGGAGAATGAGCTGTGTCTTCCTTTTGTGCAAAGTTATTGGACATCATCACATGTCTTGATTCATCTCTAATGTAAGTTCATCTCTTTACTTACCTGAATTGAATTTGGAAATTTCTTGCATGGGTTAGTCTAACAAAATATCCAATATCTACTACAGTATACTATCGGCTCAAAAATCAACCTAGACACCATGTCTAATTCGATTTAGGAAGGCATCTTAACCAAGCGCTTAGTTTAAAAGCCTTTTGAAAATAAGATCACCACTCCTCAACTAAGCACTATGCTTCATTTAAGAGATGTATGAAATTACTTCAAAGCCTAAACATATACTACTATAGCAAATGTAGGTAGCATGAGAGCACATAGAGATTTACTCAAATAGAGATGAAAGCATGATCATATATGGTGTGAATATTGTTTTTTTTTGTTTTAAGTAGAGATGCAAGTGACATGCATATGTGCAAGGATCTAAATATGTTATGGACTTGATATGTGATGGAGTAGATGTATGGATTATTCAAAGTGAACATGCAATAGAATACAACAGGATAACTACTCATCAAATTTAAAGTCTATGAGCAAAACTTTCTCACCTTTCTTGATCATAACTACCATGACTCATAGTGTGTTGTGCAGCGTCTTTATTTGTCACATGTGATGAACTTTGAATTCATGTGATGATGACTTTTTCTTTTCAATCTACACATGGCTAGAATAATATATATAAATGTTTATACATACTGTGAGATGATAGGGCTTTATTGTCGATGGATCATGAATGTTTGGGCACCACGGGTTCTTCAATATCTCCAATATCTTGTTCTTGTGGACTTTCGCCAGAAGGTTGGAATGGTTGATATCCTGCTTATTCCACAACTCAACAAAGCAGGGGGTAATCCTACTAAAGCTTGTTGGTATTTCTTATGCACAATTAAAAATATGAAGGATTCTGCAAGCGCATAGACAACCATTGTAGCATTTTACCGGGAGTATTCCAGGTATCATTATTTATATTTTACCACTGGAAAACAATGGATAAAGACATTTGATAGTTCACTATCATGTATCTACTAACTAATAAACCAACTAGACTAAAGTAGAGGTGTTGACACAAAAACGTGACTCCGTGCCAAGCACACTGCAAGCCGAAAAGCGTGACTTCAATCGGACAGCCGCACGGTTTGGAGATCCGAAGCGTGCGGTCGGTTTGACTGCCGACAAGGGACAAAGAAATCATTAAATACAAAATCGGAACATGTCGGATGAGACTGCGGGGCAGGTTCCGTATATACGGCCCTGAAGCCACTTACGACGACATACAACTATAGAAGCTGTCTGCCAATCATGCATATGATTCATTCGGCTAATATGAAGGTGAAACACGTAGTGCATTGATTGCCGAACATGCATGCATGAGAAGACATATTTGAACAAGTGAAAGTTAACTACGAATTGAAGCATAACCAAGCTCGGCAATACAGCCGACTCGGGGTCCATGAAGAAGGAACATACAAGTTATCACGAATAAACTAATCAAGGACCTGCATCTGCCGCGCGACACCCAATCCTATCGAAGTCTAAAAGTTTCTAACGTGCAAGAACCCGCAACATGTAACAATCTAGATTGATCTTATTCGGCTACGTAAACACATGATCTATCTATCATCATGACATGAGAAAACCATATAGCAAATAGATCTATAAAATAAAGAGCCGAAACCAATCAATCTAGATTGGGCAAAAGAGTGTTACAAATAAATAAAGTATTAAAGTCATGCAACACGTGATAACTTAATGAATCTACTAGATCTTGCCAAATCTAATAGAGCCGATAACTAATCCTTGAGCCAAATCCTAGCCTGCCGCACGGCTCGCGATCTAACCAAGAACCGATAACTATCTTGCTTTGCTAAGCTATCAAGCGGACGCCTGCCGCACGGCCGTCTAGTCGAGATAAACAAAGCATAAGCTAAGACTTCTTGATGATCAAGTAGACGCCTGCCGCACGGCCATCCCATCGAGACGAACAAGACTACTTGCATCAAGATCTAAATCCACCGCATGATACTAGACATGATAGCAAGGTTGCCGGTACTTATGGAGGTCGACGGATCGATGGCTCCTCTCGAAGAACTCGACGACACGACGAAAGGACTCGAAACTTGGCACGGGGCCGGTTGTATTGGTTTGATTGTGTATATACTTTACAATGGTCGAGGGTTTATATTTATACCCTGGACAAATATAAGTCCTAAACAGATACGATTACAAAGATTTTTAGGTAAGCGTAAAGCCATCATCTTTATTCTTTTCGGAATTGTCATGTTTCCTTCCTTCAAAGTCGGCCACCTTGCTTCCCGAACAGAGTCACTGCATTTTGAAGATAACCGAACGCGTTACCACTTGCCGAACCACCCGGAGTCAGCCGCATATATGTTTGCCGAATAGCTCAAGATTAGCCGACCGCGCACGTATTTGCCGAACGCGCTGAATCCCTGCTCTCTCATAGCCTTTGCCGAATCGGCCCACCTGTCATTGACCCTTACCAAAATCCAGTGTTAACACATGCCCCCTCAATTTCGGGATAAAAGAGATTTTTGTTCCGAAATTGAACACAGATTCTTTTCTCATCTAGGTCAATCTTGTTTCAAATCCTCGGCCGCCATTCAAACACCCGACTCTTCCTCGTTCCAGATTCGAGCCTACTTCCAATCCCCAATGGCAACCCTTGACGGAGTTCCAGAGGTATCTTCGATTCCTTTCATGTATTCGGCAATTTCTTTTCTTGGTTTTTCACTTTTCTGATTCTTTTCGGCCGTTCTACTCTTCTGAAGGAATACAAGGGTGAAATTTTGATTCCTTATGCTACGAACCCTGATTCGTACTTCTTGGGCCCGATGGGAGATCCCAATCCAATCGAATTTGTGGAGAAAGAAACTTTGAGGATCCCCTTCAAATCCGGAGTAGCTTCCCCGAACCGATGGCCAAACACTTTCAAAACCTGGCCTTTCCCCTCGATTTCTGGATGGCGGAAGTGGTACCAGAGAATGTTGAACAAGAGTAGTAGTCACTGGGATTCTCAGGACATTCAGCATTGCTTAGAATTATCTCTGTCGGCAACACCCAAAAACGACTCTCTCTTGATAGTAGCTTCCCACTTCTGGTCTGACGCTGCTAATTCTTTCATCTTTGGTCATGGCCCGATGTCTTTTACTTTGGCCGATGTCTTCATGATGACAGGCCTTAATGTAACGGCGCCAGTATACCCCTCCAAGTACAAGAACAACAGCAACCAGAAGGCAGTCAAATCGGGAAGCGGATGGACCAAATACATACAGACTTACATGTCCACAGGGTCTGTTGATAGCAAGGAATACAAAGCCTTCCTGAACATGTGGCTCTGCAGGTTTGTTTTTTGTGGCAAATCTAATGAGCCAACTCTCAATCACATGGTAATGGCCGAGGAGCTGGCTGCAGGAACTTTAATTCCTCTAGGCAAATATCTCCTAGGAGCTGTCTATCACATGATGCATCAGACCATTGTTCAGATGCGTCAATATGGGGAAATTCATTGTGTAAATGGTCCCTGGTGGTTTGTGCAGATGTGGCTACAATTGTACATGCACCAAATAGTCTCTGTGGACCTTAACACCTTGGGTTTTCCTTCTGTCAATGATGATGAGGACGGCCAAGTGAAAGAGAAGGCCTGTCAAACTTATGGAGAAGCAGCAGCTGCTATTACCATTGATATAGACCTTGGCCATCTATTCAAGCTATTCTTTAAAGGCTTCAATCATGTGATATGGCTCCCTTATAGAGAAAGTGACACTTTGACTCTTCCTTACAAATTCAGTTATGAATCTGGCTGCTCAGATAGGGTTGCTACAGAGATCTTCAATTCTTTCATCAAGCCCTGCGTCTTGCCAGCAGAGTTTCACCATGGGAGGTTGCTGAATCCTTCTTATGAATTTTATAATCCAAACATGTCAGCTAGGCAGTTAGGCTGTGGGCAACTGCCCCCAAGATTGTTTTTCTCAACCATCATAAGGCCCAGAGAGAGAATAGGAGATGAAATGGAGGCCAAAAGGGTTTTTGAGCTTGGATGGGATCTGCCAGAATTCATGCCCTCACCTTTGGGATTAATAGAAGCTGCTCATCCTTTGTTTTCCTCTTGGTGGCAAGAGTGGCGTGCCCATATTTTTAACATGCCAGTGCACCCTTTGTATCAAGATTTGTATGCTCAATTTGATTCTGAAAGCGAGGTAACTTTCTTCATACTCACAATTACCTCTTTTTCTGACTTTGTTTTTAATTTCAGTATTGTACTGTCTTTTGCAGGATCTTGAGCCTACCCCTCCTTCACAAGTAGTCCAATATTACCAAGCTGGACCCATCCCTGCCTTAGGTTTTAATGCTCCATCCCTGGCAACCCTCATGAAAACACCAGTAGCTCTGGGTACAGCTTCTTCGAAAGGAGAAGGCAAGAGGAAGGCTATTACTGGATCAAGCAGAGATGTTAATGTGCCCAGAAGAACAAGATCCAAGA
The DNA here is from genome assembly GCA_015844335.1 of Chrysopogon serrulatus. Classification (NCBI taxonomy): domain Eukaryota; kingdom Viridiplantae; phylum Streptophyta; class Magnoliopsida; order Poales; family Poaceae; genus Chrysopogon; species Chrysopogon serrulatus. The sequence continues at coordinate 50,806 of JADLZL010002173.1, forward strand.
AGGCTAAGCTCTCTCCCAAGGTATACTCTTGGTCAGTTTTGTTCTGAACCATGATGGGGCTTATTTTACTTATTATATATTTTCTTTCAGCCACAGGTCAGGCCTTCAAAATCAGCCAATGTGTTGAGAATTACCGAAACATCTTCTCAGGCTCCTGAAGATGTTGAAATCCAAGAGGAAGATGTAGAAATTCAAGAGTCCACTGGCCATACAGGTGATTACCTTCTTAACTGATTGTTCCCTTTTTTGCACCAAATGAACTAATTTTGCTACTTGATACTCAGAAGCAGATCATTTCCTGGATAAAATGGCAGAAGAATCTCCTCCTCATGCTTCTATTGATAGTGCAGAAATTCAGGGAGCCATTGGTCACATTGGTAATAGCTTTTCATATGCCCCCTTCTTTTTCTTTTGTCAATTTTACTCATTGCACTTATTAATCACCCTCAGATGATTTTCTGGATGGGATGACAGAGGGATCATCTTCTCCTCAAGTTTCAAGCTCATCATCCTTAGGTGTCCAACTGAACCTTCAATCAAGCCAGGACAGGAATCAACCTGAAGAAGCTACTGCCCAAAAGGTAATCCCTCACCTCATTGATCTTTCATATAGCTCTGATCAGTCGGTTAATGGTTCTCCTTTTCCACAGGATGATGCTAAGCCGACCGTTAGCTGCTCTTTCACAATCGAAGAGTACATCAATGAAGGAGACGAAGAAACCACATCCCAGCAGCAGCTATCAGCAGAGAACCAGGCTCGCCTAAAAGAAATTGCTCTTCTTCTGACCAAGGATATCAGTATTCTGGTCTAGGATGTAGATCAGATAAGGGACCTTTTTGAGCTTATTGACCAAGAAATTCCCCAAGCTCTCAGGGCTCCTTTGGAATCTGCAACTCATCTTGATGACCATGTTGGTAAGGTTAGGAGAGCAAATAAGAACATAGCATCCAGAGCTGCTCTGCAAGATGATAAACTGATGAAGAAGCAACAAGTTAAGGAGTTGCATTCCCAGATTCAAGCTGCTAAACAAACTTTGGCAACTCTGGAGCCTGAACTGGCAACTATGGAGGAAGAGAAAGCCAAACTGGAAGCTCGATTAATTCAGCTGAATGCCAGCATCCAGTCCCACAAAGATAAGATTGCCAATCTACCAACCTCCATAGATGCAACCAGGATGAAGATAGCTTCTGTCATCAAGGAAAATCAGCAGATCAAAACTCGGCTTGCCAAAATCCAAAGCTCTGAGGATGATGACAACAAAGTGCTGAAGGAAGTTAGCCGAATCAGGAATGATGCTATAGATGCCATTAAACTGTTCCTAGGCAACTGAAACACTGGGTTGTAATGCATTTATATACTGTGTCTTTTTTAACACTTGAGCTCCCTGTGATAATTTTGGTTTCCTTCATTTCAATCTGATCAGTGACACAACCGAATGCTTTTAGGCCTCCCGAATAGACAGACGGCCTTCATCCTGGACTTCCCGATTAGGGGATTAGCCGATTCCTCTGAACCGTCATTTTTGATTTAGCCGAGCCTGGCCCAGCCCGGTAACGGCCCAAAAGAGGAGTAAACCCTACTTCGTCGTTTGGTATACCCCGAGTCGTGCGCCACGAACTCCATTTTGGCCTATAAATAAAGCCCTCTTCCGGCTTCAACCACCATCGCCGGTTAGCATTCATCACCATCTTCTCATCTTCCTCACCGAAACCCTTAGGAAGAAAAAAAACCCCATCTTCAAAATCATCAATGTCGGCGCCGGTGACCACGGGAAGCGCCCCCAAGAAGGAGAGGAGGAGGAGGGAGCAGGCCGCGACGCCGGCAACGCCATGGGTAAGATCAGTCTGCTGCCTTTGCGTGTTCTTGCTCACTGTTCATCTCCTAATCTCTCGGCTTTTCTTCTTTCTCAGGCCGCGGGTCATCACGGGGCAATACCATCTGCTGCCCCCAATGGTGGTGACTCAACCGGGCACCTCCAGCCAACCGGTGTCGGTCGCCGGTTCCTCGAGTTCCTCCGACTCCGGCAACTCCTACAACCCTAACCCTTGGGGTCCAGCAGAGCCGGAGGAGGAGGAGCCTCTGTACGTTCATGAGGAGGCGCTCCGTTTCTGTAAGGAGAGGGACGAGGCCCGGAATGAGCTCGGCGAAGTCTCCAAGCAACTCGGCATTGCACAAGCCGAATGGGAAGACCAGCGCAAGCAGTTCTGCGATGCTATCACCGGTTCGTATTCATTGATTTCAATCTGTTCATCATCTCCACTGTACTGATTAACCTTTCATCTTTCAGCACTCTCTGCGGAGAATGAGCGGTTGAAGGCAGCGGCAACCCGGGCGGCCGACAAGGTGAACGCCCAGGGAGAAACCCCCGAGGCGCGCTTGGATGCCATTGACGGCCGTGTTGATCAGGCCATCATCCAAGGCGTTCATCTTGGCATCTCCCTCGGCCTGGCGGCGATGACCTCCCGCACCAATGAGGACTATTCTATTCAAGCTGTTGGCTTTGCAGGAGGTCATCCTCACGAGGTGGAGGACATCGAGGAGCCAGCTGGAGCTCTACGAGGACCATGCCACCGCCCTTGCCGAGTCCATAAATCCCCAATCTGTTCTTAATAAATTATTCCAGGAGTAGTTTGTAACTAGGGATTGATCTGTGAATAATGAAATCATCTTCTGAGAATGTGTCTTGTTTATGATCTTGTGTTGATTGCCAGATGAATGTCTTTAGTGTCCTTTCTGATTCAAAGCAGTTCTTGAATGATTTTCCCGAATGCAGTGACATCACTTTAGTCGATTAGATCTTAGTCTTATGCCACAAACGACTTGACGCATCACTGAGCAGTACCTTTCAAGATCTTATCCTTCTCTCTTCCTGATAAACCAACCAGTCAGAATGTTGAAGTCATCATAAGATCATTCGGTTATATTTTGAACTAAAGGCGACACGAATTGTATCAGCTGTTTACCAACTTCATATATTTTTTCGCTGAAGGCGATGTTACTTCATCGGCTGTTTGATTTCACATTTTTCCTCATGAACCAATTTCAACACTGGGGTAATATTGCTTAAGATATTGTCCGTTGATAGCCTTGGTAAATTCTTCCCCAAACAAAGTTTTCAAAATATACGCATTACCAGGCACACATCTTTCTACCCAAAACGGTCCTTCCCAATTTGGAGACCATTTGCCGAATGCTCTGTCTTTTGATCCAACCGGCAGTATAGTTTTTCAAACCAAGTCACCTTCCGAGAATTGTTTCTCCCTAACTTTCTTGTTATAATACTTGGCAACACGTACCTTGTTTTTCTCAATATTTTCCAATGCCTTGAGACGAATGAAATGTAAATCTTCCAATTCATCTGTCATCAGATTTGCGTAATCTCCCTTTTCCAGGTCTTTCTGCAACATAACCCGTCTTGAACCCGATTGCAATTCCCAAGGTAAGACGGCATGATGCCCATACACCAATTCATAGGGGGATGTTTGAGTTGACCCATGACAAGCCATTCGATAAGCCCACAATGCTTCACTGAGAACCAAATGCCATTTTTTTGGTTTCTCATCAATCTTCTTTTGAATGATCTTGATCATAATTTTGTTGGATGCCTCTACTTGTCCATTGGCTTGTGCATAATAAGGAGAAGAGTTACATAGTTTGATCCCCATGTCTTCGGCAAAATCACAAAACTCTGAGGAAGTGAACTGAGTTCCCTGATCGGTTGTTATAGTTTGAGGGATTCTAAATCTATAAATTATATGTTCCTTGACAAAACCGATCATGTTTTCTGATGTAACTTTCTTCAAAGGAATGGCTTCAACCCATTTAGTAAAGTAATCCGTGGCCAGGAGCACAAACTTATGCCCTTTGCTTGAAGGAGGATGTATTTGGCCAATTAGATCTATACCCCATCCCCTAAATGGCCAAGGCTTGACTATTGGGTTCATAACAGATCTTTGGAGCCTTTTGAATATTGCCAAATTTTTGACAATCATGACACCCTTTATAATAATTGAAGCAATCTTCCAGCATAGTCGGCCAAAAATAACCAGTTCTCTGAATTATCCATTTCATTCGGTAAGCTGATTGATGCGCGCCACATAATCCTTCATGCACTTCATACATCACCTTTCTGGCCTCTTCTTGACTTAAGCATTTGAGTAATACTCTATCCATAGATTTGTAATACAGGTGATCATCAAGAAGGATGAACTTAAGAGCTTTGTACCTGAGTTTTCGGGTAACTTTTCGTGATGGATCCTTCAGATATTCGATGATCTCATATCTCCAGTCATCAGTCACCTGCCCAGCATCCGGGACATCCTTGCCTACAGTGAAGGTTTCTTGATTTTCACGATATCCAGAAGCATTTTGAGCCAACCGATTTGCTTCTTCATTGTGCTCCCTCGGGATATGATGCAAGGTTGCTACCCGAAAATTTTTTAGAAGTTTTCGACATTCTTCATAATATTCTCTTAACGTGTCATTCTTGCACTCATATTGACCAATCAACTGGTTAATCACCAGCTCAGAATCTCCAAAGATTTCAACAGCAACGGCTTTTATTTTTATGAGAAGGCAAAGCCCTCTAAGTAATGCTTCATACTCTGCTTGATTGTTTGTCACATGAAATTCAATGGGAATAGCGTACTCAAAAGTTACTCCTTGTGGAGAAATCAATAGAATACCAGCACCCCCACCTTTCTTTGTAGGGACGACCCATCAAAAAATAAAATCCAAGGCATAATGCTTACTATACTAGTCTTTGAGGTCATGATGTTGCGTGAACGAAATCAGCAATAATTTGACCCTTCACTTTGCCTTTGCCGATTCGTATTTTAAATCAAATTCGACAAAGCTAAAATCCACTTGCCAATTCTTCCATTTAAAATTGGCATTGACAACATATGTTTGATTACATCATGACTTGAAATAATCACGCATTCGGCTTTTAATAAATAATGCCGAAGCTTGGTACATGAGTAATACACACACAAGCATAGTTTTTCCATAGCCGAATATCTTGTCTCTCGAGTCTAACAGCTTTTCGGCTAAGATAAGCTATAACTCTTTCCTTTCCTTCGTATGCTTGTATGAGGGCCAATCCTATTGTTAGGGTATCGGCCGCCACGCACAACCCTGAAAGGCTTGTCAAGTTGTGGAGGTACTAAAACCGGTGGTGCCTTCATATATTCTTTAATCTCATCAAAAGCCTTTTTTGTACGTCACCCCATACAAATTCTTGATTCTTCTTGAGTTTTAATAACGGAGAAAAATGGCAAGACTCTTTCCGATAAATTGAAATAAACCTTCTTACGAAATTGATCTTGCCGAAAGCGTAGACTGTAATTCCGTGAGATTAGTTGGAGGGACAACTTTATCTATTGCCTCCATGCTCTTTTTCCCAACTTCGATTCCTCCTTTATGAATGAGGAATCCTAAAAATTCACCAGCTGACACTCCGAAGGCACACTTGTTTGGATTCATCTTCAAACCATGTTTTTTAGTGCATTCCAAAGTTCTTCTTAGATCAGCTAAGTGTCTTTCATAGTCTTTAGACTTGACTACTACGTCATCGATATAGATCTCCACAATTTTGCTGATTAACTCATGAAATATGTAATTCATGGCTCTTTGATAGGTTGCACCAGCATTTTTCAAACCAAACGTCATTACAATCCACTCAAATAATCTAATGTGACCAGGTCATCTGGAAGCCGTTTTTGAAACATCCTCTATTGCCATGAAGATTTGATTATAGCCAGCGTTTCCATCCATAAAGCTAATGACCTCATACCCAGCTGCTGCGTCTACTAACAAATCGGCAACTGGCATTGGGTATCCATCCATTGGAGTAGCTTTGTTAAGATCTCTGAAGTCTATACAGACCCTTATTTTTCTATTTTTCTTGTAAACAGGGACTATATTTGAGATCCAATCCGCGTACCTGCATGGCCGAATAAAGTTTGCTTCCAATAGCCTTTCAATCTCCTTCTTCACATCAGCCAATACCTCCTCCTTATAAATCTTCCTCGGAGGTTGTTTATAGGGTCGATATCCTGACTTAATAGGCAATCGATGCTCAACAATAGTACGATCTAGTCCAGGCATCTCTGTATAATCCCAGGCAAAGCAATCTTTAAACTCTTTAAGGAGTTTTATTAATTGTTCTCTATATTTACGGACTCAAATTTGCACCGATGGACATCGGCCTTGATTTAGAATCGTCACCAACATTTATTTCTTCCGGTTTGTCGGCCGACATAAAACCGTGTCCCAATTTTCCTTTGTTGCCATCGATAGGGTTACCCATTAAAAATTCTTTGTTGGAGCCGATTGCTTGGATCATTTGTTGATCCTTGTTGAATACATTAACAGGACCTTCTCCCCATACTTTGCGGAGAAACAATCAACACCGTCATATTCCCAGTAAGCTGGTTCCGAAGCAGCCACACTTACCGAATCATCAGCATGTATAATTTCTACATCGTCCCCTATCCATTGAATAAGAATCTGGTGCATGGTCGAAGGAATACAGCAATTAGCATGAATCCAGTCCCTTCCAAGAAGCAAACTGTATGCCCCCTTGCCGTCAATAACGAAGAACGTAGTGATCAGGGTTTTAGACCCAATCATCAACTCAACATGCACAGCTCCTCGGGTATCAGAAGGATTCCCGGCAAAGTCTCTAAGGACCATGTCAGTTTTTAACAGATCTTCACTCGTCATCCCAAGCTTTCTAAATGTAGAATATGGCATTATATTGATAGCTGCCCCTCCATCAACAAATATCTTGGTCAGAGGTTTCCCATTGACGTACCCTTTCACGTACAGCGGTTTCAAGTGACGATGTTTCGCTGGTTTGTCAAAGGTTGCTTGTCGTGTCAATACAAGCTGAGCCATCAAATTTTGAAACTCACTTTCATCAAAATCAGAATAAACTTCCTCTTGTATTTCTTGATTTTCAGGAGCTATGAACTCCGACGGGAGGAAGAAAGCCATGCATGCATCACCCGATGGACCCCCTCATCAGGTTTCATCTTTGGACGCCATTGTTTCTTTTGTTCTATGGCAGCCTGCTCCAGTTCTTTGTTTCTCAACCGCTGCACTCTTCTCTTCTGACTTTTCCTCAACCCCGGGGGGCACCACTGCCCTTTCTGCCATCTATACTCACGAGTGCCTCTTTCCTCGTCATACTCTTCAGGATAAACCCAGTGTTGATCTGCAAATCTCTTTCTTTGATGATCAAAGTCATTTATTTTTACGCGCCGATCGTCCTCAGGAAATTGAATTCCAAGTCTTTCATGGACTGGTCGGCGGTTGACTCGAGACTGCCTGTAGCCATAGTATTGATCACTGCATTCTGGGCAATTGTTTCTAGCAGGCAGCTTTAAGCCTTCATTCCAACAATGTTTAAAGAACGAACACCCCCAATGAGACTGTTCCAGTTCCCTCATGTGCTCTTCTTGCTCTTGATGATACATCTCTTCTTCATAGCTCCACTGTCTTTCTATGAATTTTCACTCACCATAACGCTCTCGCTCTTGCTGTCTTTGCCACTTATTTAGCAGGATTCGTGATGTCACCCTTGGCCTAGATGTTTCACCTCTTTCGGTTCGGCTATTTTTGAACCGAACTTTCTCTTTCAACTCTTCAGCAGTAATCTGTCGGTTGGGGTCTACAGTGCCACTTTTCTTGGCTCTCTCTGATGTCAACACTTTCATCTTTCCCTTACCTTTAGGATCATCGGCAGAAACCATACCTATAAAGAAAGATACCATGTTCTGGGGAAAGGGTTTGCCATCTATTTTCATTTTGCCATCAAACTTTAAATGTCCCTCCTGAATTGCTTTTTGAATCCGAACTCTGAACACTTAGCAATCATTGATGGAGTGAGAGTTAGTGTTATGATAACCACAATACCTCTTATCCTTTACCCCTTCAGGGTGTAACATGGGGTGTCCTTCTGGTAGCTTGATACGTCCTTCCCTTACCAACAGATCAAAAAGCTTATCTGATTTGGAGACATCGAAATCATAGGTTCCTTTCTGCTGCTTCAGCCAACGCTAGCTAACTTGGGTGGGCTCCTTATCCTAGGTTAATTCGGCTGCAGCTATCTCATCTTCGTCATCATATTCAGTTGCTTCTTCCAGGAAACTCTGATACATTTCACTAGCAACATTACCTTTCCGATAACGGTTGTCCCTTTCAAACCTTGAGCCTGATTACTCATGACAGCCAATCTCAGGGGCGAGTTGACCAAGATCATCAAATTCCAAGCCGAACAGTTTTTTCTCGACATTCGGCGCAAAGCATCCCCGCTATTGCTATTCCAGCAACCGATCGTCGGTAAGTTCAGCGAGAAGCAAAGACTCTTAGTCTCTCTAAACTGCGAAGATATTCTTGTGGTGTCTCATTAGCTTTGTGCCTTAAAGCGGTAAGGTCTACCAGCTTCTTTTCAAGTAGTTTCGGTGAAGAAATAAGCATGAAACTTCTGTTCAAGTTCTGCCCAAGTACCAATAGAATCACCTGGTAGAGAAGTAAACCAGGTGAAAGCTGGGCCTGTGAGAGACAATGGAAAATACCGAATCCTCCAAGCTTCGTGCGTGGACGCCTCCCAAAGTCGTATCGGGTATTGGCTAATATGCTCGTGGTACTTGTATCATCGACCGAGAAAAAATTTGGTTAAGTCCGTTGGTGGCTTCACCCTTCTTTGCCGGTAGTGCAACCCCTGTTATACCATTCTGGGTACGCAGACTTGTACGAATAGGATTGATTCTTTGGCTTTAGGCCGAACCGATGTTGCATCATATCAGCCATCCCTCGCATGATTATGTCAATGTCTATCTTCGGAGTTCCACGTGCACGCCCTCCGGATGGTATCCCTATTGCACTTCTATATCCTGGATTCGGTAGAGCATCTAGAGCAGTATAGTCAGTGAACTCATGATATCCATCCCCATACATGTTTCTTTGTAACCTGTTTGATGCTGGAGATATCTTGTATGCAGATTGCGGTACTCTTTCAGTAGTGCCAAACGTCACTTGGCCGTAAGTAGGAGGTGGTTGCTTTTCATGAGTCTCTACTTCATCTTTGTTAATCCCAGATGTTCCTTCATCTTCGGTTTGCTTCTCTCGATACTTTGGAATGTTGAAAAGCACTGGTCCACGAATTGGTCCCACACCCTCTTCAAAATACTTATCAACAGCTTGGCCGAAGGTATTAGCCATGATTACTCGGAAAGTATTTAGAAAGGCCGTGTTGTGGTTCCTGATGGTATCTGCCAAGGCTTTATGGACCAAATCTGATACCTTTTGAGCTTCTTCTTCTTTAGAGCAATCAGTTTGATGTGCAAGAAGAACCCTTGGCAATGACTGCTTCTGAAAAACCTTGTTGCTCTTGTTCTTGGAGAAAGACATTAAGCACTTATGCTTGTATTGCTCGCATGCTTGCTCCACTGTAGCTCTCAATGGGTCTGGCAATTCATCCAGTGTCATGTCCAGAACATGATTGTTATTGACGTCCGACATCTTAAATCAGGAGATGGTCCCACCGAGCGTGCCAAAAAGTGTGTTGACACAAAAACGTGACTCCGTGCCAAGCACACTGCAAGCCGAAAAGCGTGACTTCAATCGGACAGCCGCACGGTTTAGAGATCCGAAGCGTGCGGTCGGTTTGACCTGAAAACCGACAAGGGACAAAGAAACTGTTAAATACAAAATCAGAACATGTCGGGTGAGACCAGGCAGTTCCGTATATACGACCCCTCGAAGCCACTTACGACGACATACAACTATAGAAGGCATGCGCCAATCATGCATATGATTCATTCGGCTAATATGAAGGTGAAACACGTAGTGCATTGATTGCCGAACATGCATGCATGAGAAGACATATTTGAACAAGTGAAAGTTAACTACGAATTAAAGCATAACTAAGCTCGGCAATACAGCCGACTCGGGGTCCATGAAGAAGGAACATACAAGTTATCACGAATAAACTAATCAAGGACCTGCATCTGCCGCGCGACACCCAATCCTATCGAAGTCTAGAAGTTTCTAACGTGCAAGAACCTGCAACATGTAACAATCTAGATTGATCTTATTCGGCTACGTAAACACATGATCTATCTATCATCATGACATGAGAAAACCATATAGCAAATAGATCTATAAAAAAAAAGCCGAAACCAATCAATCTAGATTGGGCAAAAGAGTGTTACAAATAAATAAAGTATTAAAGTCATGCAACACGTGATAACTTAATGAATCTACTAGATCTTGCCAAATCTAATAGAGCCGATAACTAATCCTTGAGCCAAATCCTAGCTTTTGCCGCACGGCTCGCGATCTAACCAAGAACCGATAACTATCTTGCTTTGCTAAGCTATCAAGCGGGCCGCCGCCACGCCGCCGTCTAGTCGAGATAAACAAAGCATAAGCTAAGACTTCTTGATCATCAAGTAGACGCCTACCGCACGGCCATCCCATCGAGATGAACAAGACTACTTGCATCAAGATCTAAATCCACCGCATGATACTAGACATGATAGCAAGGTTGCCGGTGCATTTTACGGAGGTCGACGGATCGATGGCTCCTCTCGAAGAACTTCGGCGACACGACGAAAGGACTCGAAACTTGGCACGGGGCCGGTTGTATTGGTTTGATTGTGTATATACTTTACAATGGTCGAGGGTTTATATTTATACCTGGACAAATATAAGTCCTAAACAGATACGATTACAAAGATTTTTAGGTAAGCGTAAAGCCATCATCTTTATTCTTCTCGGAATTGTCATGTTTCCTTCCTTCAAAGTCGGCCACCTTGCTTCCCGAACGAGTCACTTTGCATTTTGAAGATAACCGAACGCGTTACCACTTGCCGAACCACCCGGAGTCAGCCGCATATATGTTTGCCGAATAGCTCAAGATTAGCCGGCCACAAGACGTATTTGCCGAACGCGCTGAATCCCTGCTCTCTCATGGCCTTTGCCGAATCAGCCCACCTGTCATTGACCCTTACCAAAATCCAGTGTTAACAAGAGGTAAATGTAAATGATAGGAATTATATTTATATGACACACACACAGGAGAATTCTATGATAAGAGAGTAGATAGCTAAAGTGAGAGGACAACGGGAGAGCTCAAGGTTCCTAAATACTTCTTTATTACTAGGGTTCTATAATAACTGATTTATGGTAGATAAAGCAATCACATAATAACACTTTGGAGCAACAGTACCTTTCCAACTCTCGAATAAGACTGGAAAGAAGGTAGTCGGGGGAAGGCTGCCAAAAGCTCTACGCAACACCAAATCTGACGTGGTGGAATACGAAGACCTAAAGAGCTGTCACCTCTAGAGGCTACCACAACTAACCATAAGAGATGGGCGCAACCTCAGGTAAACCCTAGCCTAGACACCATATCTACACTAAAGATTACTACTCTAATCACATATGATAACCAGAGCATCTAATACAGACGGAGATCCCATGCTAAAGTATAACAACTATACTAACCAATCAAATGCTAGGCATAAAAGTAAATAGAGAAGATAAATATATTAAAGCATAAGTCTTACAAGAATAGATACAAAGATATACCAGAACTCTGATGACTCCTGCGAAGACTCCTCCGGAACCCGGGCGTAGCACCGCTCTCCCTAACTCTCAACTAGAACTACATTGGAAAGTCTAGCCCTAATTCTCTAGAGATGAGAGGTCATCCATTCGAGGGACGCCTCTACATTTCCATAATAATGTGGTGCCCATAGGGAGGGGGGTCTACCTCTTTATTTATAGTCTAGAAAAGCCTCCACCTCTTCTAGACAGGCGATGTGGGACTAATTCGACTTCGGTAATAGTGGAGATGCAAACGCTAAGGCGGTAGCAGGCCATCCATCGAAGCGGGCCACGAATGGGCTCCAGAGGGCGCCGGCCGGCCCCGGGGTGGGGCCGGGTGGCCCCACCCTATAGCAGGTGGGCCCCACCTTCGGTTGGTCGCCTTCCCGTGTCTTCTGGAGTCTTCTAGTGTTGGTTTTGGTGTAGAACTGATATCTTTTAACTCTGAGCTCCGAATATGGCAAATAATATGTTCGTTTCGATCATCTCTACGAGCCCATCGCAATGGTGTAGTCTAATTCCTTATTTGGGATACTTTTTATTCTATGCAAATTTGAATATACCTGTAAAACAACCGAGAACAACACAACTCGTGGAACTCGTTAGAATCAAACCCTACAACTATGCTTTATGGTTGATATCATGTTATTTTGAACAATAATTGATGGTATAAAATAGGCGTTAAGGACCATCAACAGTAAACTCGAGGAGTGCTTCGATGGCCTGGAGCTAAGCCATATCCTTTGACGGGACAACGTGGAGGCCGAGAACACATTCTTAGCGGGATATTCGCTAGGGACCTTGCCTAGCCCTCGATGAGAGTTGGAAAGGACAGAGCCAACTCCACCTCCGACCCCGAGGCAGCTTGATCGACCCCACAGGCAGACCCCGTCTCTTCCGACCCCGGAGCGATTCGCCCGACCCCCGAGGATGACCCCTCCTCTGAACCTACCATCTTCGTAGTCACGAAGGTGGAGGAGGGGGCGACATCTTCAGACCCTAGGTCTGAGGATGATTAGAGGAAGCCATATCTCAACTGTCTCATTCGAGAGATCTTGCCTGCGGGAAGGACTGAAGCTCGACGACTAGCCCGCCGAGCCAAGTCGTTCGCCATCATCGACGGCGAACTATACAAGAAAGGGCACTCGGGTGTCCTTCATCGGTGCATTCATATCGCCTACGGGCACGCCCTGCTAGAGGATATTCACGCAGGTATCTGTGGACATCACGCCGTGCCACGAACGATCAAGGCCAAGGCTTATTGCAAGGCTTTTACTGGCCTACAGCGGTAGCGGACGCGATGAAAATTGTCTGATCTGTGAAGGATTCAGTATTATGCCAAACAGACACATCTACCAGCACAGGCCCTGCAAAAAATCCCCCTAACATGGCCATTCGTGGTCTAGGGTCTAGATCTGGTAGGGCCCCTCCTCAAGGCGCCCGGGGGCTTCACGCACATTCTAGTCGCGATTTATAAGTTCACAAAGTGGATCAAGGCTCGACCCCTCACCACCATCAAGTCTGACCAGAGTGTGCTATTTTTCATTGATATTATCTACCGCTTCGGTGTACCCAACTCGATCATCACGAACAATGGCACATAGCTCACCAAGAAAAGTTCCTAGTGTTTTGTGATGAATTCAACATCCGTGTTGACTGGGCGTCTATCGCGCATCCTCGCACTAACGGACAGGTGGAGCGAGCCAACGGCATGATCCTACAGGGCTTGAAATCTCGGATCTTCAATCGTCTCAACCAGTATGGCCGTCGGTGGCTCACTGAACTCCCAGCAGTGCTGTGGAGACTGAGAACGACTCTGAGCAGAGCAACGGGGCATACCCCTTTCCACATGGTCTATGGGGCGGAGGCTGTCCAGCCCACCGACATAGAATATGGGTCCCCACGGGTCAGAGCTTACACGGAGCCTATGAATCAGACCTACCTGGAAGACACCATGGACCAACTCAATGAAGCCCGCAACGTCGCGTTGCTTCACTCTGCTAAATACCTGCAGTCCTTATGTCGGCACCATGGCCGACGAGTGTGGGGTCGAGCGTTCAATGTCGGAGACCTTGTCTTACGTATACGGAAGGACACCAGGGGGCGTCACAAGCTGACACCACCATGGGAAGGTGCATTTACCATCGCCGAGGTCCTCCGACCAAGGGCGTACAAGCTGAAGGATGATAAGGGGCAGATCATCAAGAACGCCTGGAACATCGAGCAGTTACATCGCTTCTATCCTTAAAAATTTATTTTTCCTCTTCTTTTCGCTTTATATTGTGTATTTCATCATGTACCTGTACCTTTTCTTGACATCAATAAGTTGAGCATGTTTAAAATGGGAATCCTTTCTATAAAGTGATATCTCGACCCCTGGGGTCGTCCCTTTCTTATTAAACCTTGAAAAGGCAACATGTTCGGCTTTGGATCACATCTCGACTCTCTTATTTAAAGGACCACGTTAAGGGAAGGAAACGGTCCTAGCACCCAAAATCGTCTTGACTGCCTTGTCAAACGCCCCAGCGGCTAATGGCACAGTCGGGTAAGGGTTCGGCTAGTCAGATCGACACCAACGTAACCTTTTGAGTAAGGGACGTTGCGGCATAAAAGTTAGCCAGTTTACTACATCCTTAGATTAGGAAAAAGGCCTCGAAGGTTAGGAATCACTGATTTTGGGCGCCCAAGCAAAACAACATTCCACTGGGCGTGGCATGCCACCCGGCGGGTTTCCAAATATGAAAGTGATCCATTTTTTCTAGAAATATTTTTCATCTAGAAGGGAACAGTTCAAAATTAAAAAAAACAAATAAGATACGGTTATTATAGATAACTGATAACAAAGTCTTTGGGCACCACAAGCCCGCAACCAAAAAACAGGTAAACGTTTTCTACCCCCGCTGAGGGAGCACCAGGTTTGCAAGGCGGACGGCAAGAGCATCAGCGCTGCCTGTCACCAGCGCGTAGAAAGCCTTGATGCCAGCTTTGGAAGTCTCCCCGGTATCCCTCGCTGACGCCGTCAAAGTTGAAGCTCTCCCCGTAGTGGGAGCGGCTGATAGCGAACGACTCCCGGATCTCGGCCTAAAGAGCATCGCGCTCCAAATGGCCGACCCGCTGGGGCAGCAGGGATAACCGCGCGGCGACGGAGCCTTCCAGGGCAGGGTCGACACCGAGGACGTCAAGCGCACGCTCCGCAGTGGCATGCAGACCAGCGTTCTCGCTTTGTGGGGAATGTTGGACGCGGGCATAGCCACCTCCTCAGACACCAGCTGGGCCGCGTTCTCGGCATCCATCTTCCTGCGCCGCTCGCGCTCTAGCTCACCCTTGAGGGCGGCTAACTCATCCCGAAGCTTGTTCCGCTTGCCGCGGACGCGGGTCTCAGATGCACGGCTGTTGTCGCGCTCGCGGTGGAGGCGCTCCGTCTCGGAACGTTCCTGCTCCAGGTCCTGCTCCATATGCCGGAGCCGGTCGCGCAGCTGCTCCGCCTCCTCGAGCAACTCTCGGACGTGGCTATTGCGCTGCTCAAGCTCCTCTTGAACGCGCCTCGCCTCTGCATCGTCCACCTCTTGCTGGCGCAGAAGGTCCATATACTTCTCCTCCACATCCTCGATGTCGTGGCTGGCGTCCCTCAGACGGGCACGAAGGTCCTGGATCGTCCCCATCGCCTCTTCCCACCGGGGATACTGCTCGTACAAGAGACGAGACTTCACCCGGCCAATCTGCAGCGCCGTCTGTCCACACGACGGCGTAAGGGTAAGTCACCGATCTCATCATTTGTAAAAATAGGAAGGGGCGTGAGCTGGAAATACCTGGTAGAGCGATGTTGTTTGCCCCATCCACGACATCATGGCAATAGCGTCTTGGTTCATGGCTGCCATCGCCGCCTCAAAGGAGGAAAGAACCTCCCACTCGGTGCGGTCATCAACCACCAGAGGCTCTGATGCTAGATCACGTGGATCGGGGAACTCGAGCCAGGACTCCCCCCAGAAATGGTGAGGAGCCCCGACGCCGCCCGTCATCGACCCGACAGCATTGCCTGTGCCTGGAGGTGGAGCTGCGTCACCCGCAGGCTGCGGAAGAGCGGGCGGCACGGCAACTGCGCCCTATCTCCCCTAGAGTTGTGCGCGTCGGCCTCTACCAGCCGCCGCCGAGCCACGACACCCGGCGGCCGAGCCCCGGGACTCCTCATCCGCGAGCCTTGCGTCGAGGCAGGACTCCTCCGGCCCCGGCGCCGGGCGCGGCCGCCCCGGCCGACCCACTTGGGAAGGAACTGCATGAAGCACCGGCGTAGGACCTCCGCCCGAGGACGGGGTCCCAGTTGCGGCACCACCCGCCTCCCCGCGGCTTCTTCCCGCCGAGCGCCTTCAGGGGCGCGAACGTGAGGCGCCCAGGGTCCGGATCCGATTGTGGCAAGACAGGAGGGGTCGACCTTAAAAAGCCAAAAACCATGTGTGTCAAAATGATAACCGAGAGCATACCTCCGGGTACGTAACATGCCATCTTGGAGGCCGGCTCCATCGATGGCGACTCCACGATATCCGACCAAGGGCATTTCCCCTTGCCATGGTCATCTCGTCGGGCCACCAGGGCCGAGCCCGCCCCGCTCGAAGCATGGTGTGCCGCCATGCCCTCGGCGCCCTCGGAGGCCAACGGAGCCACAGGGAGGGGGTCAGACCGAGCCGGCCCAACATCCCCTGTGGTAGGGGGATCGACACCAGTAGGGTCGGAACAAGTCGACTCCTGCCCATTCGTGGTCGCCACCTGGCTCAGTGGCTCTAGGGTCGCGCCCTGGGACCCAATCACGAGCACGGCCCCTACGGTGTGGGCCATCTCATCCATGCTCTGGGAGCCGCACCCAGCACGCTCTTCTTCATCCATCCCACACTCCTCGATGAGGATGGGGTTCCTCGAGCAGCCCGCCGCGCTGCTCTCGTCTCCCAGGGAGGGGTCGACGAAGCCCTGATCGGACCCGTCAGAACGAACGCTGAATTCCTCCTCATCTGAGTCAGTGAGAGGGGTCAGGTCACGTTCCTCACAGAGGCTCTCCGCACGCTTTGCCTTCTTCCTCTCCTTCTCGGCGTGGTGAGCCTCAGAGGCGGCCACATTCCCCGCTCGCTGAGCCACCGTGCGGGGAAGAGGCACTGGGTCTTCCTTCAGAGGCAGAGTCGGGGGCTGGCGCGGTAGAAGCATGACAAGAGTGACTTGAGGAAAAAGGAAAGGACAAGCTAGAACCGAACAACCAGATACTTACGAAAATCACGGCGTCGGTGTCTGGCCTTATCGGGGGCTGGCCTAGTACGGGCGACTCCAGGGGAAGCAGAGCGCCTTCGATGTTCTTTGGCGCCGCCAGCAAGTTTCGGAGGTGACGAGTAGCAGCGGCGGCCGAAAATGGCCCTACCCGGAGCATCGTGCCCGTGGGGTCCAAGCCGGCGCCCATCTCCCATAGCCGGAAACGACGAGACATCAGCGGCCACCCCCCGCCGGAGCCAGGCATCCACAATGCCGGTCCCGGTAAGGCCGTGGCCCCACAAGATCTTGATGGCTTCCAGGTGGTGCTCGAGCTTCTCAATCTCCTTCTTGTTCACCCTGTCGCGCCAGCTCCGTGGGCGTTCGTGGAATGAGACGTCGGAGAAATCAGGGAGCGGCGCTGTCTCCAAGTTCTTAAGGTAGAACCACCCGGAGTGCCACCCGCGGTTCAACGTGGATGTTTTCACATCCACATAGAGCTTTGCGCGCTCCCCGCGGGGAGAAATGCCAGTACACCCCGCTGGGAGCTTGAACTTTAGCACATCGTCCTTCTCTCTCGCCCACTACTTCAGCAGCTGCACGGAGAAGAAGAATTTTCATAGCCCGTAGTGCGGCTGGATCCCCAGGTACCCCTCGCATAAGGCGACAAATACCGCCATGTGCAGAATCCCATTAGGATTCAGGTGATGTAGCTCGACGCCGTAGTGCTGAAGGATCTCGTGCATGAAGTTGTGGATGGGAACACTGAATCCCCGCTCATGGAAGGCCACGAAGGAGACAACGTATCCCATTAGCGGCCGAGGGGAATCATCCTCGAGCGGTAGAATCCGCTCCTCCGCCCCCGTCAAGGGCGGTAGAACGCCCTCCGCCACAAGGCGCTCCATCTCCAGCGCCGTCACGGTGCTGAGCGGCCATGGGAGCACGCCTCCGCTCGCCATCGAGGTGGGAAGTGGGTCGCGGAGAGATGAGAGCGCAAGTGGCTGGCGGCGGCGGCGGCGGAGGAAGCAAGAAAGGCAAAGAGAGGGCTCGGGGGCTTTTTCCTTATGGCTACGAGATGAAGATGCACAGTGCGGCTAGGGAAAACCCTCTTCCTTCCCCTCAACACCTTAAAAGAGAACAAACCGCCCATTGTGCCGCTCCCCGGGATGCAGGCGACATGCCCCGAGCCCACCTAGAGGCGGATAGGCATGAGCACGCCCACTGAGTGCATTAACTCCGCTCATGGGCGTGCAGCCATCGGCCCACGCGTGCTGACGGTTCCGTCCCGTCCTATCAGGGTTACTGTGGCGTCCGTCCCGGAGCGACCCCTCGGATAGCCTCGGGTCCCGCATTGACCACTGAGGGGGCGGGGCGGCGCACCTACGAAGCAGGCCTACGACGGAGGCGGTAGTCATGAAGCTGGGGTCAACTAAAACCGATGTGACGTCTTTGTCTATTTTCAGACCCCTGGTGAAGAAAACCCTGATGAAGAAGGGCACGTTCAATCGATTGCTCCGGTGGCTCGAACGCCACCGAGACCAAAGACAGCAAACATGAACTTTGACAGAGGATCTGGAGTGAGCATTTCTTCATGAGGTCACTGATTGCAAATTAAAGTAACGCCTCGTAGGCGAGCCTAAACACAAAAGCCGTCTTGGCGGTGCTATACAAAAGCCCACGACGTGGCTACCCTAAGCCTGTGACTACCGTCGGTGCCAACATGGAGAGGATCATGAAGGCGCAGGCGCCCACCCATCTGGCGCGTCTGGGTACATGTCCTCCAAGAAGGCAATGGAGATCAACCCAGAGAATGCCAGACCGATGAAGCGTCGCAGAGAGGCTACACCGACTGGGATGACCCCACGACGCCTCAGGGCGCGTCGTGGATCACCTCCTCCACCGTCACCACCTCCACGACAGCATCGGCGGCGCCCTCGTACCGGTGCACCAGGGGCTCGAGGTCCCCGATGCGCTCGCCTCGAGGAGCTCGATGCACGTCCGAGGTCGACCCAGAGCGCCCGATGCGCTATCGCCCGAGGGAGGCCGCCCCACGGCGAACACCGCGGGACGTCATGTCACGGACGCGGCCGAGCACACGGCTCAGTTGCTCCGCCAGTTGGCGCCGTGGGCGAACATAGGCCACTATGGCCTCGACCGCCCGGGCCAACTGGAGCTCGGCCGGGCTCCGCCATGCGCTGGTCGACTCCCTGTGAGGTTGGCCTGGGCGTCCTCCGCCTCCTTCTGCGTGGCTGAGCGGCGATGACTGCGTTGAGACGAGCGCGAAGCTCGTCCGTGGACTCGGCTCTAGCGCCGGCTCCAGCCCAAGACCCAGACGGCAGAAGACCGTCGGCTGCGGGAAGGCAGCGGAGAGTCGGCACGCTGGAGATCACCCTGCAAGGACAAGCATTCAGCAAGGGATGAGAAAAACCCTCTTCTATCACAAAGATCAAGGTCAAACAGAAACCCTCTTTTCCATCATAGGCATCGCACTCACCCAGGAATGCGACGGCAGCCGCGCAGGGGCTCCCCCGATGAGCCGCCCTCGGCCGGACGCTTCCCGCGGTCCATCTCTCTCTCTCTCTCTCGGCGGCAGCCGGCGGCTGAAGGATGAAGAGAGGAAGTGCTAGTAGCTAGAAGACGGAGCAAGGATGGAGAAGAGGGTGGCTGGTTCCATTCACCACACCACGCCCTCCTTAAATAGGTGGCCGACGCCTATGTGGATCGTGGCATCGTCCATTACGGCGTCGTGGCAACGTGCGCGTCATGGTGGAAACCGAACCGCCGCATCGAGTGCCCCGAGGCAGCATTAACCATTGGCCATGAAGCCTCTGGGCGCTCTCATCTCGGGCACCGAAATGGGATGAAAGCAAAGACTATAATGCCCTTACGATAAAATAGGGAATTATATTTGCGTAATGCGGTATCAGTGGCAGGATACATTTCCTGTCACCAAATGCTGCCATGGCTGGTGAAGACACGCCAACGCTGAAAGTGTCACGACTACAACTTCTGAGCCTCTGCACGAGTGTACCACTCGTAGAGAAGGCTCAGGGGCTACACCCGGTGGGTGCGCTCGCGTGCACCCACCAGGAGGAGTAGAGCTATGGCTACGGCTTCTGAGCCTCTGCACGAGTGTACCACTCCTATAGAAGGCTCAGGGGCTACACCCGGTGGGTGCGCTCGCGCGCACCCACCAAGAAGAATATTCAGAAAACCCCCTGTTGTTCCCTTGGCAGGATAAGTCTAGCATGGATAGGAACATCTAGTCCCACACCATGCTCGGGGGCTACTATCGAGGGTCAAAAGCACGGCCCTCTAAGGACCGGGATAAAACAACTTTCAAAAACAAAGTCACCACGCCAGGATCGAGGTGCTCACGGCCCAGCCCACGGTGCGAGGGCAGAAGCATTCCTGGCCCAACAACAACCAGCTAAATCCACCAAAGGCCCACGGGGTAAAGCCACTGTTGGGGGATCAACCCCCCGGACAAACTCTGATTCGCCCGACCCCTACCTATCGAGGGGGGTCGGAGTCTGACCCTGTCCCGAAAGACAGAGCCAGGACACGCCGTGCAGATTCCCCCGTCAGACAATGGCGCTGCACGGTACCGTAGCGGTCACGGGGGTGCATCGTATCCTCTTTGACAGTAAGAGACGGGACCTCCAAGTAACCCCAGGGTTTTTCGTTGCTCCCACGCCTCCGCTCTGATAGGAACGGTGCTGATCCCTGTACTGCCTTGCTACGAACGGGAGCCCCGTGTAGGCATTCCCGTTAGGGGCGCTGGATCCTGTACCAATCCTCAACAGTCCAGTCGACCAGTACGGAGACAGGAGGGCCGCTCGTCCCAACACCATGGCCGACGTACTGGACGGCGACCAAGCTAAACCGCTTTCCACCAAGCAAACTAGGCATGTCAGGAATCAACCCTGCGTGTCTGGCAACTCCACGGCTGGCTCTCTATAGGCCAGTTGACCCCAGGTACTCACAGTCAACTAAGCCGTGCAACCCCCATTCAGGTATAGCCCTGCATACCTAAAAGGGCTACAAGAACAGGAAGAGGGACGATGACATCTGCTACAGTGCCCATGACACTTCTGGGAATGTCCCAATCCTTGTAGGCCACGCTTCCACGATCACTACACGGGCATGCCCTATCCTGCGAGCCTCCCTTCAACCTATAAAAGGGGGGACTTGGGCACCTGAGCACGTGTGCGACTACCCCCCATTTACACTACACATACGATACAAAACCACTTCGAATCTAGATTTACTCCAAGACTTGGGAGCCTCTCCCTCTCTTGACCCCTCTTGTACTGCCCCATACAAGCTCTCGAGTAACACGACCCTGCTCTCACTGGATTTGCCCGAACCAGTATACATCGACGTGTCCACTTGGGAAATCATCTCGAGGATAAGTGTGCTCTCTTTCGATTACTCGTTGGTGTCCATTCTTGACACCGACACCGCTAGAGAAAGGCGGTGCCCGAGGGGAGAGGGGGCACCACCGGTGCGTACCAGGGTACGACCGCACCTCTGTGGTTGCCATCTAGGGCCAGCTTTCTCTGGTGGTTTCGTGGAGGCAGTGCTAAGGTCAATTCAGCCAGGCATTCAATGCCCCTGGCCCCTAAACTAACCTCTAGGAGATATAAGAGGAGGGGAGGAGCCCTTTCTCTCACACACACCACACTTGGAGCCTCTCTCCCTCTCCAAACTTGTATCTTTTCCTTTTAGTACTATTTTGGAGCTAGGCCAAGGCTTGTTCTAGGGGAGCAAGAACATCTTGGAGATTTGGTATGATCTTAATAGAGTTCTTTATTTTGATTCATATTATATTTTTCATCATATTCTTATTTTTATTTTATCAATATAGTTATGATCATGTTGTAGAGCTAGGTTCTTATGTTACTAGTTTAGCATATGATCTTTACTCTAGCATTCATACTATACACAAGGATAAGAGCTATACTATTCTTAGGGATAGAGAACTTCATTTCTAGGGTTCATACCTAAGTTAGCTAGTTAGAGTAGTGTAGGGAGAGGTGCGAGAGAGAGTTGGGGAGGAACCATCTTTTTTCGGTCTTCCCTCGCTTTTCTCTCAATAAGCATGTTCTTGGTACCTTAACGTGATCTTGGCCACGTAGGTGTTCATGGTTATTATAGTTTTCTATATCTTCTGATTAGATGAGCTTTATCTAAACTTATTTGTGGGTTCATGATCCATCCCCGTGGTGGATGCTCTAGTAGAGGGTCCCTGATAAAGATGGATTGCCCTGTACGATGCTATAGTAGTAGTCAATAGCGTAGGCATGATGTTTAAGCTAGAGGATACCTTCATTTGCCTTGTATCCTCTGGTAGAGAGGTAGGTAGCAGGTGGTGATAGCCCTATCCGTCCCTTACACTCCTGCACATTCAGATACCGCGTCGAGTCTAGGCCGATATCGCTTAGCAGACTAGGTGTACGCCAGTGCCTGAAGTAAGCAAGTAGAAGTACAGTTTATCGATCATTAGACCATGAAGCCATAGGAACCTAACTCTATCTTCATCACTCTACCCTTATGTACATTAAGATGTCTACTCCAGTTTTGCTTTATTCTTTATTTATCTATTCTTTATACGGTACCCTGAATACTTCTGGGTAAAATGCTACAACAGTAATTTTGTATGTTTATGGACTTATTCTATAGTCGTTCAGAACTACCATTGAAATATTTCTTGGTTTTATTGCTAGGGATGCAATCCTGGTAATAATGCTAAGAATGCCAATAAGCATTTCTGGCACTATTACTGAGAATATAAAACTAGCAGTAACGTTAATAAACGCCAACAAGCATTTCTAGCACCGTTGCCAGGGAAGGCACTAGGTTAATAGGATCTATTGGAACATGTTCATGATGATATATCTATATAGTAAGCACTGCTCATGCAGGATAACTTTGCTTGTTTTCTCCTATTGTGGATGAAAACATGAGTGTTTGATGAGGTTCAACTTGCCGACGAACTTCACCGAGAATCCAGAGTCACTCTAAATTACAACTTTATGTCATTCTACATTTCAACACTCCATCGGCAACCAAACTCATCACTCTAGCACCATCAGCACTGAACTTGATGGTCTAGAAGACACTCCATGAGTTCTCTATTCCTATTGTTGCCAATGTGCCTTTGGGCTCGTTATCAACACGGGCAACATGAATTTCATACTCAGGACCGAGCTGATCAAGATGGTGCAGGTACCTCGTACTCACCGTCCTTTTCGGTGGGACGCGCGCTATGCCCTGTTCCTAGCAAGAGTAGGTTTCCTGCCTTTGGCTAGGGCTATCAATGCTGGGCTTCCAGACTTGGATGGTCCACTCCTTACTGCTCTAGTGGACAGGTGGCGCCTAGAGACTCATAGCTTCCACATTCTTTGTGGGGAGATGTCTGTGCTCCTGCAAGACACGACCTACATTTTGGGGCTCCCCATTGATGGTCTTCCAGTGACTGGCATGACCGACACAGAGAATTGGAAGGATTTGGTGCAGTTGGTTATCAGGCATAGACCAGAAGACCCTGAAGAAGGAAAGAAGGAGGAAAAGACATCTGGCGTAAGTTCAGCATGGTTGCGTGCACACTTCAACGTCTGCCCACTGAATGCAACGGATGATGTCGTGGAGAGGCATGCTCGTGTGTGGATGTGGCACATGGTTGCAAGCTTCCTCATGCCAGATGCCTCTAGAAACACGGTGTCAAGGATGGTGCTTCCTCAGTTGTCTAAGCCATAGGAGAACATAGCATAATACAGCTGGGGGTCGACGACGCTTGCTTGGTTATATCGACAGCTTTGTGAAGCATGTAGGCGTGCCGACATTAACTCCAACCTCACTGGGTGTACTTACCTGCTTCAAATCTAGATTTGGGAGCGCCTTCCAATTGGGAGGATGCATCGGAATGAAGTCCCTGTAAGTTAATATTATGTAGTTTCAATAAATTGCATATTTCATCCATCATTACTTATAATGATAATTTCCTTCACTTTCACAGGCTTGGACTCATCAAGATTCTCGACCCCCTGTTCTTTACCTATGGAAAAGGTGACTTCGGTCCGGGGTCCACCTCAACGTCACTACATCCAGTACTCCAATGACTTGGATGTCATCACACCCGAACAGGTGTGTTGTCACCTCCTAACTATATTCTTATTCCATTCATTTGGAAGGATACATTAGTCATAACTTGTCCTACTCTATTGTATTAAAGGTGGAGTGGACTCCGTACGAGAGGGCTGAGATGAACTGCATGCAGATAGCACCAATTTGCACTCGTGACAGTGACTTTTGGCAGTGTGATGTCCCGCTGATCCTGTACTATGTTGTTAAGTGGCACTTACCTTGTCGGGTCATGAAGCAGTTTGGAAGGAGGCAAAATTTCCCGGTGGAACATCAGAGCACAAGCAGACAGCTGCATAGGTAAGTGAAACAATGGGCTATGCACCTTATGTTGCCAATTATCTTGTCTTCTAATTTTAATACTAAAACAACCTTTGTGATCTCAAATTGCAGCGTCTCTCGGAAGAAAAGGTTTGGCGGCAATGACTGGCGTAACATGCATGCTGTCCCACTACACCTGTGGGAAGGTAGGCAGCGCCTGCATTACACCAATGGCCCTATTTCCACTCCTGCCCAACACCGTGAGTATCCAGTATGGCTTCACACAAACAGCAGAATGAGTGTGCGTCCACCGATGACCACCCTTCCAATAGATGAAGGAGATAGTGATGATGAGGATCCTTATGACACCATAACTAGGGTCGGAGTGCAACCAAGGAGGGCCCCACTTGAGAACTACATGGTAAGCAGCCCAACTTATTATTATGACATTTGAAGTTATAATTTTTGTCTAACAAACATTTGTGCATTTGTATAGTCCACACAGCTGGCTTATCCCTCCAATGAGGCCGGCATGTAGCTTGGTCGTGTTGGGGGAATGGATGACACATTAGTTGAGGGCTTTGCAAAGGTATGTGTTTTACCCAATTCTTGGGCTTTCACTAATTTCTCATTCCTACATGCATCCTTTGTATATAAGTTATAAACATTAGAAAGTTTTACATACAACAACTGCAGAAGGTGATCAAAACTTGCAAACACATGGCTTGCAAGTTTAGTTGTGTTTGAGCCGAAGATGTCATCATGCCACCTCCAAGGCGCACCTCAGGGTGACACGTGCCCATTGACACTCCCAAAAGCTCGCGAGCACGCCAAATGGACGGTGAAGACAAGGAAGATGAAGATGAAGATGAGCGTGGTGATCCAACATATAGACAGGACATGTTGACTGGTTCACAGCTCCCTGACGCTCCACAAACATCACAAGTGGAGGTACGTGTAACACAATTTCCATTGTCGAATCAATAGTGTTGTATGTCTGACATATCTCAACCACAGGCATGTGGAGGACGGGGCCAAAACGTTCGAGGACGGCATGCTCGTGACCGCACCGATGTCGGCACTCCAAGCCTCCTTCCCACCAATCCAGGGAGACCACATCGCCCTCGACATCCTTTCTCCCCAAACCCATGAACAAGCATGAACTTATCTTCACTTTAGTATGGACTATATGGCATGTGATTTGTGTGGTGTGTGGACCATGAACTTATCTTCTCCCCAAACCCATGAACAATTATGTGTGGACCATGAACTTGGCATGTGATTTGTGCAAATATGTGGAGAATTATGTGGAACAATACTCGCTATGTGGAGAATTATGTGTGATATGTGACATGTTAAACAGTGTATGGTGTGATTTGTGTAATTTGTGCATGTGAATTATCTGTGCATGTGAGCTGCATGTGACAATTATGTGAAACTATGCAACAGAATTGGTTGTCTAATTCCCAGGTCTGTCACACAAACCCGATTGGCGTGACAACACTGTGCAAATGGCTCTCAAGGCCCACTGGCGTGACAGCCATTTGGGTTGACGCCACGCCAGCGGGCTGCCGCCATAGAGGTCATGCCAGTCCGGCTGGCGCGACCAAACGCCATTTCCACAGCCTAGAGAAACTGCGTAGGGCTGCTTTGTGGCGTGGCTAGTCCCGCCCGGCTTCGGCCACGATCACGCCCAAAGCCCGGGCGTGATCATTGTCGCGCCGCCAGCGAAGCCGGCGGGACTAGCCACGCCACACAGCGGGCCTATGCAGTTTCGCCAGGGCGTGGAAATGGTGTTTGGTTGTGCCAGCAAGACTGGCGTGACCGCTGTGGCGCCGGCCCACCTGGCGCGACTGGCTCAACCCAAATGGCTGTCACGCCAGGCGGGCTGGCGTGACACGGGCTTATACAGTGTTGGCACCAAAACTTTTGTTTTTTTTGAGCGACGACCTTTCATTCGTGAAGCCAAAATCTTTTGTTTTTTTGGGAGTGCTGAGCTTTCATTGAAGCCAAAATTACGAGCGATCGGTAGCAGAGATCACCGAAGCACACTTGTGCTACTGAATTGGGATGTCTCCATGCCCAATGCACATAGAAATGATTAAACTTCTTTCGAAGCTCTAAGATATCAAAACAAACACCCCCCTATATAGGAATTGTGTTCTGAACAGCAATTGGGCACTAACTAAAGCGGAGTTAGTACAAACCAAGTCATGTTTGCCATCCATAACTTATGTTTGCGTCATAATTCATGCGCACAAAATAAGAGGGGCATCATATATTACATAAAAAGCGCTTCAATGGCAAATACGGCAAGCCATTTGCACAAAATGGAGCGCGAGCTACCTTTCCACTAACAACTCCAAGGTCTTTGCAAAATGGCCCGCGCAAGCTGCCTTTCCAAAATATGTGCTCCAACAAGCCAGAAAACTAGTAGTCGAAGTCACCGTAGTCTTCGGTGGTCTACTCATACTTCGCGTCTGGATCATAGTCAAAGTCCGGAGGCATGTCAGAATCGTTGTCGTCGTTATCCTCCTCATTCCTAGGGGCCGGAAGATGTTCGTCGTTCGGTGGCGATTCGGGAACTGCAAATAAGGAAGAATTCTTAAGACCACCAATAACGAGATGCACGAGTTTGAATAATTGGTTTCACAATTAGGACTCACACAACTTACGACACATATTCTTAGGTTCCCTGCCATGTTGCACACGCCAACGGTCCTCACTCTTCAATCTCTGACTATGATAAAAACTGATCTCCTCTTGCGCTCCAGATCCATGAAGTCGTAGCGCTCCTTGTTAGTGCGCCAAAACCTAATGAGCTCTTCACTGTCATGCGGTCTGCCAAGTTTCTTGAACTATGAGTCGGTGGCTCTGTCAAAGTCATCACCAAGCATATTCCATGTCTCAATGGATGGGCCTCTAACACTGTACTTTATGCGGCAAGTTTGCCTGGCTTTGTGCAGTTTAATCCTCTGCCTTTCATTCATATAAGGTGAACACACTTTGTTCTTGTAGATTTCCGCCCACAACTCTCCATGACCGAGAAAATCCTCCCAGTCACATGTCTCCCCTCCTAAAAAACAAGATCACTAAGCAAATAATATCGCTTCACAAATTTTATTAACTAATCGGATGAGTTGATAAGTAAGTGCACTCACAAAGAAATCATTTGGACCTTAAAAATATTCCCACAGTAGTGGCCCTACCTAGCTCCGAAGGAACTTCTCCTTCGTGAGCCTTGATGCCACATTTGCACTTACGGTCCCGGCATCTTCAAGCATGGCCATGTCTTTAAAAATGTAAACTCTTTAACCTCCTCCTTAGAAGGACAATGTGATCTGGGTCCATAGACGTACTCGTCAAAGTCGCAAGCTAGGAATCCACGCTGAAATGGAAAATATTTGCAACCATTGTGTTATAATTTCAACAAGCGTATATGACATCAACAATACCAATAATGAAAACAACACTTACATAGTCACATTGACCACAACGGAAGAACGGAGTGAACATTCCATCCTTACTTGGTTCTTGGAGAACCGCAACCTTGCCACAGTGGCAGTGAGGAGGATTCTTCAGCTGGTTAGCTCGTGCAAAACACTGCTCAATACCACTCATACGAGGAGGATTCGAGGGGGGAGGCACCCACCTCTTAAACTCAACGTATGGAAAACTCTTCCAGGGGTCGTAAGGAAAGAACATGATCCGTCTATCTAACATTGCATCACCATCCAACCATTTGGTAGAAGTCGCATCCATTTATACCTCCAACCGGGGGGGGCGACGTCAAAATTGGCAAATGAAAAAAGCCCGCCTGTAAGACCTTGGATGCCTCGACTACTTCACAAAGGCCCGTGCACCACAAAAACACTTTGGGGACCGGATCGCCATCAACGAATGCAACATCTATGTTGTCGT
Source organism: Chrysopogon serrulatus (assembly GCA_015844335.1). Classification (NCBI taxonomy): domain Eukaryota; kingdom Viridiplantae; phylum Streptophyta; class Magnoliopsida; order Poales; family Poaceae; genus Chrysopogon; species Chrysopogon serrulatus. The sequence continues at coordinate 78,980 of JADLZL010002173.1, forward strand.
GGACCGCCGGATGGTGCATGAACGGATCCTCACCGCCAACCTCCATCATTCCTATTATGAGGTCATATATACAAACATCACTATCTTATAATCATGTAACCATGTATTTAGTGCTTCCATACAATCTAAAGGCACCAGCACAAAAAACATAAATGTGACAAATTTAATAGGAGTACACCATTACACCTAGTTTCAAATCACCAACCTACTTCAAATGCAAATAATCCAGAGTAACCATAAGATCATGTGTATAAAATAGTGTAGCACTACAAACCTCCTTCCAAATTTAAACCTTAGAACATTCTACATATCAACTACAACCCTAACCCTAACAAATTTCATAAGACACATGCATCAAACCAAATAATGTTAAACTAGTATCAGACTGAGAAGATCATGTGAAAAACACAGCTATCAAAACCACACCAGTCAAAACCACAGCAGTGCAGACAACAGCAGTGTAAACCAAAGCATTGTAAATAAAAAAAAGCATAATAGGATGGGGGAGTCTTACCTCAAAAACCAAATGCTTCGAACTAATAGTGCTCAAACAATCTATATCACTTCAATGGAGAAAATGAGAGAAAATGAGGAGAGAGAGGAGGAAGACAACTGCACCTCACGAGCCGTTCGCGAGAGCTTGAAGAAGAGAAGTGAAAAAGCTAATGAGAGGAGAGAGAGAGAGCAGGTGAAAAGGGGCTTTTACTCATGCTACCGGCTCGTCGCGCCAGGCGGGCTGACGTGACGGGCCCTAAAGCTAATGGGCTGGAAACCCGACGCTGTCGCGTCAGGCGGCCGGCGTGACAGCCTGTCATGCCCGACACGGTGGCGCGGCAGGTGGGCCCATGCATGCGACACGTCGGCGTCCCGGCGGCAGCCGTGCCACCGTGGGCCGCCCTTGTCACGCCACATACACTGGCGTGAAACAGTGGTTTGGTCCCGCCAGGCGGGCCGGCGCGACCAAAAGGGATACCGCACACAATATGTTTTCTCCGGGGATTAGTATAAAAATTACTTTGAAAAATGGAATAAAAATAAAAAAAAAATCCCGAGAGCTGTGGAGACTTGGGGGAGGTCCGTGTGCGACGAGCCCCACGTGCTTGCTAATCACGCCAACCTAGAAGGATAGCTGCACATGTTGCCGTCCAAGTGGGGCCGGTCATACGCACTGACGTGCCTCCACTCCAGCAAATACTGCTGCCGCCAGCAGTGACGCTAGGTCCATGCATATCCGCTCCAGCAATAAACAAAGGCTCCGCCAGCTGCTTGGGGAGGAGACCAGCAGGCAGCTTTACCACCACAAACCACACACGCCCTCCTCCATCAGTCGTCCCCATGGCAGCCGCTGCGCCCGCTAGGTCTGGGATTCTCGATCTAAAAAAATGATACCTTTTATTACTTAAAAAAATGGTATTTTTCTGTGAACCACTGGAGATTATGAGTTTCTTAATTTTTATTTTATTAATAGAAAAATTTTCCTCCTCCCATGCAGCAGCTCTGTGAAGGAAGAAGCGCTCCCGCCTCCCCTGACCTCCGCCTCGGAGCCGCCTCCTCTCTTCGATGGCACCACCAGGTAGGCAGGCTTTTTTCTTTCTTTTTTGCCGGCTAGCTACTGTTTGTTATGATGTTGCAGCTGTGGGCTTTATTCTTTCTTATTTCCCCGTCGGTCTCGTCTCGTGAAAGGTTGTATGTTGCATACCATTGCCCCTACGCGCAGCGCGCTTGGATTGCCAGGAACTACAAGGTAGGGTGTACTACCACCGTACCTACAGCTGCGCTCTTCTTTGATTCATTCCTTGCCCAAGCACTCGATTCTTCTTTCAATTCCAGGGCTTGCAGGACAAGATAAAGATAGTCGCGATTGATCTTGCTGACAGGCCGGCATGGTACAAGGAGCTGGTTTACCCAGATAACAAGGTGCAAAGCTTGTGTTTGTTAATTATTCTGCTAAAAAAAAAAGATTTGCAGGCCTATGTTATTATAAGAGGTCAATTTTCTTTCCTCTTTCTACACACAGGAATGATATATTTGCCATTTTTTCTTTCCTCGGTAGGTGCCTTCCCTGGAGCACAACAATAAGGTGAAAGGGGAGAGCTTGGATTTGGTTAAGTACATCGACAGCAATTTCGACGGCCCATCCTTTCTCCCTGATGTAAGATAGATATATTGGTCACTGGATCATCATGCACGACAGTGGTATATATGCCTGAATAATAATAATAATGCTCAGGTCTAATATGAATTGTATATTCGCAGGATGATCCTGCAAAGAAGGAGTTTGCTGAGGAGCTGCTTGCGTATACTGATGAGTTTAACAAACCACTATACTCATCTATGGCCTCCGCCAATGAACAAGTGTCCGAGGGAGCTGGTAAATAAACATTTGCAGACGCTGTACTTCTAAAGTCATAAATATATGTTAATTTTTTTTTTCTCATGCGCTATCATCCTTGTTTGTACATCGTCCATCAACAGTTGCAGTCCTGGGTAAAATAGAAGAGGCCCTGGGAAAATTCAACGACGGCTCCTTCTTCCTCGGTCATCAGTTCAGTCTGGTATGTCACTAGTACCATCAAGATCCAAACTCAAAATCAAAAAGTCTAGCTAGGTTCATAGTAATATTATATATTTAGGAATAATTGTGGGCCGTGATTGATCATGGACGTACATGTGGTTTCTTGTGAGGCAGAATAATAAATTTACTTATATATAGGTGGACATTGCATATGCGCCATTTATCGAAAGGTATCAAATATTCTTTTCCAACTTCAAGAAGTACAATATCACCGAAGGCAGACCGAATCTTGACCAGTTCATTGAGGTAATATAAGTAAGACGTACGTACAGACTCTAAAATCAGGCTACCGGTTTTGAATGATCATTGTTTATCCTTGTACCAAAGCAAATTAAATTAAGCTACCAGTTTTTCTTGATAAATGATGCTTTCTCGCGAGGAGCAATAGTTCTAATTCCTCAAAATTTGGTATATATATGTTTCGTCAGGAAGTCAACAAGATCGATGCATACACTCGGACTAGACAGGACCCACAGTTTTTGCTTCAGCACGCAAAGAAGCGGTTTGGGGTATGCAAGACTTACTATTTCTCTCACACGCGCGCGTGTGCTGTATACTCCCTCTGTTTCTTTTTAATTGTCGCTTGCGCTTCCCAAAAATAAATACCGATAATTTTAATAAATACTAAATATCATCGATCAGTATCATCGGAAAGATCTTTAAATCTAATTTTTTAATAAATTTATTTGGAGACATAAATATTATATGTATTTTGTATAAATTAAATTAAACTTGTGACATAAAAATCTATGATGATACTTAAAAAAAAGGACAGGGAGTATGTTTGTTCTCTGTGGCGTTGGTGTCTATATTTGATCCTCCGCTAATTATTTCTAATCACTTTGTTTTTTGTAACTTGCAGATTGCCTAATAATAAGGCAGCCGCATCTGTGACCGAGCAGGACGAAACTCTAGCCGAGTTTATAGTCGTAGACGCAGACACTCATTTGTGTGCTTGAATAATGTTATTATGTGTTTTGTTCTGATTAAATAAGACATGGCTCTGTGTACTGGCCATGCATGCTTTAACATAGTTAAATATCCTGAGATTGTTATATATACTCTCTTCGTTCTAAAATAGAAATCGTTATGGGAATGTGTAAGTTAAACTTTTCTACTTCGATAAGATTGTAGAAAAATACATGCAACATTTATATCTTCAAATAAGCTTATTAATTATAAAGTATATTCAACAATACTAATTATATATTAGAAACATTAATATATTTTTATATGTATTTGGGTAATGATAAAATTATTTTACTTGTCTCGAGAAGTGAAAATAACATCTATTTTAGGACTGAGGGAGTAATATCATAGCATGGTATTATCGATGTCATAATAATTTACGGTGGCGTGTTTATGCTAAATATTTTAATAAACTTTTGAACTGTAAACTATGAGGGGCCGAGCAACAGGCAACTCATAACATGTAGATTGTCATGAGTGCCGAAATCAATTATAGACACAATTGATGAAGGGGTGGAGCGGTAGAGGAGATAACACGCGAGGACAATGTTGTAGGTTCGAATCCTGTCAATTGCATAACACGTGATTTTCACGCAAAAATATCATGACTTCGACGAAGCGGGCGGGGGTGGCTAACTAGTGGGGGCCTCCGTGGATTGAAGAAATAAAAAAATCTTTTGCTGTGAAGCGGGCGAGGGTGGCTAACTAGTGGGGGCCTCCGCGGATTGAAGAAATAAAAAATCTTTTGCTATTTTTTTAAATGTGAATCTTGAGCTACCTCTATAAATCAGTAGCCATCCCTACCAATCAATTTTGAAGGGCAGTTAAGCATATCCGAGACGATTGCTTAGGTGGTTGGAGAAACGGCCTTTACAAACTATCTAAAACTACTCCTATAAATCTATTTTGTAGTAGTGGTTCCCTGTATTTTTCCTATATAGTCATCAAGAACCTATTTTTTACATGTATTATTCCTATCATGTTCGGCTGCTTTTTATTCCTACGTTGGCGTGTTCCTGCGTTCCAAAGTGGCCGCTAAAAGGAGACACATGGAATACAAAAACAAATAAAAGGAAGAAAAAAAGAAAAAAAGGATATCATCGATACTTTGTTTTTTATCATAATGAATTGTTTTATTAACATTAGTTTTAATTTTAACTTTATCAGTGGAACTCTATGTGGAGCCGAAGCTACAAAAAGTGAAGCTACGAAACAGGCTCCAGAGCAGGTCTGCAGGTGGTTCCACGTATCGTTGAAATAAATAAATAATAGGAATACGTCATGTGGTTCCACGTATTCATGTGAAAAAATAACAACAATATGTATTCAAAGTTCAGAACAAATTCTATAAAGTTGATGTATATATAGCACACGATGATACAATTTAGAGCCCCTTTGGTAGAGCTCTGGGATATACTTATGGATGAAAACGGATCGGATACGGACGGATATTACTCATACCACATTTATTTTCATATTTTTGCCCGGATTCGGATTCGAATACGGATAGTATCAATCATGCCGGATAGGATACGATTAGATATCGACATCATAAATATGCAATTTGAGTATTCGGATACGAATACGGCACCGATATTGAATGTCCGGACTCGGATACGAATGGATAAAAACCCCTCTAAACGAATTCGGTCTCGAATACGATCGGGAAAATATCCGTACCGTTTTTCATCCCTAGATATACTTGAGACCTAGCTCGTGGGAGTCGGAGCATTTTCTGGAAGGAGTGATGGAGATAGAAATTATAGCTTCACTGAGCTCTTTCAGGTAAGATTATGAATAATTTCTTAATGAATAATCATGTGTTATGATAAAATTTCAGTGTCTGTGCTAGCCTCTAAAAATCAATCCTATGGATTCACGTACGACAACTTTATTTAGGATTATAGCCCTTGTGACGTTAATGAAATCAGTTTTATAATATATTTTATTTTGACAAAAGAGATCTATATAATTATGAGTTATTTAGATTTAGTGTTTTTGTTTATCCCGTTGTAATGCACAGATATATATTTGCTAGTAGATAATAATAAAATAAAAACCCCTTAAATGAACAACATGGTACATACCTTTATTCAACAACAAATTAATAAAAAAGCTAGCGTGCTGGCTGGCTCCTGATTTTAAGGAGCAGAGCCGCCACACCCCACACACACCACACCACCAAACACAAAACAAAGTAGTAGTAGCATGGGAGGCTACCAATTGGATGGAGCATTCCAACACATTGCTACTTCCTAATAGAATAATTCTTCAGAGTGCACGTGCTCCTCCAGAGTACCTAGAATCAAACAAACAAACAAACTCAATTATTGAGCATTTTACAGACGAATCAATATATGCAGCCAGCAATTAAGTGGATAAAAATGGATGGATCATTAAGAATAGATGTTCCAAACAAACCCTATTTCCTGACACAGACAGAGCATGCACAACATGGTTCGTGAGTTTGCGGGCGTACGTACTTGGCTACGAAGCCGGCGATGTTCCTGTCGGAGCTTCCGCCATCCCTGCTCGCCGCCGTGACCTTCTCCTTGCACACTAGGACGTTCCTCCGGTAGTCGACACTCTTGTCGCCGTCCATCACCTCCTTATGTCCCTGGCCACATCCTCCCGTCGCACGTGCCCCTCCACAGCGTCGGGGCGCACCCACACGCCCACCCGCCACACGTCCTGCACGTACTTGGCGTTCGTTGGCTGGTCCATCCACTGCAGCAGCGCCACCATCGGCAGGCCGGCCACCATCGCCTCCGTTACAGAGTTCCATCCACAGTGCGTCAGGAAGCACCCCACGGCACGGTGGACCAGCACCTCCATCTGCGGGCACCAAGGCACCACCATCCCGCGCGTCCCACATCCAAGTTGTAGATCCCATAAAGTTAACTTTATAGTTGATAATTTTTTTATTTAAATTTATTTTGTTATGGAAAACTATGCTTGAATCTCTCAAATTGAATTTTGAATTTTTCAAATGACCTCAGATCAAACCTTTTTGGATGGAAAAACAACCCAAATAAAAGTTATAGATCTGAAAGAGTTATACAACTTTATAGTTGAAATCTTTTGATTTAAAATCATCTTGTCAAAGAAAACTCTAGTTGAATTTTTCACATTTGAAATTTAATTTTTTAAATAATCCTAGATAGAGAAACTGCCTAAACTAAAGTTGTAGGTCCTAAAAAGTAATGCAACATTGTAGTTGACAACTTTTTTATTTGAATTCGTTTAGGGCCTCAAACACTTAATTTAAAGTCGGATCGGTATAATTTAAGGAGTGCCGAAATCAATTATAGACACAATTGATGAAGGGGTGGAGCGGTAGAGGAGATAACACGCGAGGGCAAAGTTGTAGGTTCGAATCCTGTCAACTGCATAGGACGTGATTTTCACGCGAAAAATATCATGACTTCGATGAAGCAGGCGGCAGTGGCTAATTCGTGGGGGCCTCCGTGGATTGAAGAAATAAAAAATTTTTGCTATGAAGCGGGCGGGGGTGGCTAACTAGTGGAGGCCTCCACGGATTGAAGAAATAAAAAATCTTTTGCTATTTTTTAAATGTGAATATTGAGCTACCTCTATAAATCAGTAGCCATCCCTACAAATCAATTTTTAAGGACAGTTAGGCATACGCGAGACGATTGCTTAGGTGGTTGGAGAAACCGCCTTTACAAACCATCTAAAACTACTCCTATAAATCTATTTTGTAGTAGTGGTTCCCTGTATTTTTCCTATATAGTCATCAAGAACCTATTTTTTTACATGTATTATTCCTATCATGTTCGGCTGCCTTTTATTCCTGCGTTGGCATGTTCTTGCGTTCCAAAGTGGCCGCTAAAAGGAAACACATGGAATACAAAAGGCGTAATAGCCAAATTGGCCCTTGAACTTTCATCAAAAGATTAAATTGGCCCCTCAATTATCAAAAGGGCCAATTTGGCCCCTAGACTTTCAATTTCGGTTCGATCTCATCCTCCGTCCGATGCCGTCGACTCACTCCATTAGACAACAGTACTTATATTTGTTTATTTCATAACTAATTATTGGTGCATGCTAAATTCATGAAAATTTTTATGTAGCCTCTTCATGATGTACTCTACCTAGAAAAAATATGAAACCTAGAAAATAAATAGTTTTTGTATGTTTTAAAATTACCTTATTTAATTAATAAATGTAACTTCTATGATTTTTGCGAGGTCAAAATAAATATCCAAAAATTATAAAAATTGATTTGTAGCTGCTTTATAATGATATCAACCTATATAAAAGGGGATTATGATAAAACTTTTAACTTAAAACTTAAAATTCTCTTTTTTTAATTAATTTTGAGTTTTGCATTTTAAGTTTTATTAATTATTTAGTTAAGAAAAATGGATTAGGATAAAACTTAAAACTCAAAACTTAAAACTCCCCTTTTTTAGTTAATTTTGAGTTTTGAAGCTAGACTTCTCAATCTTATCAATCAGGTACCTAAACTTTGTTTAAGCATATGCAACCCACAAGTTTTAGGCTTAGAGCCCAAATCTTCATGTCAAAACAGTTGAAGGTAGAACTTGGAAAAAATTATGTCTAAACTCTAGGTATTTCAGAGGTGTTGTAATAGAGCAGCTTATCATTATTTCAGATCATCTCAAGGGCTTTCTTTTTATTTACTCTATCTAGATAAATATTTTTATTTGGTTTTTTATTTTTCAAAACTCATACTATATAAAACTCAAAAGACTCTGCAAAGCATGGACCTTCATGTGCCCATATATTTTTGGTATTTTTAAGTTTTCTTATGATATTATGGTGAACCTTCATGTGCTCACATATTTTTGGAATTTTTTATTTTTATAACTGACTTGATAATCACGTAGGTATAGTTATCTAGGTACCTAGGGCATGCCTTCCCCCAAGCTAGTTGTTGTCGTGATTGAGCATTGAAGCTGAGCAGTCGTCGCGATGGAACTCATGCTTGCAAGTGCTGGTGTAGCCAGGAACCTCGATCTCATCCAACAAGAAGTTGCTTCCTCCACACAATGCTTAGCTGTGTGCAGGGAAGGTATACTTCGAGTAACGAAGATGATAATTCTTAGGTGGACTAGCTCTTAGAGTCATCCTACAGCAAACATCTCATAAAACACCAAAACTCATGGAACGGATTAGGATAAACAGTTAGTGGTTAGCCGTTTCACGGACTGGTTGTTGTGAGAGGTTTTCAAAGGTTGTTACAGTGTATACAGTGCAGCAAGATGCTCAATGATTATTTTTGGATTTTTTTATTGAACAGAAAGGAAATGTGCATGCTAATTTTTATTTTATTTGTAGGCCACCACGGTGATCACTCCTTTAGTGTGCACTACAGGGATGTCACATGGGGCTTTAAAGTTTTTCAAATGTTTTTGTTGTTTTCTATATAAGGGTGATAAAACTTAACTATAAATTTTTAAAAGTGCAAGAATGTAAATGGATATCTATCATTGTTACCTTATGGCAAGGGTTCGGAGTTTAGAGTCCTCTAGACAAGACTTCTTGTTGTCATCACTCTTGGGGTGCTTCATCAGATCCGGAGGATGGAGACCCTGATGCTGGACCTCCTGATGATAATGACTCAGATGAGGAGGTTACCTTTTCTTTCCATACCTTTGTAGGTTGAGGATGTTCCTTAGGTGCAGTAGATTCTTCTTTGATTGCTTCCTCCTCAACATTGCTCTTTGGAGAGCGATTCTTCCGGCGCTGGTGTCTTCTCTTGCACTGGGTGAAAGCTGCTAATCCAGAACAGTTATAATTTTTGAAATGACAACGTACCTTCTCTCCTGAAAATTGGAAGTAGACTTGGCCCGATTCATTGTAGATGATAGCGTTTGTGGTATTGAGGAACGGCCTCCCAAGGATAATGGATGTCTCATCTTCTTCTCCCATGTCCAGTATCATGAAGTCGGTCGGGACATAGTGGGTGTGGATTTTGACCATAATGTCCCTTGCTACTCCCTCTAAAAATCTTGTCGTGTTGTACGCCAGCTGTAACTGCATATAGATAGGGTATAGAGGTGTATCGAATAATAAGTTATATACCTTTTTGGACATGATGTTGACAGCCGATCCGGTGTCATAGAAAGCGTTGTAGAAGGAGCATTGTCCAATAGTGTAATCGATGGTCAGCATGCCTGGATCCTCCCTCTTGAATAGGAATGGTGAAGCTAAGAGGTGGTCATGCTCATACTCAACAGCCTTGACTACTTAGACTTACTTTCTCACTTGCCTCCTGTTCTTGTTCCTTCTCTTCCCATTTGTATTCTTCTTCTTAGCTTCTTTAATTGTTGGCTTGACTGGAAAGTAAGCTCCTCTTGGATCTATAGGAGCTTCAAGGGTTTTGTTCTTGAAACTGAACTTCTCTTTATTGCCCTTGATGGTGAAATAAATCTTGGCACTGTCCGTGTAGATGACAGCCTTTGCAGTACTTAGAAATGGTCATCTAAGAATGATTGGACTCTTGGGGTCTCTGCCGGTATCTAGGACTATAAAGTCTACAGGGACATATAATCTCTCAATTCATATGCACACGTCATCTAAGATTCCTTCAAGGTGCTTAACCGTCTAGCCTGCAAGCTGTAAGCACATATTTGTATACAACAAAGATGCCTATGAAAAGCCTTGGTCAAAGATTACCTTTGGCATGATGTTAACACTAGCACCTAGATTGCAGACAACCTCAGGGAAGCCATACTTCCTAATAGAGATGGGGATCACAGGTCTCCCTAGATCTCCTCTCTTGGGTGGCATAGACTCATCGTTCTATCCTGATGATGCTTCAATATAGTAACCTGCATACACATCAATAAGATTTGCGGTCTTGGGCTCTAGAGGTTGCTCTAGAATCTTAACTTTGTTGGTCGGTGGAACAGCAGCCGTCAGTTGAGCTAATTGTTGTTCTATCATTTTATTGAAGCTAAGCTGGTTCTTAACAGTAGAGGTAAAGCTATCTATTTTAGTGTTTATGTTTTCTAACATTTTATCATTGGATGCTACCTTTCTAGATAGTCTCCATAATTTTATTTTGGTTGAAGATCACTTCTCTCAAAGGCAATGGAGCATAGCTATTGAAATTAGTGCCTTGAAAGTTACCTTAGAAATTACCTTGGTAGTTGGACCTTTGCTGATTCCATCCTTGATTTTGAGGATGATAGTTGTTGTTATTCTTGATGAAGTTCACATCCTCACAGGTCTCAATGCAGCTGTTGCCTGAGTGTCCCTTATTGCCACACACTTCATAAGTTATGCATAAATTATTGATGCGCATGATGTCTTGTTTCAGGCTGGCCTTGTTTTCCAGCTTCTTTATGAGTAGATCTATCTTGCCAGACAACATGTCTACCTCCTTGAGCTGGTGTATTCCTTCACTCCTCTTGCGGGTTGTTTGGCGCTCTTCACTCCAATTTTGATTGGAGGCCATTTTCTCCATAAGAGCAGTAGCATGTGGCATGATCAATGATATAAATGCACCTCCAGCAGCAGCATCGATGTTGTTACGGGTGCTATTGGTGAGCCCATGATAGAAAGTCTACATGCGAAGCCAATTCTCCATCCCATGATGAGGACATTCTGATATGTAGTATTGAAAGCATTCCTATTCCTCTAGGACTGACTCATCATGTTGTTGCTGAAAACTTGAGATCTTCCTCCTTAGGGCACTTGTCTTACCCATAGGAAAGAACCTTGACAGAAAAGCTATAGAGCACTTGTCCCAAGTTGTATGATTGTCTTTGTCAACATAGAACCTTTGCTTTGCCTTTCCCAACAGTGAGAATGGGAACAGATGCAGCAGTTGGCGTCTCTTGGTACATCCTTCATCTTAAAAGTGCTGCAAATCTCTAGGAAGTGTTGGAGATGAGCACTTGCATATTCATATGTTTTTTCACAGAACTAGTTGGTCTGCACCATGGTGATAAGAGCCAGCTTGAGCTCGAATCTATTCTCCCTAACATTGATGTTAGGTCCAGTGTGGATGTTGTTGGTGGTTGGAGCAGAGAACTCACGTAGTGACTTATCAGCCATTTTCTCAAAAGCTAGTGCTAAGTTGCCTTCTTGTTGCTCTTCTTCTTCACTTATAGGAGCTTGCTCCTCTAAAGAATAAACCTCAGCAGTGGGTGTCTTTGATGGAGATTCAAAGATATCCCTCACTTGCTGGAATTTTCTTCTTCGAAAGAGTTTCTCTAGATTTTCAATGTAGTTATCTGGCAGATCAAAACCACTCATTCATTACCCTGCATAAGATATCACAAAGATAGAAAACACAAGGGTAAGTCTGCATTGAGTAGGGGTCTATGGTTTTCTCTATCTCATTAGTTTGTTAGGTCTATCGCTATTCCTTTTTACACTCGCCATTTGCCTTCCCCGGTAACGACACCAAAAATACTTGTTGACACCTCTTAATGTTACCCCTTTCAATGGTACCAAAAATACAGGTGAGCATATCATAGCATCGCCACTAAAATGCTAAGTTATCATCCCTAGCAGTAACATCAAGAGATGTGGTATTAAATCATGCCACTATTTAGAATATAGAAATAGTATCCGCAAGCGCACAGATCAAATACTATTGTAGCATTTTACCCAAAGTATTATTAGGTTGTTATTTATATTTTTCCAAGGGAAGGTCTATAGGGTATACACGTAAGTTAGCTGGATAACCTAGAGTGTAATGGATAGGCATAACCATGTCCTCACTACTCAATACAGGGGTAAGTCACAAGATAAATGATAAAGATAAGTATAGATCATCAGCATAAATAGATAGAGACTCATAGCTATATCATTAGGGTTACTAGCAAAACATCAAGAGATATTTCTAAGTTATTCCTAGCTATATGTCAATGCATAATATAGTTAGTGCAATTACACCTAGTGATTATTGCTAAGGTTAGCATTATATCTACTTATAATGGACATACTAGGGAAGTTTGAGAACATAGCACGCCCTTCCTTCTATACAAGTCATACTGTGCCTATGAACGGGGTTTGGGCTACATAGGACTCAACAGGATTGTCACACCCACGATCTACCAAGCTCGGCCTATAAGGTGCATTCGTAGGTAAACAGCGTATAAGCACCACGCTTATTCAATGTTGACCACTCACCCAACGATCAATTAGATGAGCGCTATACGAGCCTGTGAATAAGTATAATGTTAATCTAGCTATACTAAGTATATAACCACAATAGACAAATAACATAATAACTATGAATATAAGCAGATAAGTATTCATATTTTCAATTGTAGCAATCATATAATCTATACAATGAAAGAGAACAAAGGTGAGATAAGGTAAGAACTATACCAAATCCAAGCTCTTGATGGCTCTGGAATCCAAGCCTTCGCTTGCCTCCCTCTAGTTCTAACTAGCTATCTAGGCCCTAACTAAGGAGCTCTGATTAGGGTTTCTGGCTAATGATTAGACTTTAAATAAGAATGAAAGAATGTGCCTCTCTCCCAGAGGGTCCTGCCCTTCTCTTATAGCCCTAGGCCATGATCGTGAGCCATCAGATCAAATCGACTTTGACGTATGGCTGAAATCAATCCTCAAAGGCAGTGGAGCAACCTGGGCGAAGCGGGCCGCTAGCGGGGCCAGGCCCAGACCAGCCGGTCCAGGCCCAGACCGGCCGGTCCAGGCCTGGTGGCCTCTAGCCCTCCACTTTGACGTGGTGTCTTCTGGTCTCTTCTAAATCCTTCCTGCGCTGCCGTAGCGCTCGATTTCCCATTCTATGTTCGATAAATTCCTAGGATTGCGTCTTTTCGAAGTTTACACTGTAGAAATAGTGAAACACCAAAACTCATGGAATTTCTGTCGGTGCAAACCCTATATCTACTTTAGTGATCGCAATTGCATCAGTAGGGTAGAAGGCGTATTTTATATTTCAAAATTTTACAATTGAGATTTATAAGTCTAGCTTCTATTATATCTACAAAGCACAAGCGTAGTTGCCAATACATGATACGATTATTTCATTTATAATGTCCCTATTTTATGGTGCACTCTTTAAACTCACCGACACATGAAAGGTTTCAATGAAACACATGATATGAAAGCTTAGCCTATTCAAACTCATAGGCCATGTTGGTTTTCTCTAATAGGATTATGACCATGATCTTGAATGTGCACAGCATGATATGCAAGCTTAGCCTAAAGTTCTCTCTGTATGTAGGTTCCTTAGTAAAAAATTTCTTATCTCATGTTGAGTCGGATGTTCCAACCAAAGTAGGCTGCTTTTTATGGGTTATTGAATTTTAATTTAATCAATTCTACATGTGCATAACATATATCAAGTCATGTGGCAAGTATTAGGATTGAGTTCAATAGTATTAGTAAGCACAAAAATTTCATTTGTACCATATTGTAGTTAATCCAATATGGCGACCACAAATACAGAGTCTGATTCACTATGTCAGAAAAGCTTATCAATGACACTTCTAAACGGTTATTAGTGACGCGTAAAAGCCGCGTCACTGTTCTTGCATCTGTGATAAGAGCACATCAGTGACGCGTGAACACGCGTCACTAATAAAAAAATTAGTGACACATATTTAGAACCCGCGTCACTGATAAGAAGAATATGTGACGCGTGTTGAGAACCCGCGTCACTGATAAGAAGAAATCAGTGACACGTATTGAGAACCCACGTCACTGATAAGAAGAATATGTGACGTGTTCAGAACATGCGTCACTAGTAGTGACCTTATCAGTGACTCATTCAGCCAAGGCGCGTCACTGATAACAATTTACAAAAATTAAAAAAAAAGAAATACCTCAACAACAGCCTATAGGTGCTGCTGCTTGGTACCCCTTTTTTACAGCTACTCCAGAAGCTTTTGCTGCATATCTATCCACACATCATCCATTTCATCAATCAAATCATTTACAAACTTTAGATACAACTTATGCTACAAAGTATTTGCCTAAGGAACCACAACGTAGATCTCTAAGAATACATGAGCAATGGCCTAGAAGATTTCTAAGGGTACATGAGCTAGCTGCTATACTTTTTCTTGATGCACAATACACCGTACAGAGTCTGATACATGAACCAAATCATTTCTTCTACAAAACCGGAAATTCTAAGTGAATATGACATACAAATGCATACTATTAGTAAGATTATCCACCTTAGCCAAGGGTTTTACTGGCAAGACTCCACCCATGTACTGCAAACCTGAAAATTAGACAAATACATGGTGTGAGTCTGAGTTAGAGCATCTGCATCCAAAATAAGAACTGAATAGCGTAATCTGTAACCAGGTCATATTTCCAAGTCAAAGTTAACATGGTGAATGTGTTTTTACTAGATAAATCAACAGCAAGATGGAGTAAGATCACCAATTCAGTGCACCAAGATGAAGTTTAGCGGCCTAGTAAATTTGTCTAGCAGTAAACTAAACTTTGCATGTTCAGAAAAGTGATAAAAATGTGGGCAAATAATAACTGTTGTAGTGATCCTACCTAGTCACAGATCAATTAACTGGTCCTCCGAACTATCTACCTACAAGACAAGAAAATAACAACGGCTTGAAAAAGGCAAACTGCTAACTGCAACACATTTTGTAGCATACATTTGAGTTGTAAAGATTCCAAATTCTAAGCTGATCCAGGTTACACTACATATAGAATTACAAGCATCAGTAATTACCTGGTAATCCAGATTTTTTTAAGACAACTGCAAAATAACTGAGCAACAAAATTCCAAATTCTAAACAGGATCAAAAAAATGCATGGTCAATTGGTCAGTTACCACACTTGCTCAGTTGCTTCAGCACAATCTTATTGGGATCAGATTGATTTGGATCGAAGCAAATAGATGAGTAGGCACTGATCTGCAGCGGGGACTGTGCTGTGCTAACATTCAGACACCTGCAAAATAACTATACAATCAAAAAAAAATTAAATAGCTGAATCTGCAGTCTGAATCTGCTATACATACAAAAAACATAAAATCCAATATATAGAGACCTCAGTATTTCAATTCAGGAAATGCAGTAGAGAATATATCTCGTAGAAGAGAAATATTATTCACTAAAAATAAAAATATCCTTGAAGGAGTTAATCTATGATGGATTTATCGGTCGATTCTTGAATAAACACCACTAATCCCTGAAGTGAGAATATAGACCCGAGAGAAAGAAAGTGAGGAATATTAAATGCCACAAAGGTGTCATACAAACACTCAGAAAGTGTATATTATAAAGCTAGCAATAAAATATTAATATCCTCAAAATACCATAGAAGGTATAACAATAATGGTGGTTTTGGCAATTAAATTATCTCCTAAATGCCAAATGTAAGACTGGATTTATTATTGAGTGGAATAATCCAAATCTCAAAGATTTATAGAATATATATTTTGAAAACTCCACTAAAGAAAAAATTATATGTACTCAAACTCTAGTTGAAGTTTGATACACTGTCTAGAAGATACTTAATATTTATCCCCATGATCCTCCGAAAGGATTTATTATCTTGAAGAATAAAATTTTATTTATTTTGCATAATTAATAAGTGGTAATTTATGCATAAAGCATATTACTCTTATTTATACCCATTATAATTCATAGAAGAATTACAAGCCAATATTTTGAAATATTTAGTATTATAGTACTGCATACCATTATTAAACAAACAGTTATAAAAGCTGTGGTTCAAACAATGAAGTTCAAAGGATGGCTTTATGTAGAGGAGCATATTTTATTAATCTACCTTGAAGGTAAATCACTAGAATTATAAAGATCAAGTAGATCATATTTGCTAAAACACTAAAGTTTATGCATAGATCATGAAGATCAATATCTATTCATGACGAATAGACTGTCCGAAAGAATACATGACCAAGAAGATTGAATGTTGTACTCTTTTTTCCTATATAAGTTTTTACTTGAAGGTTTCACACACAAGGTTTTTAACGAGAAAACACGTGCAATACTCACACAAGGTTTTTAACGAGAAAACACGTGCAATACAATTAACGAATGCGATGTACTCTTTTCTCCAATAACTGTTTTTTCCATTGGGTTTTTGGATGGAGTTTTTAATGAGGCATATGCATATCGTGCTAATCGTCCAAGGAGGAGTGTTGTAAAATATATGGACTCTATCCTAGAAGGAAAGGAAAAGGAAAAATTCTAATCCTAGTCCGTTTGTATGTGGGGTCTTACCAAGACTCTTAGGCATTGGCAGGACTATATATACATAGGAGATCTATATTGTAATCAACAATAATCAGAGGAACAAAGAATAGTCTTCTTATTTTGTGTCTATTTGTTCTTCTACTTTTATCTACTATGTTGATAATGAGAGATAAAAAAGAAAAGATTCTAACCGCTGGCAATATGTTTTATAACACTGGCAAGCAGCTGGCAGAGCCTTTGTTTACTGCTGGAGCGGATACGGATGGACCTAGCGTCACCGCTAGTGCTGGGTGCTGGCGGGCAGCAGCAATTGCTGGAGTGGAGGCACATCAGCCCGTACGACCGGCCCCCCTTTTGGACCGCAACATGTGCAGCTGTCCTGCTAGATTGGCGTGATTAGCAAGCAGATGGGGCTCATCGCAAGTAAAGGATACGGCAAACAGATCCTATATACATCAGCTGTTGCGTGTGGACTCTGCTGCACAATTACTTGCTTCCCTCCATCTCAAAAAAAATTATTACTTGCTTCCCTTTTGGTACACGCAACTACTATCAACCATGAGTTGTGAGGTCAGCAGCGAGAGAGCACCGGAAGCCGGCGGCGGCGGCCACGTTCTCCTCCTTCCGTACCCGACGCAGGGCCATGTCCACCCCTTTCTCCAGTTCGGCAAGCGCCTGGCGTTCCACGGGCTGCGCCCCACGCTGGCCGTGACCCGCTTCGTCCTCGCCAGCCGCAGGGCCAAGGCCGGCGCGGAGGGCGCGGTCCGCATCGTGGCCTTCTCGGACGGCTGCGACCACGGCGGCTTCGCCGAGTTGAACGATGCGACCGCCTACCATGCCCGGCTGGAGACCACGGGCTCTCAGACGCTGGGGGACCTCATCGACGCAGAGGCCGCGGAGGGCCGCCCCATCCGCGCCGTGATCTATGACGTGTTCCTTCCATGGGCGCAGGGCGTGGCCCGGCGGCACGGGCGCCGCCGCCGCGGCGTTCTTCACGACGCCCTGCGCGGTGAACCTAGTGTACGGGCACGCGTGGTGCAACCGGATCGGCGCGCCGGTAGTGGCTGGCGCCCGGGTGGAGCTGCCTGGGCTGCCGCCGCTCGAGCCGGAGGACTTGCCGTGGTTCCTCAAGTTCGGGCCCCGCCCGTACCCGGCCTACTTCGAGATGGTCATGAGCCAGTTCCTGGGGCTGGAGGAAGCCGACGACGTGCTCGTAAACTCGGTCTATGCGCTGGAACCTCAGGTAGTGCTTGTTCATCCCCAATTAATCCCCATGGCGCTGGCAGACCTGTTCATTTCGTTTTCAGAATGCATTTCATTTGACTTTTATATATATATATATATATATATATATATATATATATATATAAAATTAACCCTGCGCTTGCTGCAACCCGTACGCGCGCAACGCGCAGGAGGCGGCGTACATGGAGTCCGTGTGGCGCGGCAAGACGATCGGGCCAACGATCCCAGCTTCCTACCTCGACGACGACCGCTTCCCTCCAGACACCAACTACGGCTTCCACCTCTTCCAGCTGAACGCCGCGCCGTGCATGAACTGGCTGGACGCCCAGCCGCCGCGCTCCGTGGTATTCGCCGCCTTCGGCAGCCTCTCGAACCTCGACCCCTTGGAGATGTGCGCGGTGGCGCACGGCCTCCTCGACGCCGGCCGCCCATTCCTCTGGGTCGTCCGGTCCTCGGAGACCCACAAACTTCCCGCCGGCTACGACGAGGCATGTGGGACGCGCGGGATGGTGGTGCCTTGGTGCCCGCAGATGGAGGTGCTGGTCCACCGTGCCGTGGGGTGCTTCCTGACGCACTGTGGGTGGAACTCTGTAACGGAGGCGATGGTGGCCGGCCTGCCGATGGTGGCGCTGCCGCAGTGGACGGACCAGCCAACGAACGCCAAGTACGTGGAGGAGGTGTGGCGGGTGGGCGTGCGGGTGCGCCCGGACGCTGTGGAGGGGCACGTGCGACGGGAGGATGTGGCCAGGGGCATCAAGGAGGTGATGGACGGCGACAAGAGCGTCGACTACCGGAGGAACGTCCTAGTGTGCAAGGAGAAGGTCACGGCGGCGAGCAGGGATGGCGGAACCTCCGACAGGAACATCGCCGACTTCGTAGCCAAGTACGTACGCCCGCAAACTCACGAACCATGTTGTGCATGCTCTGTCAGTGTCA
Organism: Chrysopogon serrulatus; assembly: GCA_015844335.1. Lineage (NCBI taxonomy): Eukaryota > Viridiplantae > Streptophyta > Magnoliopsida > Poales > Poaceae > Chrysopogon > Chrysopogon serrulatus. Next base: position 97,877 of record JADLZL010002173.1, read on the forward strand.
GGAAATAAGGTTTATTTGGAACATTTATTCTTAATGATCCATCCATTTTTATCCACTTAATTGCTTGCTGCATATATTGATTCGTCTGTAAAATGCTCAATAATCGAGTTTGTTTGTTTGTTTGATTCTAGGTACTCTGGAGGAGCACGTGCACTCTGAAGAATTATCTATTAGGAATTAGCAATGTGTTGGAATGCTCCATCCAATTGGTAGCCGCCCATGCTACTACTACTTTGTTTTCATACATAGAGAAGGCGGCGCCCCGGGGTGGCGGCGGCTCTGTTCCTTAAAATCAGGAGCCAGCCAGCACGCTAGCTTTTTATTAATTTGTTGTTGAATAAAGGTATGTACCATGCTGTTCATTTAAGGGGTTTTTATTTTATTATTATCTACTAGCAAATATATTTGTGCATTACAACGGGATAAACTAAAAACACTGAATCTAAATAACTCATAATTATATTTATAATTATATAGATCTCTTTTGTCAAAATAAAATATATTATAAAACTGATTTCATTAACGTCACAAGGGCTATAATCCTAAATAAAGTTGTCGTACGTGAATCCATAGGATTGATTTTTAGAGGCTAGCACAAACACTGAAATTTTATCATAACACATGATTATTCATTAAGAAATTATTCATAATCTTAACTGAAAGAGCTGAGTGAAGCTATAATTTCTATCTCCATCACTCCTTCCAGAAAATGCTCCGACTCCCATGAAGCACTTATAAAGACAGCATTTGGTAGAGCTTCTACAGGAGCTAGGTCTCAAGTACATCCCAGATCTCTACCAAAGAGGCTCTAAATTGTATCATCGTGTGCTTACATCAACTTTATAGAATTTGTTCTGATCTTTGAATACATATTGTTGTTATTTTTTCACATGAATACGTAGAACCACATGACGTCTTCCTATTATTTATTTGTTTCAACGATACGTGGAACCACCTGCAGACCTGCTCTGGAGCCTGTTTTGTAGCTTCACTTTTTGTAGCTTCGGCTCCACATAGAGTTCCACTGATAAAGTTAAAATTAAAACTATTGTTAATAAAACAATTCATAATGATAAAAAACAAAGTATCGATAATATCCTTTTTCTTTTTTCCTTCCTTTTAATTGTTTTTGTATTCCATGTGTTTCCTTTTAGCGGCCACTTTGGAACGCAGGAACACACCAACGCACGAATAAAAAACAGCCGAACATGATAGGAATAATACATGTAAAAAATAGGTTCTTGATGACTATATAGGAAAAATACAGGGAACCACTACTACAAAATAGATTTATAGTAGTAGTTTTAGATGGTTTGTAAAGGCGGTTTCTCCAACCACCTAAGCAATCGTCTCGCGTATGCCTAACTGCCCTTAAAAATTGATTTGTAGGGATGGCTACTGATTTATAGAGGTAGCTCAATATTCACATTTAAAAAAAATAGCAAAATATTTTTTATTTCTTCAATCCGCGGAGGCCCCCCACTAGTTAGCCACCCCCGCCCGCTTCATAGCAAAAGATTTTTTATTTCTTCAATCCGCGGAAGCCCCCACTAGTTAGCCACCCCCACCCGCTTTGTCGAAGTCATGATATTTTTCGCGTGAAAATCACGTGCTATGCAGTTGACAGGATTCGAACCTACAACTTTGCCCTCGTGTGTTATCTCCTCTACCTCTCCACCCCTTCATCAATTGTGTCTATAATTGATTTCGGCACTCCTTAAATTATACCGATCCGACTTTAAATTAAGTGTTTGAGGTCCTAAACGAATTCAAATAAAAAAGTTGTCAACTACAATGTTGTATTACTTTTCAGGACCTACAACTTTCGTTTAGGTTGTTTCTCCATCTAGGATTATTTAAAAAATGGAATTTCAAATGTGAAAAATTCAACTAGAGTTTTCTTTGACAAGATGATTTTAAATCAAAAGTTTTCAACTACAAAGTTGTATAACTCTTTCAGATCTATAACTTTTATTTGGGTTGTTTCTCCATCCGAAAAGGTTTGATCTAAGGTCATTTGAAAAATTCAAAATTCAATTTGAGAGATTCAATCATAGTTTTCCATGACAAAATAAATTTAAATAAAAAGTTATCAACTACAAAGTTCTATAACTTTATGAGATCTACAACTTGCATTTTGGTCATCTTTTCATGCGACTTTATTTTATCAACTCAAAATTTGAATTTTAAAAATTTGCCTCTTCAAACAATATTTTGAGAGAGTAAATGATTTTAGCCGGAAAAATCGTGAATAACAAAGTTGTACAATTTATTAACATCTATAACTTTTATTTTGATTATTTTTTCATCTGTCTAAGTGATACTAATATTATTTACAAATTATATAAATCTCTCACGCGTGCCGCGGTCGTGGTGCTAGTTGAGTGGAGTTGTGCTGCTAGTTTTCACCGGTTGTGTGTGGTGCTTGTGCGGCTTTGTTCTGGTGTTGTGGACAGTGACCTGGTAATTTGGCTCCTGCCGTGCGGTGTACATATGCTCCTTGGATTGGTGCCATGGACATCTCACTCACTCAGTTATCTTCATCTTCCACCTGCCGAGCAGGCTCGGATGTGAGAGGCGGAATTGGTTTTCTGGCACATAACGTATGTTTACTTGAGCTTGTCTCCCATGTAGACAATCTACATGTTATGAGTTGCCTGTTGCTCGGCCCCTCATAGTTTACAGTTCAAAAGTTTATTAAAGTATTTAGCATAAACACGCCACCGTAAATTATTATGACATCGATAATACCATGCTATGATATTACTCCCTCAGTCCTAAAATAGATGTTATTTTCACTTCTCGAGACAAGTAAAATAATTTTATCATTAACCAAATACATATAAAAATATATTAATGTTTCTAATATATAATTAGTATTGTTGAATATACTTTATAATTAATAAGCTTATTTGAAGATATAAATGTTGCATGTATTTTTCTACAATCTTATCGAAGTAGAAAAGTTTAACTTACACATTCCCATAACGATTTCTATTTTAGAACGAAGAGAGTATATATAATAATCTCAGGATATTTAACTATTTTAAAGCATGCATGGCCAGTACACAGAGCCATGTCTTATTTAATCAGAACAAAACACATAATAACATTATTCAAGCACACAAATGAGTGTCTGCGTCTACGACTATAAACTCGGCTAGAGTTTCGTCCTGCCTGGTCACAGACGCGGCTGCCTTATTATTAGGCAATCTGCAAGTTATAAAAAACAAAGTGATTAGAAATAATTAGCGGAGGATCAAATATAGACACCAACGCCACAGAGAACACACATACTCCCTCTGTCCTTTTTTTAAGTGTCGTCGTAGATTTTCATGTCACAAGTTTAATTTAATTTATACAAAATACGTATAATATTTATGTCTCCAAATAAATTTATTAAAAAAATTAGATTTAAAGATCTTTCCGATGATACCAATCGATGATATTTAGTATTTATTAAAATTATCAATATTTATTTTTCGGGAAGCGCAAGCGACAATTAAAAAGAAACAGAGGGAGTATACAGCACACGCGCGCGTGTGAGAGAAATAGTAAGTCTTGCATACCCCAAACCGCTTCTTTGCGTGCTGAAGCAAAAACTGTGGGTCCTGTCTAGTCCGAGTGTATGCATCGATCTTGTTGACTTCCTGACGAAACATATATACCAAATTTTGAGGAATTAGAACTATTGCTCCTCGCGAGAAAGCATCATTTATCAAGAAAAACTGGTAGCTTAATTTAATTTGCTTTGGTACAAAGATAAACAATGATCATTCAAAACTGGTAGCCTGATTTTAGAGTCTGTACGTACGTCTTACTTATATTACCTCAATAAACTGGTCAAGATTCGGTCTGCCTTCTGTGATATTGTACTTCTTGAAGTTGGAAAAGAATATTTGATACCTTTCGATAAATGGCGCGTATGCAATGTCCACCTATATATAAGTAAATTTATTATTCTGCCTCACAAGAAACCACATGTACGTCCATGATCAATCACGGCCCACAATTATTCCTAAAATATATAATATTACTATGAACCTAGCTAGCCTTTTTGATTTTGAGTTTGGATCTTGATGGTTCTAGTGATATACCAGACTGAACTGATGACCGAGAAAGAAGGAGCCGTCGTTGAATTTTCCCAGGGCCTCTTCTATTTTACCCAGGACTGCAACTGTTGATGGACGATGTACAGACAAGGATGATAGCGCATGAGAAAAAAAAAACTAACATATATTTATGACTTTAGAAGTAAAAACACTCAAATAATTTTAACAAGGTGCTAGTATATACATTGTTCACAAATCGATACATCTCCCACATAGTTATATGTGAACATAGGAAATATGTATCTAATTGTGAACAATGTACACTAATACTTTGTTAGAATTATGTCGGATGGAAAAATAACCAAAATAAAAGTTGTAGATATCGATTTTTTTGAATTACCATAGAATAAATGTAACAATATTTAAAATGGGTTAGAAAAATCTACAAACTTGCATGACAACATGACCTTGGTGTATAATCATCTCATAAAAAAGTCAATGATATTAACAAAGCAGTACTACATATTGTTTACAAATGGACACATCTTGCACATAGTTCTATGACTAAACTCATACAATCAGTATTTTACATTTGTGAACGATGTATAATAGCCACATAGGAAAACTCATAAATCTCAGTGATAAATCTCAGAATTAACATTAATCAATCTAAAACTTAATAAAAAATTCTTAATTAATATATTGCAAACAAATAATAAATAGAACATTCTAGAAAAAAGAAAACTCAAATTAGGCCTTCAATGAAACGAGGCCTATTGAATGCGTGGCTTGTTAGGCCCAAGTTCCTTCTACCTAAACTCTTTCTATAACTTTGTTGTTGATGACTTTTTCATTTGAAATCAATTAATATCTCAAAACTGCTTATTATACTAAAATAGATACATCTCACACTTTGTTATGTGACTAAGTGAGAAATGGTTATATTTGTGAAAGATGTATAATCTCACTATATTAAATTTACTTGAAATTTTTATGGAATGATTATGGACCCAAAATATATTATTATGTCTCTTTTAAGAATTTTTAGACCAAATTTAGTTATTGTTGTAATTATTTGTTGAATGACCATAATATAAGTGCAATAATATATAAAATAGGTTAGAAAAATCTACAACCTTGAATGGTAACATGATTTCAATGTATAATCATCCTATAAAAATTTCAATTGAATTTAGCAAAGTAATAATGTCCATTTTTCACAAAGGGTACGTTTCCACATAGTTATATGAAACTCCATAAGAGATATTGGTATTTGTGAACGAAGTATAGTTTTACTTTATTAAAATTGTTTCAACCTTTTATGGAGTACTTATGGAGCCGAAATATGTTGTTGTGTCAATTTTTGGAATTTTTTGACCAAATTTAGTTATTATCGCAATTATTTTATGTAATTACGACATAATAATTATCATAATATCCAAATTTGGTTAGAAAATTCTATAAACTTGCGTGGAAGCATGTTTTGGTTGTATAGTAATTCTATCAAAATATCAAATGATGTTAGCAAAGTTGTAATGTACAGTGTTCACAAATGGTACTCCTCCACATAGCTATATGAAACAATATGATAGATGTTTCCAATTGTGAATAATGTATACTATGACTTTGTCAAAATGATATGAAATTTTTATGATAAGCTTATACACCCATGTTATTCTCAAATGCTAATTTTAAAAATTTTCATACCACTTTACGATATTATTGTTTTTTTATCGGAGTCACTAAAATACAAGTTCGAGTAATCTCTAATGAAACACTTAAACTTTTTATCGATTTTTAAGAGGTGAGCTCAAGTGGAACATGTCTCTTCATACTTTTTTTGCTGAATTTTCAGACATGGTTTGAAATGACATATAGTTCAAGTTATAATTAATTTTCAAAAGCATGCAAAAAATCATTTAAATCCTAGAAAATAGAAAATTGTTTTTGAAAATTCTTGAAAATCCTGAATGACTCGACATATGTATTCTAGTTTCATTTAAAAATTATGGATACAATATTGTAATTCAAAAAAATAAATAAATTGCAATAATAACTATGAATTTTAAAAGAAATGAAAATAAAAAACTAAATAGTAATGGGCCTAAACCCTGAAATCGGCCTGTTACTATGCTCAGCCCATAAATTGTTGACCATTGATTCCTGATCGAATGGCCATCGTTGTGCGCATGGAGTATAAAAGAAGCTCCACCTGCTAAAACCCTAGACAAAATTCACTCCTCCGCCATCACTCTAGCCTCAGCCCCCTACCCCTTCCGTCTCCTCAGATCCACCTGATGCACCGCATGAGGAACAACTCCACCGACGGCCCCCCTCTTGCATCCAGATCTCTCCACTCGCTGCCCTTTCCTCAGATTCGACCGAGCAACTCCTCTCCGATGTAGCGGTGCCTCCCCTCTCTAACTCAAAAGCGCCGGCTCTGTCGACAAGGGAACCTAGGGGTTCCCTACCGAAGACAACACGGAACAAATCCATGTATACAAGGAAAACAGTACAAGAAAGAGCCTAGAACTCTATCCTGTAATCCGACTAGGATACAAAAGAACCCTAGGCAGCACCTGGACTATAAAGGGCTGCTAAGGGTACCCCTTGTAAACAGAACCAATACTCAACAATTAACAACGCCACAACTAGATTAGGGCTGTTACTCGAGATACTCGAGGGCCTGAACCAGTATAATGTCGCTCTCATTACGCGCATCAACCGCTAAGTTCCGTTAGATTCGATGAGACTCGAACAAACAACTGTCCCGGGTAACCCCGAGACAGGCTATCGGTGATAAAACATCGACAGCTGGCGCGCCAGGTAGGGGCTTTCGATGAATTCTTTCTCGAGAGCTTGGCGGACCTCGGCATCAACATGAGCTTCATCGAGGGAAGAACCTTCATCTTCGGCTCATGGATCTGCAAGGCTGATCGTGACAGACAACTTCATAGTCATCTCCTCGACGAAGAAGACAAACCAGGCATGAAATTCCTAGAAGAAGTCGAACTCGCCGGGAAGATGAAAAAGCTCAACGTATCTCGATCCGAGGCGGACAGCGAAGGCTATGAAACTGACTCGGAAAAAGAGGGCAAATTTTTTCTAAGGATATCGGGTAACAAAACAACTCTCTTTCCTTTCGGATTGAAAAATACATTAGGTATTGTACAGGAATTATACCCAAAGAAGCATGAGATCCAAGATGACCATATGCAAAGCAATCTATTCAACCCAAAAATAGTGAAGCATTATTCAGACTATTCTTGGCCAAGTCCTCGAGATTATTCATATTATGAAAGGCGTCATGAAGAACTCCCATATCAAGAAGGAAACAAGTTAAGTAGCTCAACTGATGACACCTCTGAAGAAGGCGGGAAGAAATCCAAATTCAAAAGAACCCAAAGAACCATCTATATGGCAGATTCCACTCTACAACCACCTGCAATACCAGACGTGAGATCATCAGATGAGTCAGAGTCAAACATATCACCAGATGAGAACACAGACATAAATGAAAATGAGGAACAGAAACAAGTCAGGATCAAGAGAAACAAATTAAAGCATGGAAGAAGAACCCGGGCGATTCAAAGAAAACAAGCCTAGAATAAATATAAAGAAGAATTGATGGATTTCAACAAGAAAAAGAAGGAAGCTGAGAAACAGAAAAATTCAGATAGACAAAGGATTCAAGATCTCACTAAAGAATTAGAGGAACTCAACAAGAAAGAACAAGAAAAAGAAGCAGAAAAGAACAAAGTGACTGAAGCAGAAAAAGAACCCAGAGATCGAAGAATACGACAGGATACACTATCAAACGGAACAACCCTGCGATAGATTCCCATGCTTCGCAAGAAGGCTACAAATCATCAGGTTACCTCAGAAGTTCAAACCATCGAATCATTCAAAATACGATGGAAAGATAGAACCCAGACAATGGCTTAGGGTTTATTCGCAATCAATAGAGTTGGCAGGAGGAAACGATGATATCAAGGCACTATTTTTTCCAATGGCACTAGAATCCATGCCTCTACAGTGGTTTGATAAGTTGAGACCAGGATCGATCAGATATTGGGAAGATCTACAAAGGGCTTTTTGCGATCACTTTGCAGGAATTATAACACATCCGATCACACCAGCAGAGTTGAAAAGCTTAAGGCAACAAAGGAATGAAAATCTCAGGGCACAAGTGCATGACATTACGGACAGAGAAGTAGTAGAAGCATTTGGGGACGGTATCCTTTCAAAATGGCAATTCAAAGATTTATGCAATGAAAACCCGAGAACCAACGAAGAATTCAAAAGAGCAGTTGAAAAGTTGATCTCTTCGGAAGAAAGAACAAGAAGCAGATTCCTGGAACGTGACAACCCAGATAGAAGAAATCGCTTTGACAACAGAACGTACAACAAAAGGCCCAGGCAAGAAAATATGATTGTAGCAACAAATAACAAAAGAAGATATTCCGAAAGCGAAAGCAGAGAATACAAGGAAAGGAAAATCAAAGAATTAAAAAATACTCCATGTCACTTTCACCCTAAATCTAGTCACAAATTAATAGATTGTGTCATCTTCAAGAATCAGTACAGTAGGAGAAACTACGAGTACCGAAGGAAGGCTGACAAAGAGGGAAACAACTTAGCGAAAGAAGAGAAGAAGCCAGAAGGAGATTACCAAGAAGCAGAAAGACAGATTATCAAGGTAATCTACTCAGGGGTGCCAAATACAAGAAGTCGAAGGCAGGAAAAATTAGCTCACAGAACGATCATGGCAGCAGAACCTGCAATTCCCAGATATCTCGATTGGTCAGAATATCCAATACATTTTTCTAGGGATGATCAATGGACTAGCATAACCAATGCGGGACACTACCCACTAGTTCTCGCTCCAACCATAGCTGGAGTAGCAGTACCAAAGATTCTAATTGATGGAGGAGCAGGATTAAACATCATATTCGCAGAAACACTCAGAAAGATGAAAATAGATTACGAAGGGATGCTAACGTCAACCAGCACACCGTTCTATGGGATCATACCAGGAGAAGCATCAATGCCTATCGGACAAATCACATTACCAGTTACCTTTGGAACACCCAAAAAATACAGGTCAGAGTTCACCAAATTCGAAGTAGCCGATTTTGAATCCTGTTATCATGCCATACTGGGAAGACCAGCATTAGCAAAATTCATGGCAATACCACATTATCCATATCTATTGCTCAAGATGCCCACAACGAAGGGAGTTCTATCACTAAAAGGAGAATTGAAGAAAGTTTTTGACTACGATATTCAAGCAGTTCAGATATCTCAAAAGTTACAGGATTTGAAAATCAGAGAGGAGATCGCCATATTAGCTGAAGAACTCAAACAAGAAGGTATTCAAATACCAAATAAGAAGATGAACAAAACCAATAGTTTTACTCCTTCAGAAGAAGTGAAGACAAAGAAGATTGACTTGCAAACTAGTGACCCAGAAAAGACAGCTATAATCAGTGCAGAGCTAGACCCCAAATAGGAACTCGCGCTTACCTTGCCTGAAAACCAGCAGACATGCCAGGAGTCCCGAGAGATTTGGCTGAGCACATAATTGACGTAAATAAAGGAGCAAGACCGATCAAGCAGAAATTACGACGATTTGCACTAGACAGGAGAGTAGCAACCAAAAAAGAACTCACCAAACTCTTGGCAGCAGGGTTCATCAGAGAGATATTAAACCTAGATTGGCTAGCCAACCCAGTACTAGTGCCCAAAAAAACACAGATGAGTTACGAATGTACATCGATTTTACAGATCTCAATAAGCATTGCACAAAAGACCCGTACAATCCACCAAGGATCGATCAAATCATTGATTCAACAGCAGGTTCAGCATTACTCTCTTTTCTAGATTGTTACTCAGGATATCATCAAATCTCTTTATGAGAAGAAGACCAAAGCAAAACTTCTTTCAAAACACCTTATGGGGCATATTGCTACAAATCAATGCCTTTTGGGCTAAAAAACGCAGTAGCAACTTATCAAAGAGCCACACAGACTTGTTTGGGAGATCAAATAGGAGTTAACACAGAAGCCTATATTGATGATGTAGTGATAAAAACAAGAACACCAGATACATTGATATCAGACCTCGAAAAAACCTTCCAGAACCTAAAAGCCTAGAAGTGGAAACTTAATCCAAGCAAATGTGTTTTTGGAGTGCCATCTAGACAATTATTAGGATTCTTGGTCAGTAACAGAGGTATTGAGGCAAGTACAAAACAAGTCAAAGCAATACTAAAGATGACACCTCTAGAGAACATCAAGGATGTACAAAAGCTTACTGGATGTATGGCAGCTTTAAACAGATTTATATCAAGACTTGGGGAGAAAAGGATGCCATTTTTCAAGTTATTAAAGAAGTCTGGAAAATTTGAATAGATGGAAGAAGCCGATGAAGCATTCCAAAAGCTAAAACAGTACCTTACATCAGCTCCAGTAATGGTACCACCACAAAGAAAAGAAGACTTACTACTCTACATCATAGCAACAAGGAACGTTATCAGCACAGCTATCATAGTTGAAAGAAAAGAACCCGGACACGCTTACAAAGTCCAAAGACCAGTATATTACATTGGCGAAGTATTGGCAGAATCGAAAGCAAGATACCCCCAAGTCTAGAAAGTGCTATATGTAGTACTGATAACTTCAAGAAAATTAAGACATTACTTTCAGGAACACAAGATCACAGTGATAACAGATTTTCCGCTCGGAGACATCTTAAGAAACCATGATTCCACAAGGAGAATTTCAAAATGGGCAGTCAAATTAGGAACTTTTAAGATAGACTTCAAACCAAGAACAGCAATAAAATCTCAAGCTCTAACAGACTTCATAGCAGAATGGACAGAGATCAACCAAAGAGGACCAAAAGTTATCAATGATTACTGGAAAATATATTTTGATGGATCACTTAAGGTTGGGGGAGCTGGCGCAGGAGTACGCCTAATATCACCTGAAGGAAAACAACTCAAATATGTGCTACAAATACTATGGCAAGCCACAAACAACGAAGCTGAATACGAAGCACTATTACATGGATTAAAAGTGGCAAAAATCCTAGGAATAAGAAGACTTCTCGTATATGGAGATTCATCAGTGGTAGTCAACCAGATAAACAAAGAATGGGATTGTACCAAAGATAACATGGGAGCTTACTACGATGAAATTAGAAAGATGGAGAAAAATTTTCAAGGACTTGAAGTACACCATGTACTAAGGGATTCAAATGTAGCAGCAGATGTGCTCATCAAATTGGGATCAGACAGAGCCAAAGTACCTCCTAGAATCTTCGTAGAAGAATTATTGGCATCATCAATAAGACAAATAGAAGACACAACCAGTGAAGCAATGGATATCGATAAGACAATTCAGATATCTCAACAAGTCATGATCATTTAAACAGACTGGATGCAAGAAATCATAGAATTTATCAAAGAAAAGAAGCTACCTGAAGATAAAACAGAAGCAGCAAAAATAGTAAGAAAGAGCAAAAACTACGCTATAGTGGGTGAAAAGCTTTATAAAAGAGCAGCATCATCTGGAGTCTTACTCAAATGTGTTAGACAAGCAGAAGGAATTGAAATCCTAGATGAAATACATGGAGGGTGTTGTGGCAATCATGCAACATGTTAACACTGGATTTTGGTAAAGGCTGAGAAGATGATAGGTGGGCCAGTACACGGCAAGCTCGCAGGAAGCAAGTGTTCAGAGCATTCGGCAAACGCCCGTGCGGTTGGCTAATTCTGAGCAATTCGGCAAGTGTTGCGCGGTCGGCTATCCTTGGAGGCGGTGGCTCCATTCGGGAAAGCAAAAGGTGGCAAGCAGAAGCCGAATAGAAGGAAAGAACCGTGATAATAGAGGACTCCGAAAAGGATTAGAGCCAAGATCATCGTACTTTTGAAGTTTTCCTTAATATTTTGTAATCGTAATCTTTTAGGACTCGTGTTCTGTCCAGGGTATAAATATAAACCCTCGACCATTGTAAAAGATGTTCACAACCAAATCAATACAATCGGCCCCATGCCAAGTTTTTAAGTCCTTTGTCGTGTCGTCGAGTTCTTCGAGAGGAGCCATCGATCCATCGACCTCCGTAAGTGCCGACAACCTTGTTATCATGTCTAGTATCATGCGGTGGATTTAGATGTTGATGCAAGTAGTCTTGTTTGTCTCGACTGGATGGCCGCGCGGCAGGTGTTTGCTTGACAATCAAGAAGTCTTTGCTTGTGCTTTGTTTATCTCGACTAGATGGCCATGCGGCAGGCGTTGCTTGATAGCTTAGCAAAGCAAGATAGTTATCGGCTCTATTAGATTTGGCAAGACCTAGTAGATTCATTAAGTTATCATGTGTTGCATATTTTTTTAATGTTTTATATATTCATAACACTCTTTTGCCCAATCTAGATTGATAAGTTTTGGCTCTTTATTTTTATAGATCTATTTGCTCTCAAATGTTCTTATTTTCATATCATCGTGATAGATAGATCACATGCTTACATAGCCAAATTAGATCAATCTAGGTTGTTACATGTTGTGGGTTCATGCACGTTAAAAGCGTTTAAACCTTGATAGAATTAAGTGTCGTGCGGCAGATACGAGTTTTTAATAGGTTTATTCGTGCTAGCTTGTTTGTTCCTTCTTCATGGACCCCAATTCGGCTGGTTTGCCGAGATTGGTTATGCTTCAACTCATGATTAGCTTTGACTTGTTCAAACATGTCTTCTCATGCGTACGTATTCGGCAATCAACGTTTTACACGTTCTATCTTTATACTAGCCGAATGATCTATGAGCATGTTGGGCGTACGGCTTCTATAGTCGTATGTCGTCGTAAGTGGCTTCAGGGTCGTATATGTGGAACCGTATGCGGTCTCATCCAAAGAAGTTCTAGTTTTGTATTTAACAATTTTAACTCTTATCGGTTTTAGGTCAAACCGATTGGCACGCCTCAGATTTCAAACCGCCCCGAGCACCCGATTGAAGCCACGCTTTTTTTCCCCGGCTTGCCGTGTGTGAGGCACAGTGCACCACATTTTGTGTCAACACACTTTTTAGCACGCCCGGTGGGACAACTTGCAGTTCAAGATGCCTGAAATCAACAACGATCACGTTCTAGATGTGACCATGGATGATTTGCCAAAAAACTCAAGGGAATTGGTGCAGCAAGCATGTGAGCAATTTCAGCAGAAGTGCTTGATGTCCTTTTCCAAGAACAAGAGCAATAAAGTGTTCCAAAAACAATCATTACCAAGGGTTCTTCTTCCACACCAATCTGATTACACCGAAGAGGAGGATGCTCAGAAGATGTCAGAGTTGGTCAACAGAGCTATGGGAGAAACTATGACAACTCACCATACAGCCTTTCTGAATACCTTTCGGGCAAAAATGGTTAGCACTTTCGGTCCAACGGCCGATAAGTACTTTGAGGAAAATATTGGCCCAATCCGCGGACCAACACTTTTCAATGTGCCGAAGTATCAAGAAAAGCCCTGCTGGAGATGATGGAGCATCGGCTCAAACAAAGGTGGACCACTCCCAATGAAAAAAAACAACGACCTCCTACCTATGGCCAGGTGACATTTGCTACAACAGGAGATGTACCACCATCAGCTTTCAGAGTATCTCCAGCATCAAACAGATTGCAAAAGAATATGTTTGGAGATGGATATCAGGAATTTACTGATTATAATGCTATTGATGCTTTACCAAATCCGGGATACAAGAGTGCATCGGGATTGCCTTTCTCGGAAGGCGTGCATGGGGACTCCAAATTCGAGTATTGATATTATCATGCAATGGGATGGCTGATATGATGCGAGAATCGGTTTGGCTTAAAGCCGAAGAATCGATCCCTACTCGTATAAGTCTCCTTATCCAGAATGGTACAACAGAGTGGCACTTCCTCCAAGGGTGAAGCCTCCAATAGATTTGACCAAGTTTTTCGGCCGGGATGATACTAGCACCATAGAGCATATCAGTCGGTACTTGATGCAGCTTGGGGAAGCTTCTACAGATGAAGCTTGGAGGATTCGGTATTTTCCTTTATCTCTCACAAGGCTGGCTTTCACATGGTTTACGTCTTTGCTAGCTCATTCTATTGGTACGTGGGCAGAATTGGAGTAGAAGTTCCATTCATATTTCTTCACGGGTACTAATAAGAAGAAGCTGGTTGATCTTATGAGTCTGAGACAGAAAGCTAATGAGACACCACAGGAGTATCTTCGTAGATTTAGAGAAACCAAGAACCTTTGTTATTCTCTGAATTTACCAGATGATCAGTTGCCAGGGATGGCAATAGCAGGCATGCAGCCGAATGTCAGGGAGAAACTATTCGGCATGGAGTTTGATGACCTTGGTCAACTTTCACAGCGGCTAATAGCTATGAGTAATCAAGCTCAAGGGTTCAGGAGAGACAACCGTTTCCAAAAGGGCAATGTTGCTAATGAGATGTATCAAAGCTTTCTGGAAGAAGCGGCTGAATATGATGATGAAGATGAGATAGCTGCAGCTAAGCTAATTTGGACAAAAGAGCCTACTCAAGTTAGTCAACGCTGGTTGAGGTAACAAAAGGGGACTTATGATTTTGATGTTACTAAGCCAGACAAACTCTTCAAGTTGCTGGTGAGAGAAAGACGTATCAAACTGCCAGACGGACATCCCATGCTGCGCCCTGAAGGAGTGAAAGACAAAAGGTATTGTGGCTACCATAACACTAATTCTCACTCCATCAATGATTGCCGAGTGTTCAGAGTGCGGATTCAGAAAGCTATCCAAGAGGGACATCTGAAGTTTGATGGCAAGATGAAGGTTGATGGCCAACATTTTCCTCAGAATATGATTTCTTTCTCCGTGAATATGGTTTCTACAAATGATCCTAAAGGCAAAGGCAAGGTGAAGGTGTTAACCTCTGACAGAGCAAGGAAGAGTGGTACTGTCGACCCTGATCAGCAAATCACAAGTGAAGAGCTGAAGCAAAAGGTCCGGTTCAAGAATAGCCGAACTGAAAGAGGTGAAACTTCTAAGCCTAGGATTACATCACGTATTTTACTGAACAAATGGCGGAGGCAGCAAGAGAGGGAGTATTACGAAGAACAAAGGTTTATGGAAGAACGCCGAAGATATGAAGAAGAGGTGTATCGAAGGGAACAAGAAGAACACATGAGAGAACGGGAGAGAGCGTCTCATTGGGGTTGTTCATTCTTTAAGCATTGTTGGAATGAAGGTTTGAAACCGCCTCGCTAGAAACAATTGCCCTGAATGCAGTGATCAATACTTGGGGTATAGGCAGTCTCGAGTCAACCGCCGTCCCATCCATGAAAGACTTAGAATACAATTTCCTGAGGACGATCGGCGCCTAAAAATAAATAGTTTCGAGAATCAGCAAAGGAAAAGATTTGCAGATCAAAGTTGGACTCATTATAAGGGATACAGTGGAGATGAAGGTCCCCATGAGTATGTATGGCAGAAAGGGCAGTGGTGCCCTCCAGGACTGAGAAAGAGCCAAAAGAGAAGAGTTCAGCGTTTGAGGAATGAAGAGTTGAAACAAGCAGCTGTTGAGAAAGGGCAGATATGGCATCCTAAGAAGAAGCCCGATGAGCGCGGTCCTTCGGCTGATGCATGTATGGCCTTCTTCCTTCCATCAGAGTTCATAGCTCCCGAAGGCCAGGATGTTCAAGAGGAAGTGTACTCCGATTTTGACGAAAGTGAGTTTCAAGATTTGATGGCACGGCTTGTCTTGACACAAAGAAAGCGCTTTTTTGATAAACCAGCCAAATATCATCATTTGAAGCCACTTTATCTGAAAGGATACGTCAACGGCAAGCCTCTGACTAAAATGTTTGTTGATGGAGGAGCTGCCATCAATATCATGCCATACTACCTTCAGAAAACTTGGGATGACAGGTGAAGACTTGCTAAAAACCGACATGGTTCTCAGGAACTTTGCTGGTAATCCTTCTGATACCCGTGGAGCCGTGCATGTCGAGTTGATGATTGGGTCAAAGACTTTGATCACTATATTCTTTGTCATCGATGGCAAGGGGGCATACAGTTTGCTTCTAGGAAGAGATTGGATTCATGCTAATTGCTGCATTCCTTCAACCATGCACCAGATTCTTATTTAGTGGGTTGGAGATGATATTGAAGTTGTCCACGCTGATGATTCTGTAAGTGTTACTGATTCTGAGCCTGCCTATTGGGAATATGATGGTGTTGATTGTTTCTCTGGTAGAGTGTGGGGAGAAGGTCCTGTGAATGTCTTTGACAGGGATCAACAGCCGATCCAAGCAGTCGGCTCTCACAGTAATTTTTGATGGGTAATCCAATCGATGGCAACAAAGGAAAGCTAGGGCGTGGTTTCATGTCGGCCGACAAGTTGGAAGAGATAGATATTGGAGATGGTACCAAGCCAAGGCCGATGTACATTAGTACAAATTTGAATCCAGAGTATAGATTACAATTGATAAATCTTCTAAAAGAATTTAAAGATTGTTTTGCTTGGGATTACACAGAGATGCCCGGATTGGATCGTTCTATTGTTGAACATCGATTACCTATTAAGCCTGGATATCGTCCCTATAAACAACCTCCACGAAAGATTTATAAAGAGGAGGTATTGGCCGATGTGAAGAAAGAGATTGAAAGATTATTAGAAGCGAACTTCATTTGGCCATGCAGGTATGCGGAGTGGATTTCAAGTGTAGTTCCAGTATACAAGAAGAATGGAAAGATGAGAGTCTGTATAGACTTCAGAGATCTTAATAAGGCTACTCCAATGGACGGATACCCAATGCCAGTTGCCGATTTGCTAGTGGATGCAATTTGGATATGAGGTCATCGGCTTTATGGACGGAATGCTGGTTATAACCAAATTTTCATGGCAATAGAAGATATCTCGAAGACAGCCTTCAGATGCCCTGGTCATATTGGTTTGTTCGAATGGATAGTCATGACATTCGGGTTAAAGAATGCCGATGCAACTTATCAACGAGCTATGAATTATATTTTCCATGAGTTGATCGGCAAGATTGTAGAAATCTACATTGATGACGTGGTGGTCAAGTCCAGAAACCATGAACGACATTTAGCCGATTTAAGAAAGACTCTGGAATGCACTAGGAAACATGGTTTGAAAATGAATCCAAACAAATGTGCTTTTGGAGTCTCGGCTGGTGAGTTTTTGGGATTTCTAGTTCATAAAGGAGGGATTGAAGTTGAAAAAAAGAGCATGGAAGCAATAGACAAAGTTATCCCTCCAACCAATCTCATAGAATTACAATTACTGCTTGGCAAAATTAATTTTGTGAGGAGATTTATATCCAATTTATCAGAAAGAATTTTGCCTTTTTCTCCACTATTGAAACTCAAGAAAGATCAAGAATTTGTATGGAGTGACATACAACAGAAGGCTTTTGATGAAATCAAGGAATATATGAAGGCGCCGCCCGTGCTGGTACCTCCACAACTTGACAAGCCTTTTAAATTGTATATGGCGGCCGATAGCCTAACAATAGGATCGGCCCTCATGCAAGAATTTGAGGAAAAAGAGAGAATAATAGCTTATCTTAGCCGAAAGTTGCTAGATCCGTAAAACAAGGTATTCGCTCTACGAGAAGCTTTGCTTGTGTGTGTATTATTCATGTACCAAATTTTGGCACTATTTGTTAAATACCGAATGCGTGGTGGTTTCTAGTTTTGATGTAATAAAACATATATTATCAATGCCAATTTTGAATGGAAGAATTGGCAAGTGGATTTTGGCCTTGTCAGAATTCGATTTGAAATATGAATCGGCAAAGGCGGTAAAGGGCCAAATTATTGCTGATTTTATTACCCAACACCATGATCTTTCTGTTGAGATGATAAGCATTGTACCTTGGGCTTTATTCTTCAATGGTTCATCCTGTAACAAAGGTGGTGGTGCCGGTATTTTCTTGATTTCTCCGCGAGGGGTAACTTTTGAATATGCCATTTCTATTGAATTTTATGTTACTAATAATCAAGCGGAGTATGAAGCATTGCTTAGAGGGCTTTGACTTCTTGTGGAGATAAAAGCTGTGGCTGTCGAGATCTTTAGGGATTCTGAGTTGGTGATTAACTAGTTAACTGGCCAGTACAAATGCAAGAATGACGTATTAAAGGAATATTATGAAGAATGCCGAGAGCTTTTGAAAAGTTTTCAGGTAGTAACCTTGCATCATATCCCTAGGGGGTACAATGAAGAAGCAAATAAGTTAGCTCAAGCTGCTTCCGGATATCGTGAAAATCAAGAAATTCTAGCTATAGATAAGGATGTTTCTAATGCTGATCAAGTGGTTGGTGATTGGAGGTGCGGGATTGCCGATTATCTAAGAAATCCATCACAGAAGGTTTCCCGAAAGCTCAGATACAAAGCCCTCAAGTTCGTGCTTCTTGACAATCGATTATATTACAAATCTATAGATGGAGTATTACTTGAGTGCTTGAATCAAGAAGAGGCTAGAAAGATGATATATGAAGTACATGAAGGATTATGTGGTGCACATCAATCGGCTTATCGAATGAAGTGGATAATTAGAAGAACTGGTTATTTCTGGCCAACCATGCTAGAGGATTGTTTTGAATACTATAAGGGATGCCAAGATTATCAAAAATTCAGCAATATTCAAAAGGCTCCAGCATCTGCAATGAACCCAATAATCAAACCTTGGCCGTTCAGAGGATGGGGTATAGATTTAATTGGTCAAATTAATCCTCCTTCTAGCAAAGGGCATAAGTTTGTACTCTTGGCCACAGATTATTTTACCAAGTGGGTTGAAGCTATCCCATTGAAGAAAGTTACATCGAAAAATATGATCAGTTTTGTTAAAGAGTATATAATTCACAGGTTCGGGATCCCTCAAACTATAACAACCGATCAAGGGACTTAGTTCACTTCCTCGAAGTTTTGTGATTTTGTTGAAGACATGGGGATTAAGTTATATAATTCTTCTCCTTATTATGCACAACCAATGGTCAAGCAGAGGCATCAAATAAGATTATGATTAAGATCATCCAGAAAAAAATTGATGAGAAACCAAGAAGATGGCTTTTGATTCTTAATGAAGTATTGTAGGCTTACCGAATGGCTTGTCATGGATCTACTCAGACATCTCCCTATGAGTTAGTTTATGGGCATCATGCTGTATTACCATGGGAGTTACAGTCGGGTTCAAGATGAGTTGTATTGCAAAAAGATTTGGAGAAAGAAGATTATAAAAGTTTGATAATGGATGAATTGGAAGATTTGCATCTAATTCGTCTCAAAGCACTAGAAAACATTGAGAAAAACAAGATACGCGTTGCCAAACATTATAACAAAAAGGTTAGAGTGAAGCAATTTGTAGAAGGAGATCTGGTTTGAAAAACTATATTGCCGATTGGGGCGAAGGATAGAGCATTCGGCAAATGGTCTCCGAATTGGGAAGGACCTTTTCGGATAATAAAATGTGTACCTGGCAACGCATATATATTGAAAACTTTGCTCGGAGAAGAGTTTACCAGAGCTATTAATGGGAGATTTCTTAAGAAATATTATCCCAGTGTTGAAGTTGATTCATGAGAAAAAGTTAGAAGTCAAACGTGAATAGCCGATGAAGGAACATCGCCTTTAGTTCAAAAAATTATGAAACTAAAAATAGCCGATACAGTTCGTATCACCTTTAGTACAAAAATGTCTACGCATAACCGAATGGACTACCGGGAGAGGTGACTTCGGCATTTCTGTCTGGTTGGTTTATCGGGAGAAGAGAAAGGTGAAGCCTTGAATGAAAATACTGAGCGACATGTCAAATCGGTTGCAACGCAAGACTAAGATCTAATCGACTAAGGTGACGTCATGCGTTCGGGAAATATCCTTCTGGGGGTAGCGCTGATTTAGGAAATGTCAAGATATCTATTCAAAGCATTCGTGACGTAAATCATAAATAAGCACATTTCAGAAGACAATTTATTTACAATCAATCCATCCTAATACAAACTACTCCTGGAACAGTTTGTTGAGGACAGATTGAGCACTAGTAGACTGGGCGATAGCAGCAGCGTGGTCCTCGTAGAGCTCCAACTGCTCATTGATGTTCTCGATGTCTTCTGGAGGCCCGCCGGAGAAGCCGACTGGTTGGAAAGAGTAGTCTTCGCCAGTATGGGAAGACATCGCCGCCAGCCCGAGAGAAACACCAAGGTGCACACCTTGGATGACGGCCTGATCAACACGGCCGTCCACAGTATCAAGGCGTGCCTCGGTAGTCTCCCCCTGGGCATTCACCTTGCCAGCAATCCTGTTTGCCGCAGCCTTCAGACGCTCATTCTCCGTAGAGAGTGCTGAACAGAGGAAAAATGAGTCAAGAAATAGAAGAAATCAAGAAGGAAATCAATGCAGAAATGTCGAACCGGTGAAGGCGTCGTAGAACTGCTTGCGCTGGTCCTCCCACTCGGCTTGCTCAATGCCGAGTTGCTTGGAGACGTCGCCAAGTTCCCTCTGGGCCTCGTCCCTCTCCTTGCGAAAGGTGAGCGCCTCCTCATGGACGCATGAGGAGGATCTCCCCCCCGATTCCGTCGGACCCCAAGGGTTGGGGTTGTATGAGTTGTCGGACTCGGAGAAGCTTGACGAACTGGAGGAGCTAGAGACATGAACAGGGCGGTCAGAAGTGCCCGGTTGGGTCACCGTCATCGGAGGGAGCAGATGGTGTTGGCCGGTGATGACCCTCGCCCTAAGTAGAGGAAAGGAGTCAAAATCGGGGAAGATGAACAGGAGGAATAAACCGCAAGGGGGCAAGAGATCAATTCTCACCCATGGCGTTGGCGGCGCGGTGCTCGGCTTCCTTCTGCCTCTCCCTCAGCAGGGCGCTTACCACGATCGTCGCTATTCGCCATTGGTGCTCTAGGAAGCTAGATTTCTTTCTAGATTGATTTGGGCAGAGAAATGAAGAGTTGGCGATGAAAGTGCTTGATTGGAGATGACGATGAAGGCTGAAGGAGGGTCTTATTTATAAGCCAAAGTGGAGGATCGTGGCGTATATCTCGGAGTATCCCAAGCGACAAAGTAGGGTTTTCCTTCCTGTGGGCCGTTACCGGACTGGGCCGGGTTCGGCTAAATAAAAAATCATCGCTTCAAGAGAGAATCGGCTATTCTCCTAATCGGGAAGTTAAAAGCAGTCGGCTATATTTCCAATCAAGCAGAAATGTAAAAGCCAGAGGATGAAAGGAAATGCAATTGCTCAGAAATACAGTATGCTACATTTGAATGTATTACAAGCCAATACTTTACTCGCCCAAGAACAATTTAATTGCATCTATGGCCTCAGTCCTAATTCGGCTAACATTATCTAGCACATTCTTCTCATCATCTTCAGAACCTTGAATCTTGGTGAGCTTTATTTTGATCTGCTGGTTCTCTTTGATGACAGATGCTATCTTTGTTTTGGCTGCATCTATGGAATTCGGCAGGTTGGCGATTTTATATTTATGAGACTGGATTTTTGTATTCAATTGAATCAATTGAGCTTCCAGCCTAGCCTTTTCCTCCTCCATAGTTTCCAGTTCAAGCTCCAGAATTGCCAAGGATTGTTTAGCAGCCTGAATCTGAGAATGCAGCTCTTTGGCTTGTTGTTTCTTCATCAGATTATCATTCTGCAGAGCAGCTCTAGAGGCTATGTTCTTGCTTGCTCTCTTGACCATAGCAAAATGGTCGTCAAGATGAGTTGCAGATTCTAGGGGAGCCCTGAGAGTGGGAGGGATCTCTTGGTCAATGAGTTCGACAAGGTCCCTTATCTGGTCTGCATCTTGAACTAGGATATTTATGTCCTTGGTCAATAAGAGAGCTATTTCCTTTAACCGAGCTTGATTCTCAGATGATAATCTCTGCTGTGATGTAGCCTCTTCACCTTTTTCACTAATGTATTCCTCAACGGTGAAGGAGTAGCTGACAGTCGGCTTGGTGTCATCCTTAAGGAAAAGATTGTTAGCCGATTGATCAAGTTTACTGAAGAAGTTAGTAAGGCAAGGCATTACCTTTTGGGCAGGGTTTACCTCAGTTTGAGTTCTGCCCTGGCTTGATTGAGGGCTTAACTGGATGCCCAAAGATGATGAGCTTGAAGCATGATGAGGGGAAGGTTCTTTTGCCATCTTGTCCAAAAGCTGATCTGTTTCTAAGAGCACAAAGTACCAAAATATAAGTGCCGTAGGTAAGCCTGATACAAGAAGGGAAATAATCAACTGGAAAATTTTTACCAATATTGCCAATGGCTTCGTGGATTTCTGCATGTTCAGCAGAGGCCTGAGAAAGGATTTCAATAGTTGTTGAAGTATTGACTGACCTCAAAGATCTAACTTGTGGCTGCAAACAAAGGAGATAAGCACAATATTGTTGCCAAAATAAGGATTGGTAAAATTATACCTTAGGAAGCAGTTTGGCTTTCTTGGATCTTGGCTTCCTGATCACAGTGATATCCTTGCCTGATCCAGCAGGAGCCTTCCTCTTATTCTCTCCTTTTGAAGATGTTGTACCTAAAACTGCAGGGATTTTCATAAAAGCTGCCAAACTTGGAGCATTATATCCCAAGGCAGGGTTAGGTCTAGCTTGATAGTATTGGGCCATTTTGGAGGGAGGAATAGGCTCGATGTCCTGTAAATAGCAGAATATTAAGATAAGGAATGAACCCAAGAGCAGGAAAATTATGGGTACAAGGGAATTACCTCACTGTCAAAAGCAAACTGAGCTTGCAGGTCTTGGCATAGAGGATGCACTGGTATGTTGAAGATATGGGCACACCACTCTTGCCACCAGGAAACAAATAGAGGATGGGCAGCATCTATCAGTCCAAGAGGAGAAGGCTCATATGCTGGTAACTCCCATCCAAGCTCAAAAACTTTTTTGGCTTCCATGTCATCTTCTATTTTCTTCCTGGGCCTTATAGTTTTGGAGAAGAACAGTCTTGGGGGCAGCTGACCACATCCTAATTGTCTGGCTACCATGTTTGGGTTATAGAATTCATAAGTGGGGTGCAGCAATCTCCCAAGATGAAATTCAGCCGGCAAGATGCAAGGTTTGATGAAGGAGTTGAAAATTTCTATAGACACTTGGTCTGAGCAGCCAGTTTCATAGCTAAACTTGCAGGGGAGAGTCAAATCTTTATTTTCCCTATAAGGGAGCCAGATCACATTGTCAAAACCCTTGAAGAACAGCTTAAAAAGATGGCCAATGTCTATATCAATGATGATAGAGGATGCTGCTTCTCCATATGTCTGACAGGCTTTCTCTTTTATTGTACCATCTTCAGCATAGTTGACTGAAGGGAAACCCAAGTCATGGAGATCTACAGAGACTATTTGATGCATGTACAGTTGCAACCACATCTGGACCAACCACCAGGGGCCATTTACACAATGAATTTCTCCGTGATGGCGCATCTGGACAGTGATCTGATGCATCATATGATAGACAACCCCTAAGAGATACTTGCCCAGAGGTATTAGAATACCGGAGGCTAATTCTTCGGCCATCACAATGTGATTTAGGGTTGGTTCATTAGATTTGCCACAGAAGATGAATCTACACAGCCACATGTTCATGAAAGCCTTATATTCCTTGTCAGATACAGCACCAAATGACATATAAGTTTGGATATACTTGGCCCATCCACCTCCTGACTTGACTACCTTTTGGCTGCTGTTGCTTTTGTACTTGGAAGGGTATACTGGCGCTGTAACATTTAGGCCAGTCATCATGAAAATATCAGCCAGAGTGAAAGATATTGGACCATGGCCAAAGATGAAGGCGTTAGCGGCATCAGACCAGAAGTGGCTGGCTGCTATCAAAAGGGAATCGTTCCTAGGCGTCTTTGATAGAGATAACTCCAAGCAATGCTGGATATCTTGGGATTCCCAATGACTGCTGCTCTTGTTCAAAATCCTCCGGTACCAATCTCACCATCCGACAATTGGGGGAAACGGCCAAGTCTTGAAGGTATTCGGCCATTGGTTCGGCGGGGTAACTCCAGATTTAAAGGGGATCCTCAAAGTTTCCTTCTCAACGAATTCAGTCGGATCAAGGTCTCCCATCGGTCCAAAAAAGTAAGAATCGAGATTCGCGGCATAAGGAATCAAGATCTCATCCTTGTATTCCTTCAAAAATGATGCAACAGGAAGAAAAGTGAATCAAAAGAAAGCAAAAGATCGATTGGAGAGTTGCCGAACACATGAAGGAAAACAAAAATTACCTCTAGAACTCCGTCCTGGGTCACCATTGAAGATTCGAGGTGGGTTTGATTCTGAACCAGAAGATTCGGATTTCGAGCGGCGGCTGCGAGTTTAAACAGTATTGACCTAAACGAGAAGGAGAGTTTGTGGTCAATCTCGGAATAAAATCACTTTTATCCCGAAATTGAGGGGGCATGTGTTAACACTGGATTTTGGTAAAGGCTGAGAAGATGACAAGTGGGCCAGTACACGGCAAGCTCGCAGGAAGCAAGTGTTCAGAGCATTCAGCAAACGCCCGTGCGGTCGGCTAATTCTGAGCAATTCGGCAAGTGTTCGCGCGGTCGGCTATCCTTGGAGGCGGTGGCTCCATTCGGGAAAGAAAAAAGGTGGCAAGCGAAGCCGAATAGAAGGAAAGAACCATGATAATAGAGGACTCCGAAAAGGATTAGAGCCAAGATCGTCGTACTTTTGAAGTTTTCCTTAATATTTTGTAATCGTAATCTTTTAGGACTCGTGTTCTGTCCAGGGTATAAATATAAACCGTCAACCATTGTAAAAGATGTTCACAACCAAATCAATACAATCGGCCCCGTGCCAAGTTTTTGAGTCCTTTGTCGTGTCGTCGAGTTCTTCGAGAGGAGCCATTAATCCGTCGACCTCCGTAAGTGCCGACAACCTTGTTATCATGTCTAGTATCATGCGGTGGATTTAGATGTTGATGCAAGTAGTCTTGTTTGTCTCGACTGGATGGCCGCGGCGGCGGCGTTTGCTTGACAATCAAGAAGTCTTTGCTTATGCTTTGTTTATCTCGACTAGATGGCCGGGTGGCAGGCATTGCTTGATAGCTTAGCAAAGCAAGATAGTTACCGGCTCTATTTGATTTGGCAAGACCTAGTAGATTCATTAAGTTATCACGTGTTGCATATTTTTTTTAATGTTTTATATATTCGTAACACTCTTTTGCCCAATCTAGATTGATAAGTTTCGGCTCTTTATTTTTATAGATCTATTTGCTCTCAAACGTTCTTATTTTCATATCATCGTGATAGATAGATCACATGCTTACATAGCCGAATTAGATCAATCTAGGTTGTTACATGTTTTGGGTTCATGCACATTAAAAGCGTTTAAACCTTGATAGAATTAAGTGTCGTGCGGCAGATACGAGTTTTTAATAGGTTTATTCGTGCTAGCTTGTTTGTTCCTTCTTCATAGACCCCAATTTGGCTGGTTTGCCGAGATTGGTTATGCTTCAACTCATGATCAGCTTTGACTTGTTCAAACATGTCTTCTCATGCGTACGTATTCGGCAATCAACGTTTTACATGTTCTATCTTTATACTAGCCGAATGATCTATGAGCATGTTGGCGCATGCCTTCTATAGTCGTATGTCGCCGTAAGTGGCTTCGAGGGCCGTATATGTGGAACTGTGCGGTCTCATCCAAGCAAGTTCCAGTTTTGTATTTAATGATTTTATCCCTTATCGGTTTCAGGTCAAACTGATTGGCACACTTCCGGATTTTAAACCGCCCAAGCACCCGATTGAAGCCACGCTTTTTTCCGACTTGCTGTATGTGAGGCACAGTGCACCACATTTTGTGTCAACACAACATCAAGAACCCTAGTAGGAAAAGCGTTCAAATCAGGATTTTACTGGCCAACAGCACTCAAAGACGCAGAGCATTTGGTCAAGACTTGCAAAAAATGTCAGATGTTCGTAAAGCAGTCACATGTTCCAGCTCAGAACTTAATATGTATACCTCCAGCATGGCCCTTCTCATGTTGGGGACTGGATCAACTAGGACCTCTAAAGAAAGCAAAAGGAGGATTCGAATACATCTTCATAGCAATTGACAAATTCACCAAATGGATCGAATACAAGCCACTAGTCAAGTATAGTGCAGACAAAGCAATAGAATTCATACAAGAAATTATGCACAGATTTGGGATACCAAATCAGATAATTACAGACCTCGGCTCACCTTTTACAGCAAGAGAATTCCAAGATTGGGCTGGAGATTGCACAATCAAAATAAATTTTGCATCAGTAGGCCATCCGCAAGCCAACGGACAAGTTGAAAGAGCAAACGGATTGATTCTACAAGGGCTAAAACCAAGACTATATGAAGACTTAAAAGATTATGGAGGAAAATGGATAGAAGAATTACCCAAAGTAGTGTGGGGACTAAGAACACAAATTAGTAGAGCAACAGGATATTCTCCTTTTTTTCCTGGTATATGGATCAGAAGCAGTATTACCTGCAGACTTGATCTGGACAGCTCCAAGGATAGAGCAATATGAAGAAGGAGAAGCTGAAGAAACAAGAAGACTTAAAATTGATTCTTTAGAAGAAGTCAGAAACACAATAATTTTACAGAATGCCAGATATTTACAAGGATTAAGAAGACATTATGACAGAAGCACACAAGAACGATCCCTCAAAGTAGGAGACTTGGTTCTAAAGCTAATACAAAAGAAAGATGGAAAACACAAGCTACTGAGTCCTTGGGAAGGACCATACAAAGTCCAAAAAGTAACAGGACCAGGAACATATGAACTTACTACAATGGATGATGTACCATTGAAGAATACATGGCATATAAGCCAGCTAAGAAGATTCTACACCTGAAGAAGAAGAGCAACTTATTTTAGAGGTTTATGGGTACAACCGAGCTAAGGCATGCGAAAAAACCTAGGCTCACTGCACTCAAGCCAGTGTTCTATTTTAGAGGTTTTATGGGTACAACCAAGCTAAGGAATGCGAGAAAACCCAGCTGTAACTAACAACACCTTTTTGCCACTTTGTATGGCCTATTTTAGAGGTTTATGGGTACAACCGAGCTAAGGCATGCGAGAAAATCCAGGCTCACTGCACTCAAGCCAGTGTTCTATTTGAGAGGTTTATGGGTACATTTGAAGCTAAGGCATGCAAGAAAACCCAGGCTCACTGCACTCAAGCCAGTGTTCTATTTAGAGGTTTACGGGTACAACCGAGCTAAGACATGCGAGAAAACCCAGCTGTGATACGCAGCACCTTTTTTACTATGGGTTGTTGGTGTAACCCCGCTAAGGCATGCAAAAAACCTCCATCAATCATAGAAGACAACTGCAGAACAAATCTGCCTCAACACCTTTTTCCTACGAATTGTTGGTGTAACCCTGCCAAGGAATGTAGAAAACCTCCATCAATTATAAGAAGACAACGGCAGAACAACTCTACCACGACAAAAAGAAGACTTCAACACCTTTTTCTACGGGTTGTTGGTGTAACCCTGCTAAGGCATGCAGAAAACCTCCATCAATCATAAGAAGACATCAGCAGAACAACTCTGCCACGATAAAAAGAAGACTTCAACACCTTTTTCTATGGGTTGTTGGTGTAACCCTGCTAAGGCATGCAAAAAACCACCATCAATCATAAGAAGACATCAGCAGAACAACTCTGCCACGATAAAAAGAAGACTTCAACACCTTTTTTTCCACGGGTTGTTGGTGTAACCCTGCTAAGGCATGCAGAAAACCTCCATCAATCATAAGAAGACATCAGCAGAACAACTCTACCATGACCAAAAATAAGACTTCAACACCTTTTTCTATGGGTTGTTGGTGTAACTCCGCTAAGGCATGTAGAAAACCTCCATCAATCATAAGAAGACATCAGCAGAACAACTCTGCCACAATGAAAAGAAGACTCCAACACCTTTTTTACTACAAGATTGTTGGTATAATCCTGCTAAGGCATACAGAAAAATCTCCATAGGAGGCAACAGCAGAACAGCTCTGCCATGATAGAAAGAGGATTTCAGCATCTTTTTATCAATATCAATAAAGATCACCTTCACAAGATTGGCACGATAACAAGAGCAAAGAACTCTGCTTCAACAGCCATAAACAAGAACGAAGAAGTTCACCTCAATAGGAAGAAAGTAACAAGCGAATTCTGACTCAATGAGCAGAACATCACAGTAATAATCTTTACCTCGATGGGCAAGAAATCAACAAGAAGAAGAAAATTCACAGCAACAAGAAAAGTCATCTCATTAACCAAAGGAAGGAATTTACAAAAGGGAGGAAAAAAGAAAATCCTATTACAAACTACTCTATAAAGTTCTAGAGAACAATGTCTCCCGGATCTACTTTATCAGTAATCCGATCTATAGCTGCCTCAAAACTCTCCATGAGGTCATCCACAGAGTCCTGGTCAAAAGGGAGGGCAAAATTGAGCATGCTCAAGTCTACGCCTGCCTCAACCTGGGCGGTTGCAAGAGCAATCCTAGCCCCTTGACGAATGCCATTGATCGCCACTTGATTAATCTGAGTAGGGATACTCCCCACTCGGGCCGCCACAGTAGGACCCTGGGCATTGACATGAAGAGCAGCAGCATTCCCAGCCGCCAGGAGCTCATTGAAACTAGCGGTCATCGCTACAAAAGACAAATCAAGAACAATCAATGAGGAAGATGAAAAAATAAAAAGTCAAGCAAGAAGAAACAACTTTTACCAATGAGTTGGGAATCTAAATCCGCAACCCGCTGGTTAGCGAGTCGCGCCCTCTCCTCAGCTGCCTCAAGAGCAGCTTGAAGCCGAACAATATGCTGCTCAAGCAAGCTGGTACGGATAGTCTCATCCATATAGCATGCCCGAGCAACATCCGCCTCCGCGCGGAGCTCATCAACGCCGGGAACTAAGGCGTCAACCCCCTCGACACCCTCCTCTTCCACGGCGGCTCCCTCAAGATGAACCGGGGGCTCACCCTCTTGTCCCTCAGCAACTTCCTTAGGAAGCACCGGGGGATCACCACTTGTTTCCTCAGCTGCTCCCTCCAAAATCTCAAAGGGAGCGGCCACCGGAGCAGGCTGATTCACCTCCTCACTAATCGCTGGAGCCACAGAAGAAGGGCCAGCACCATCCGGGTGATAACCTCCAACGGCAGCCCGCGAATGAGAGATCATAGCACTACAAAAGAAAAAATATTCAGAATAAAAAGAAGCGAAAATAAAAAAGGAGGATTCAAAGAACAGGGGAACCCACCGGAGCGCTTCCAATCGGCAGCGGAGAGGACGAGGGTCAAGATCCTCAACCGCTGGACGTTTGCCACAGTCATCATTGCCAGCCATTGAGAAAAACTTCCCTAAGAAAGATCAGAAAGAAGTAGCTACTAGACACAGAGAGAAGAAAATAAACCCTAAACCTTGGGAAGCAAAATGATTGTTGGCGCAAGCAAGAGGTATGGCTTTATAGAAAGAAAACGGGAAGTCGAAGCGGTTCATATCCCACAACGCGAAAATTAAGGGCACGATTTACCCCCATAAAGCGCACATTAAGGGAAAAATTGGAAATATATAACCCCCATGACGTGCGACGATTAAGGAAAAAGCGTTTGGTATTCCTCAGAAACGTGGAGATACAAGTCAGCAAAATCACACAGATAAAGAAAACAACTCTATCACAAAGGACAAGTCTGCATCAAAAGGATCGCCCAGATAAGGAGACAACCCTGTCACAGAACACAAGTCTGCAACAAAGGAGTCACCCAGAAGAAGAAAAACAACTCTACCGCAAAATACAAGTCTGCATCAAAGACGTTCCCTAAATAGAAAAAAGCAACTCCTACACAGTAAACAGAAAAGGAACAACTTACTTCTAGGAACAGAATCAATTCAAAGAAAAGAAGAAATAAATTCATTATCATTACAGGAAACATTGTTCAAAAATCAAATCCTCACGCAGGAGGAGCAGGAGGGGGCTCATCCCCAAGTTCTATACGATCAACTAACTTAGTTACAAGGCCAGCCAGCTCAGCTTCCGCAGAACTCACTTTTGCCTGGTATTTTTCACTAGGGTTTTCATCAGCTAACCTATCATAAGGAGCTAGAGGGGAAACAACTCGGAACTGGCCTAGAAGATTACTCACGCAAGTGCGAAGAGTACTCTTCAAGAAACCATAAAACCGAGAAGTGATTTGAGGAGCAAAAGTTTCAAAATTTACTTGCTCATCGCCCTCAGGACCTATAAAAGATAAAATGTAACTAAAAGAAGTCCAGAGCGCTTGAAACCTGGCATTGGCCGCAGCAAGCTGGTCCGTCAGGGATTGAATGGTGGTAATCGCCTGAAAAATATCTCGATCAGCATCCTTCCGTATCTGTCTAGCTACAAGCTGATCAGCAACCCAGTGGCGATAAGAATCAAGAAGGCTCCTTACCTTTTGGGCCTCTTTTTCAGAAGACTTTGCCACTGTCTTCAAATGACGAACCTCTCTGGAAAGGTCATCATTGTTCTGGACAGTAGCTAATTGACAACAAGCAAAACACAAGTCAGAGCAAATAGCAAAATAAAGAATAATGAAAGGAGAACAGGAAATAAAAAAACTTACCGGACATATCCTGTTTTAGAGACTCAATCTGAGAGTGAGCCTTAAGTAAAGCTTTCTCCTTTTCAGAGGCCACATCCCTGCGAGCTGGCGCTGTTGCTGCTCCTTCAGGAGATCTTCTTTAACTTTCAGCAACTCATTCTGAGTTGCCTCAAGCTGAGAATTCAATTTTGTAGCAATTTAAATCTCCTCACGGCCATACAACAGATCATGGTCCAAATAGAAAGACTGTAGAAAAGATGAAGAAAGTCAGAAAAGGAGGAATCAAGTATTAAAAAGTTACAGATAAGATAAACAAGTCTTACATTTAAGAGACCACCAAACTTGGTAGAGAATTCATCATAAGCAGATTTCAACTCCGCCAGTCGACGTTCTCGATTCAGATTCAAGTCATCAACACTCGAAAAACCGCGGACTGGCAAAGAAGGAACCCCCCTCATCAACCCTACCCTGACTACTTGGCAAAACAGTAGTCATGATAGGAGAAGCCAAGGGCTGAGAAGAACTCCCCGCAACCAACAATAAAGGGTCAGCAGAAGCTTCCCCCGGCGCAGGTTTCGTTCCAGACAACTCATCAACCTCCGGAGGGAAATCAACCCTTGGTGTATGCTCTTTGCTGACGATGTGGTGCTAGTGGATGACAGTAGGGCAGGGGTTAATAGGAAGTTAGAACTATGGAGACACACGTTAGAGTCGAAGGGGTTCAGACTTAGTAGGACCAAGACCGAGTATATGAGGTGCGATTTCAGCGCGACTAGGCATGAGGAGGGAGACGTTAGCCGAGATGGCCAAGTGGTGGCCAAGAAGGATACTTTTCGGTATTTAGGATCGATGCTACAAAAGGATGGCGACATAGATGAAGACGTCAGGCATAGAATTGCAGCGGGTTGGTTGAAATGGCGCCAAGCTTCTAGCGTCCTTTGTGATAAAAGGGTGCTTCAGAAGCTGAAGGGTAAATTCTATAGGACGGCGATTCGCCCGGCGATGTTATACGGTGCTGAGTGTTGGCCCACAAAAAGGCGACATGTCCAAAGAATTGAGTGTGGCGTAGATGCGTATGTTGCGTTGGTTTTGCGGGCACACCAGGAGGGATAGAGTTCGGAACGACGATATTCGGGATAGGGTTGGGGTGGCACCAATGGAGAAGAAATTGATTCAACACCGATTGAGGTAGTTTGGACATGTCCAGTGGAGGCCTCCCGAGGCGCCAGTGCGTAGTGGGGTTCTGAAGCGGGCTGATAACGTAAAGAGCGGTAGAGGTCGACCTAAACTGACTTGGGACGAGTCAGTTAAGAGAGACCTTAAAGAGTGGAATATCTCCAAGGATTTAGTTTTGGACAGGAGCGCTTGGAGACTGGCAATCAACGTGCCTGAACCGTGACCTCTTTCTGTCGTGTGCCCTTTTGTGTCTTCCAGTTTCCCGTCTCTCTTGAGTTTCATCTCTAGCCAACCCCAACTTGCTTGGGATAAAAGGCTTTGTTGTTGTTGTTGTTGTTGTTGAAATAATCATGCTTGACAAGATTAATATATGAGAGTATATTTCTTCAGTGCATATTATTGACATGTTTACAGGCGTGTACCAGTTTTACCATGGTTGAGCCTATGTCATATGGGCCCCACCTATTAAAGATACATAATATATAATATATAATATTCATGAGTGGTTTTCTGGTTGAGATTATCAGGATTTTGATCGGTGATAAAATAGCTTTGAGAAAGAAATCACGTTTATTTGATTTTTGACGTGTGGAGCTTGGCCCATCCTGGTCATACGAGCTCTCCTCAAGGATGTATATGCTTGTTGGTTCGATTTGTACTAGTTTGGTTACAAGATATATAGATGGCGAGATAAACTTGGATTCGGTTACGCTAGATATTTTAATATAATCTAATCCAAAAGATCTGTTTGCTTGTGGAGGGAGCCGGTCGCCTTCTACCCTCCCTCTATATAAACCGGCGCCCCTGGCCAACAGGAGGAGGGCCCGCGTACACCTGGACGCCGAAGCTCTGCTGGTTTTCCTCCAGCACACGCATACACACATCAGATCAGGCGAAGCCCCCTGCTGCAGCTCGACGCAAAGATCTTGCTACACGCCGTCGCCTGCACCTGCCGACGCCTCCCAGCTGCCCGTTTAGCCGAGAAGCCGTGCACGACCAGAGCAGCCTCAAGCCTTCAACCAGACGTCGAGTCCTCGCTGCTGCTGCACCCTGCACGCTCGCACCGATCCTAATCATGTCGTCCATGCCCGTCGTGTTTCCCGGTGGGCTTCTAATTTGATGTGGTAACAATCGCACATGATCAATTACTCGCAAGATGCATCTACCATGGCGGTGTTGCTACTTGTTGGCCCGCTCATGCTATTTACCAAATACATCTACTATGGCAGTGTTACTGCTCGTTGGTCTGCTCATGGAGATGTTTACTTCCATGGGTTCCTCCCCTATACATAAAAGCCATTGCAGCCGGATTTGGTGTAACGCACTGATTACTGCATGTGACGCCGAAAGGCTGCCGAAATATTTGACGGAAATTACACTACGAGCTCGTTGCATTGGTAATCTCAGCGAGTCACCACGCTCGGTGATTCGACGAGTTATCCTCGTTTCGCTCTAAAATATGACGCCGGGAGGCTGCCAGTTTGATAATTTGAGCAAGCATCGTCCATGCAATACTGCTAATTGTTGCGGATTGCTATATACTACTACTGACACGTCTAGTGCCGACAAGGCTAGACGGGACTACGGCCGAATGCCGACGAGGCGAGGTCATGACTCCACTGATACGTTCCAATTAACGGGATTGGATACTCTGTTGCTGGGCACCGACGAGGCAAAGGCAACTCACGCATGTCCGTGTTAATGAAGGCCGGCGTATATGACTGGGACACCGATGAGGCGAAAGTCATCCCCTTCATTATCAACAAATTCCGTTTGCTCCGACGTGGCGATGGCGATGTTACGACCGAGTTTCGATGACATAAAGCCACCCAAATTTTTACTACACCGTATGTCGCATAGGCTGCTGACGATAATCAAATACATGACGACCATAAAGCGCAGCTTAATCGGAGGTTTTCCACAAGCTCGTCTTGCGAATGTAATTAACCGGCCGCGCCCAACAGGCCCCGGGAATCGGCGAACTACGCAATTTTCTACAAGTCAGACCTCTTCTTAAGCATGACGCTGAAGACGGAAGAAGATATTTTTTGTTGATCATGTATTTTGTATATTCAAGAAAGAATTAATGAAATATATTGTTCTCGAATATGTGAATGTGTCTCTATGCATTTACATCTATTTTATATGTCTTCGTTCAGTTTTCGACCAAACACCTATCAAGAAGGATAAATTAGATCATAGAGGGAAGGAAAGAACTAGGAGACAGACAAACAACTCACTAGATGGAGAGACTTCAGCATGCTCAGGAAAAGACTGACGAACAATAGAAGCCTTGACAACAGAGGGAGCAGGCCAGCAAGCACAAAAAGAAGTCAAGAGTAAGAGGCACACATGAAAAAAGAAGAAAAAAGGAAGAAAACTACACAAACAGCATAAAACTTACTTCACAGGTCGTTTGAAACTACCCAGACGCCTACTCCGGGAAGCAACAAGAACAAGAAGAGAAGATAAATCAACCTTCCCCTCAGAAGGAGGAAGATCCAAACCAAGAGAAGAGGAAGAATCCCCAGTAGCCTCAGAACCGCTAAAGACAAGAAAAGAACTCAGGAAAGGGAAGAGTTAGAACAAAAAGAACACAGAAAGCAAAAGAAAACTCACCAGCGAACGGCAAGAGGGATGGTGCCATCTCCATCATTATCTTCAATTTCATGAAGAATGACAGATATACCACCTAAGAAGAGAAGTGACAATTAAAAAATAGTACAGTCAAGACAGCAGGGGTAGAATAATCAATATCTCTCACCTATGATAATATTACCTGAAGAAGGCAGAGGAGAAGCAGAGGAAGGGCACAATTTCTTTCCCACAGGATCAGAAGCACCCAAATTTGACCTTTTTTGCCTAGATGTCATAATCATATTAGCAATCCTTAGGTCCGGAGTATACTCAACATATGAAACCTGGCCAAAAGATATCCCCGGAGAAAAAACTTCTGGCTCTAACCTCAAAGCAGAAGAAGAAGAGACTTCAACCCCAGAAGGATTGACAGCAGGATCAACAGGAAGAATAAGCCTGAAACTCGACCATAACCCTAAAAACAAGAAAAATAAACAGCAAAAATAGTCAGAAGATGTACAAAGGGAAAAAGAAGACAGCATTTAAAACCACGAATTCTCACCTCTAGGGGAGGATTGGAAGCAGAATACTCAAAATCCGGTATTGCTGGCAGGCAAGGCACATTGGAAAGCATTTTACAAAGGCGCTCAAAGATCTCCAAGTTGGAAAGTTCAGTATCCTGAACAATCCGAGGAGCATCACTGGCACCCTCATATTCAAAGCCATAATGTTCCCTCTGCATCAGAGGCTGCACACGGCGGCAAACGAAACTTGCGATAATGCCACGACCAATAAGACCAGACTCCTTAAGAAATTGAATTTTATCAAAAAGAGGCTTCAGGGAAGAAGTCTCAGTATCAATAAGCTTCAGACCCCAACGGTCAGAGCGAGCAGGAGGAGTCAGATAATCATAATCAAAGACAGAAGAAGGCTTGGGGATATAAAACCACTTATCATTCCACTTGAGGGGATCGATAAGGAAAAATTGGAAAAAATCAAGTTTTCTACCTTGGACAGATTGCAGGACGCAACAACCAAGGGGAGGAGCAGCAGCATTATTGGCAAATTTCAACCGAAAAAAGTAGCGAAACAGAGGAAAACAAGGAGGGATATCAAGAAACGCCTCACAAAGATGAGCAAAAGTGGCAAGGAAAAGAACTCCATTAGGAGTGAGATGATGAAGGGAGATCTCAAAGAATGCAAGAAATTCAAGAAGAAAGACAGAAGGAGGAAAGATCAAGCCAAACAAGACAAAATGTTGGAACATCACCATCTAGTTTTGAGAAGGAGCAGGAGCAAGATGCCCACTCGGAATCACATACTCAGACAAAGTCTGGTGATGAAGAAGACCGCGGGAAACAAGTAGCTCCATCTCCGCTTCCGTAGTCATGTAAGCCGACCACTCCTTCTGCAAAGCACACATCCTCAGAAAATCTAGATTTTCAATCCTATCAAGAAAGAATTACTCATCTACCTCAGCAGGCTTGCTGCTACCGGCACTCTTCGACGACTTCTTCCCCATTTTAAAAATCAGGAAAGAACAACAAACAGGGCGTGGGCAAAAGCTCTGGCGGCGGTGGAAGAAAAGAGCTCAAGGAAGTTAGGGTTTCAGAAAGACTGAGAGTCTGTCGCAAAACAACCAAGAGCAGGAAAAGCAATCAAAGGAGAAGAGAGAATTATATAAAGCTTAGAAAAGGCCCATTAAGGCCCACTAGGCAACAGTTCTAAAGGAATTTTTTTTACAATCTGTCAAACCGAAAAAGATGGAGATCCGTTACAGTACAGCAGTATCCATGAAAACAACCCAGAAGAGTGCAAAACAACTCAAGAGATCACAGAACAACCCTAGAGAATGAGAAACAACCCGGAAGCAAGAGTAGACAACCCGGAATACAATTACACACAGAAAAGTATAACAACATTACAGGACAAGCAGAGACAAAGTGCTGACGATACAGGAGTTTCAAATTTTCTTCTTAAATAAGGATTACAAGGGTACAAACATAAAAGGCCACAATACCTAGGATACATCAGATCTTACAAGGATATAAGCATACAATAGATATTGGACAAAGAACCCTATAAAATTTGAGGTTAGGCAAGAACCTCCACCAAGATTCAATGTCACCAACAGCAGGACTAAGGCATCCTAGATCAATGTATTCGCAGAAGAGCAAAGATGCCTCAAGAAATGCCTCACATGTCAGGAACTTGCACTGGATGTCCGAACCCTTGAGCTGGATAACCAAGCAAGCGTCCTCAACACATGCTGGCCTGAATTCCACCACGCAAGAAGGGCAAGGAAGAAGACAGAACAATGGCTCAGTTCAGGTAATTCACCGAAGAAGAGCCGACAACACATGTTGGTCCGAGCCAAAGACATCATCGGAAGCAAGAAGAAAACGCGCTGGAAGACGAGGCAGCTCAACGAAGGCCAACCACGTCACAACCTCTCCAACATTTGCCACCACTGTGTCCCACGATGGACGACACGCCAAGATTAGCTTGCTACTAATCTTGTTCACAACAGCTCCAACATTTGCTAAAAAGATTACAGATAAGCAGAAGAGGCACCCCGGGGGCTCGTCAACCTCACAAACTACAATAAGTACATCATACATCATATTTCCAAGACAACAATGAGACTAAAGGAGACAAGAACAAGACCTATTTTAGGACTAAGGGAGACTAGAACAAGACCAAAGAGATGAATACTTCAGGCACCAAGGAGCCGGTATTTATAGATGAAAATTGGTGTACATACACCAAGCCCACAAAAGAAAAGGAATCTCAAAAGGACAAAGTCACATGCAAAGTGAACAGCAGGAGAAGTAAAAGCTTCCCATTCACAGGAAAACAGTACATGCACGCCATAAAAGACAACAGCAGAAGTAACTCCACCACCTAGGGCACATCCAAACAAAGTAACAGCGAAGATCAATCATCAAAAAAGACAAGGAACCTTTACCTGAGTTCTTTTCTTACAAAAAGAACCCAGAAAGGCTGGGGGGCTGCAGGGTACCCCAAGACGACGATGACATTTTTTCAAAAAAGATCCTCAAGCTCCTTTCTACAAAAAGGAGCAAGAGGCTCGGGGGCTGCAGGGTACCCTAAGACGATGACATTTTTTTAAAAAAAGACCCTCAGGCTCCTTTCTACGAGAAGAAGCAAGAGGCTCGGGGGGCTACACTCAGTGAGTGCACTTAAAGTGCACTCCAAAAAAGAAGTAAAATATAGATCATCTCAAGATTTCACTCCAAGAAAAGAACCCAGAGCTCAATCCTGAAATGCTCGGGGGCTTGTCGACAGGAGAACCTAGGGGTTCCCTACCGAAGACAACACGGAACAAATCCGTGTATACAAGGAAAACAGTACAGAAAAGAGCCTAGAACTCTATCCTGTAATCCGACTAGGATACAAAAGAACCCTAGGCAGCACCTGGACTATAAAGGGCTGCTGAGGGTACCCCTTGTAAACAGAACCAATACTCAACAATCAACAACGCCACAACTGGATTAGGGCTATTACTCGAGATACTCGAGGGCCTGAACCAGTATAAAGTCGCTCTCATCACGCGCATCAACCGCCAAGTTCCGTTAGATTCGACGAGACTCGAACAAACAACTATCCCGGATAACCCCGAGACAGGCTATCGGTGATAAAACATTG
Organism: Chrysopogon serrulatus; assembly: GCA_015844335.1. Lineage (NCBI taxonomy): Eukaryota > Viridiplantae > Streptophyta > Magnoliopsida > Poales > Poaceae > Chrysopogon > Chrysopogon serrulatus. Next base: position 135,947 of record JADLZL010002173.1, read on the forward strand.
ACAGGCTCCCTCTCTGACCTAGTAGCGCCATGCTCCAGGAGCTCCGTCCATGGTGCCTGGACACGATGACGCCCGGTGGCTCCATCCGTGGTGCATGGCTATGATGCTGCCTGGTGGTGTGGCATGCGTCCGAGCCGCTGCTCTCCGCACTTCTTCCCTGATGACCTCTTTCTCATGGAGGAGCTCGATTCTACAAGGAGGAGCTTGATCCGGTGAGCAGGGCCCGGATCTGGTGGCCTGCATCACGGTGGGTGTCCTCTTCCTTATTTCCTGCACATGGGTTTCCTCTCCCTATCTGTCACTTTTTCTCCCTCTCCTCATAGGCTGGAGAAGTGCTCGGCGGCGCTGCAGGCCACGGCAAGTTGGGCGGCGCTGCAGGCCATGGCAAGTTGGCGGCGTTCAGGACACCTGCAGCATTTGCTTTGATTCCACAGGAACCAGGGACGAATCCAGAAAAATATCTAGGACGGGCTTCTTCAACCTTGAGAGAGCTTCAGCCTCCCCTCCAAGTGTATGTACGGTAAAAATTTCTAGGAGGGGCTAAGGGGGCGCTCCATGGGTCCGGCAGCCATAGGAGGGGCTCGAGCCCCGGCCGCCCCGGTGCTACATCCGTCCCTGACAGGAACTAAGCCCCTTGGGCCATCGCAGCGACTCAAATTAGGGAGCAAACTCCCTTGCCAGTAGCTCTACTACTGCTGCTAGTCTAACAGTAACTATGTGAGACGCTACCTTCCTGCCTTGCAGCTCTTACGCGTGCTCTCTTTGGTCTAAGTACAAATAGGCAACTTTCACAGATTCTGCTTGGTCAGATTGATCTGTATAGTTTGTGCTTGCTTGAATCGTATCTATGTATTAAAATTTCTTGCCTGTGTTATATGCCAGAAGATATTTTTGCTTTCGTGTTTTGTTATTCCATTTGCCGAAACCTAATAGTGAATACTGATGATTGATCCATACAGCATGCCTTTGCACTAAGCCTTTCAATTAGGAACAAATGCATTTGCTTGGTTCTCGTTGTTAGTCTGTCTTATTGAAATAAAAATAATATAACATACACTGTCTTACTGAAATAATGTAACATACACAAGTATTGATCTACAACCACCTGCATGCATTATAGTCAGAATTATTTCTGAACTGCCATAGATCATAGATGAGGAATCGATCAGCAAAAAAATAGATGAGTTGCAATAATTTTTATCTATCTCTTGGGGTTTTCAGGATATTGGCAACATGTATGTGAAATAATGTAACTTACACAAGCATTGATATCTAAATGCCTTGTCCCATGTATGTGGCTTGCTTCCTGATTCTCATTTTTCTGCATCTAGGATTAGGATAAGATGCAGACAAGCTTGATATCCAAATGCCTTGTCCCATGTATCTGACTTGTTTCTTTATTATCATTGCTCTGTTTTCTCTCTCTCCATTTCAGAAGTAGTTCTAGTGTTTACATTTGAATTTTACTTCATGTACTTGAAGGAAAAATGACAGGAGCTGATAGGGCAAATAAGGAACATATGCTGAAGTTGGGACTAGTAGGAGGAAAGGTAAAACTGATGCATCCCTATAGAAATCTAGGATTGTCTATAGTGATGAATTTTTAGTAGTAAGCTAGGATTGTTTATACTATGGAACACAAGTATGTGGCTTGTTGATTCATCTTTGTAGGGTCCTTATTGAATTTTCCCTATGACTGGATTGTTGATCAGTGCTGCCGAAATGTTTAAGATTGAGAATAACATAATTGGTTAAGGAATCAAATTTGTCCCACATGAACACTTATCTGTTTTACTGACTTACTACTATCTATAGGTGTTTTGCAAGAAATCTCAACATTTTCCACCATCGAAACTTCTATTTTTATTTATCACTGTTCTAATAGTTGGACAAGGTGTTTCAATATAAGTAAATATATAAGTAATAGAAATAATCGGAAAAGTTAATCTGTGATGCGCATAATTGTGGGCAACTCATTGCACAATGGCTGCAATAACAGTGAGCATAATGTGCAGCTCAGTATGCTGAATCTGAGCAATATCCTTGTATTCAGATTTAAAGACCAATCAGAATTAATGTTTTTAATTTGTGAGGCAAATAGCACCATTCTGAGGACAGTTCAATCTGCCTCCTTTTGGTCAGCACCATGTGGTGTCCACAGCTGCTTATATGCTTTAGAAATTGATCAGTGTTTGAAGTGTTTGCTATTAATCCTTAGCTTAAATGGATAGTGCTATTTGGAAGTTAATTTGAAAAGAATACTAATATGTCAATTTGTGACCTTGATTATATTTTTTTGGCAGGATGCATGCAGGAACTTGAACTTGGCACTTCTGGAATTTCTTGATGCAGGAACATGGCACTAATTGTAGGAACTTTTTAGTTGGCTAGGACTTGTTTAGTTGGATGGAATTTGTTTAGTTGGCTGCATTGTATTCATGTTTTTGTTGTGCTTTTGTATGGAAACATGTTGGAAACTGTATTCTGGAACATGCTCTTGTATGAGCTGAAAATTAATTATGGCTGGAATGTAAGTATGATAAAATTATGCAATTGGTTGTGGTTTATATTTTGTGATTACTTTTTTAATTAGGCTGGCCAAAAATATGAGCCTAAATTGTAATGTTGGGCTGTAATAAAAAAAAAGCTAATTTGTAGCTGGGCCAAAAAATAGTACATTTGGGCTAATGGGCTGGTTGTAGCAAAAAAATAAAAAAGCCCATGCTATATGGGCCAAATGTTAATTGCCATGTCATTTGCCACATCATCCGCCTAGTTTTTTGCAGCATGACATGTGCCATGTCATCATATACGTGGCGCTATTCTATTCAATATGTTGTGACGAGTTTAGTCCTGTCACTATATCAATGACAGGAGAAATATTGTCACTGTGTCAGTGACGATGTCCTCTGGTGGTCACAGAAGTTGGGTAGTTACCCACCTTCTATGACGACCGTCTGTTCATCACTGCAAGCAGACAGTGACAGAAAACAGGCCCTAATCGTCAAATTCTGATTATCACAGAAGCCCTAATCTCTTGTAGTGGCAATGACAACAAATTCGAACGTCATTTCGGTTTGAGCCCAACATAGATTCACCGATTAAAATATCAACCAGGCCAACAGGAGCGGCCAATTCCAGGACGAGCAATATGAGATTTTCATTTTGGCTTGGCAGCCTACCACATGCCAGTGAGCTGTACACCGGAAACTGGATATAATAAATGTGCCTTTTTTGGCGCCATATTATTTATTTGATTTATCTACAAAATATTACCTAAATTGACTATATTTTTATACTAAGAAATAAGTGGAAGGTGTGGGCTCCACATGTTCCCGGAACTGCAATAGCCTGCTGCATCTCGGGTAGGAATTATCATGTGAATTTTATAATAATCCAATTCTGATTGGATGTGTAGCTAGCTGGGATTTCTAAGCACAGTGTACACTGCACAGCTCGCGAGAAATGTGAGATTGTTGAGTGCTCAAAGTGACATGAGAGGAGAGATGTGAGAGAACATTTAAATGGTTATGCACACATATTGTGAATACTCCCTCTATTTTAAATTATAAGATGATGTTTTGATATTTTTAGATACATGAATTTTACTACATATTTAGATATATAATAAAATCAATAAATCTAAAAAAAATCAAAATATCTTGTAAATAGAAATGAAGGAAGTACCAGAAAAAAGATGCGATGCACGTTTCTTTGGTCTGGCCCTGTATCATCTATCGAGACTCAGCTACTTTGGTTTGTAGTGGGACCTGCACTCTATTGATAGTACGTGTGGCAATAATGCCTCAGATCCTATATATACCATCGCCAAATACAAACCATGGCTATAAGACAACTTAACGTGGAACACACGATCATGTATACATGATCGCTGAACAAGCACAACTCACACAGCGCTACAGATCCAAATGTCTGTGTCAGACACACACATGTTGGCTTGTTCCCCATTTCACAGTAAAGATTCTTTGCCCAACTCCTGTAGCACTTTCGTTTGTATTTAGCAAATATTGTCCAATCATGGACCAACTAGGCTCAAAAGATTCGTCTCGTTATTTATAACCAAACTGTGTAATTACTTATTTTTTTTACTAACATTAATTTAATGCTCTATGCATGCTGCTAAAAATTGATGTGATGGAGAAAGAGTGAAAAAACTTGAAATTTTGGGGGAAAGTGGACAAGGTTGTTGGATACTAGTATATCTTAGGTATATTCGAAGAAATATTTTACATCGCTTGAAACGAACCTTAGGTGCCTTTCCAATGAATTCCATTCCAATGGTAAATAATGATACAAACCAATTAACATGGACTTGAGTGATGGACCCCTACATTAAAATGGTATGCTCAATCCTAGTTAAAAAAAAGTTAAAGTGGAATGGAAAGACAATTTTGATCCCATTAATTAATATTATTAGAGATGAGAGTAATCCAAAATTTCGGTTCCTAAGATTATGAGTGTTAGGGTGATCTTTTATCGAGTTTTCTATGCACCCCATAAAACTTGCAAGCCCAATGGGCTCACTGCCATTAGATCATGGGCGTTTTGCTTGGTGTCTGGCATCATGTCACCTCCTAACAGAAAATTTGTATATCTCGCAGCGTGAGCTACTGCACGGTTAGTACCTCTGTCACTTGTATTAAAGTAAAACACTTTGATTCATGATTCAAAAAATAAAATGGACCAGAGGGTGTTTCATCACATGGAGGTCAGGCGCAGCAGGGGGCAGCGACTGCAGGCAGGCAAAGCTGGTACTGGGCGGCTAGGTGCCTAGGTCTAACTGTACTACGTCATGTCACTGTATTAAAAAGTAAAACACTTTTGATTGGTCGAACATGATTCACAAAATAAAATGGACCAGAGGATGTTTCATCACATGGAGGTCAGGCGCAGCAGCCAGCAGGGGGCAGCGATTGCAGGCAAACTTCCGAGCTGGTACTGGGCTAGCTGCTCTTTTTATAGCTGCTCTTTTGGTTTGGTGATAGCCCCACAAATGTTATCAATTTCGCCGTACCTTAATTTGTTTTCCCGTCTTCCCTCACTGAACACAGGTGATGAAATGGATACAACTAGCTAGGGGGCTATCGTTGCATTTGGCTCTGGCCTTGAAAAAATAATAAAGCACATAGACATAATGTATATGCTGTCGATATTTATCCGTAATTTGGTCCAGCCAGTAGTATAACTTTAGTATTTTATCAGTAGCGCTAAGTATGTTATCAGCATTTAGTATATTGTTAGTATCTTCCTAAGGCTATCCGCACTCGTCGTCCTCTAAAATCATCCTCTAAAAGGAATATTCCGTCCTGGTCAGCGAGTTTCTCTCCTCTATTTCGATTTCTCCCGCACTCATCCATCCTCTATATGTCTACTCTATACGGAGTGGGTCCCACGCGTCAGTTTTTTATTATTTTTTTCCCTCACCATCCTCTCTCTCTCCCCTCTTGTTCCTCACGCCACCAGGGGCAGGGGCAGGCCACGCCGGGCGCCCACGACGCCCGCGACGGAGCAGCCCACCCGCCCCCCGCGAGGCCGAAGCCGCGGGCGGAGCTGCTCGCCCGGCGGCCATGGCGGACGGGCCATCCGAAGCTGGCACGGGGGACGCGCCCGGTGGCGGAGGACGCCCGCCGAAGCCGGCCAAGGTCCCTCCACCTCCCTGCGCGCGGCCACGGCGGACAGGCGCGAGGAGCTCCATGGCGACGGACGGGCGAGGGACGGCCATGGCGAACGGCCATCGGCCCGGCGAGCCCCACCGCGGCGCGGGACTGGGGAGCGCGGAGGGAGGGGCGAGGTCGCCGGCCGCTGTGGTGGAAGCCGCGATCTCGGGCAAAGAACGGCCGAGCTTCGCGACCGCTATTGGTCAGCCTTCCGGCGGCCCTCCACTTGCGGCTTTCCGGCTACGGCTGCCGCGATGGCACGCGCTGGGCGGGCGTGGATCGGCGCCGGCCCGGGCGCTTGCGTCGCGCCCGTGGTCTGACACGGCGCTTCCATACCGGCGGCAGACAGGAGGACTTCAGTTTCTGACGGTGCTGGGCGGAGGTTCTCTTGTCCTTCCCGGTCTCTACTGGCCAGGAGCAGACTGACGGGCGTGGCGCCGCTCGTCGGGCGTTCCCTCGGTGGCGCCCTTCTTCGCGAGGGGGCGGCGGGCAGGCCCTGCACGCCGGATAGCGAGTTTCCTGGATGACGCAAAGGTTTGGCGGAGGGAGCAGGATGGCGGATGAGGTGGCGTTTTCAGGGGAGACCGCTGCGGGAGTTTTTGCGGTAAAACCGGCTTCCGGATGGGATGGCGAATCCCAGTGCGGATGGTCTAAGAGGGTAAACCACGCGTATGTCAGTATTGCTAGATCATTCACATCCAGCACACAGGTGATGAAATGGGTACAGCTAGCCAGGGAGGGGGCTATCGTTGCATTTGGCTCTGGTTTTGAAAAAAATAAGAAAGCACATGGACAGTACAGCAGGAGTGGGCACCTGGACTGGAACAGAAGCAGGCAGGAGTGAGGCACGGGGCGTGCAACTGCGCATGGCCTTGTGGACGAGAGCATGCGGGCACTCGAGCCTCGTGTGGGGTCCATCGTTTGCACCGCGTCACATCGTGTCGTTCAGCACGTGGGTCTGGGTGCGCGGCGGGTTCGAGCGAACTGGTTGGGTGCGCGTGCGTTGGGTGCATGATTATATTATATATATTTTTTATTAGGGTATACGATGGACCACACATTAGGTAGGAGCTGCTGCGCTCATCTAGGCAATGACAACAAATTCGAACATCAGTTCGGTTTGAGCACAACATAGATTGACCAATTAAAATATCAACTAGGCCAACAGGAGTGGCCAATTCCAGGACGAGCAATATGAGAGTTTCATTTTGGCTTGGCAGCCTACCACAGGCCAGTGAGCTGTACCCCGGAAACTGGATATAATAAATGTGCCTTTTTTTGGCACCATATTATTCATCTTGATTTTATCTACAAAATATTACCTAAATTGACTATATTTTTATACTAAGAAATAAGTGGAAGGTGTGGGCTGCACATGTTCCCGGACACTACTACAAAAATGATTTTACATGGTGGTGGGTTTTCATTTACCATGGCGTTTACAAATTCTAACCGTCACAGTTAATACCATAATTAACAGCGACGGTTGTTTTTATTAACCGTAGCGGTCCACGATCACCCGCCTCGGAAAATTGATTTACCGTGGCGGGCAAATTACCAAAAACCGCCACAGTAAATGGAGGAATTAATCGTGGCGGTTCCTCTTAAGAAGCCCGTCTCGGTAAATAGGCCGAGCTTCCCGAGTCGGCCCATTCGCGAGGCCTCATATCCTTCAGGACTTAGGGCTTTTTGCTCTCAACTCTCCCCACGGGCGGGCGACCCTCCCTCCCCTCCCCCCCTCCTCCTCCTCCTTTTCCCCAGGGTCACATGGGCGATCGCCTCCCTCCCTCCCCCCCCTCCCTCTGGATGACGCCAGGTTTGGCGGAGGGAGCACGGGATGGCGGATGAGGTGGCGTTTTCCAGGAGACCGCTGCGGGAGTTTTTTGCGGTAAAACCGGCTTCCGGATGGGATGGCGAATCCCAGTGCGGATGGTCTAAGAGGGTAAACCACGCGTATGTCAGTATTGCTAGATCATTCACATGCAGCACACAGGTGATGAAATGGGTACAGCTAGCCAGGGAGGGGGCTATCGTTGCATTTGGCTCTGGTTTTGAAAAAAATAAGAAAGCACATGGACAGTACAGCAGGAGTGGGCACCTGGACTGGAACAGAAGCAGGCAGGAGTGAGGCACGGGGCGTGCAACTGCGCATGGCCTTGTGGACGAGAGCATGCGGGCACTCGAGCCTCGTGTGGGGTCCATCGTTTGCACCGCGTCACATCGTGTCGTTCAGCACGTGGGTCTGGGTGTGCGGCGGGTTCGAGCGAACTGGTTGGGTGCGCGTGCGTTGGGTGCATGATTATATTATATATATTTTTTATTAGGGTATACGATGGACCACACATTAGGTAGGAGCTGCTGCGCTCATCTAGGCAATGACAACAAATTCGAACATCAGTTCGGTTTGAGCACAACATAGATTGACCAATTAAAATATCAACTAGGCCAACAGGAGTGGCCAATTCCAGGACGAGCAATATGAGAGTTTCATTTTGGCTTGGCAGCCTACCACATGCCAGTGAGCTGTACCCCGGAAACTGGATATAATAAATGTGCCTTTTTTTGGCACCATATTATTCATCTTGATTTTATCTACAAAATATTACCACCATTAATCATTTTTTGACCGCCATAAGTGGTTAAATTCATTGTAGTAGTGGGAACTGCAATAGCCTGCTGCATCTCGGGTAGGAATTATCATGTGGATTTTATAATAACCCAATTCTGATTGGATGTGTAGCTAGCTGGGATTTCTAAGCACAGTGTACACTGCACAGCTCGCGAGAAATGTGGGATTGTTGAGTGCTCAAAGTGACATGAGAGGAGAGATGTGAGAGAACATTTAAATGGTTATGCACACATATTGTGAATACTTCCTCTATTCTAAATTATAAGATGATTTCTTGACAGTTTTAGATACATGAATTTTACTATATATTTAGATATATACTTATGTTTAGATATATAGTAAAATCAATAAATCTAAATAAATCAAAATATCTTGTAATTCAAAACGAAGGAAGTACCAGACAAAAGATGCCATGCACGTTTCTTTGGTCTGGCCCTGTACGTGTCTCATCTATCGAGACTTAGCTACTTTGGTTTGTAGTGGGACCTGCACTCTGTTGATAGTACGTGTGGCAATAATGCCTCAGATCCTATACCATCGCCAAATACAAACCATGGCTATAAGACAACTTAACGTGAAACACGCGATCATGTATACATGATTGTTGAACGAGCACAACTAGCGCTACAGATCCAAATGTCTGTGTCAGACGCACACATGTTGGCTTGTCCCCCATTTCACAGTAAAAACTCTTTTTCAAACTCCTGTAGCACTTTTGTTTGTATTTGGCAAATATTGTCCAATCGTGGATCCAAAGGGCAAAGGATTCATCTCGTGATTTATAACCAAACTGTGTAATTACTTTTTTTACTAACATTTAATGCTCCATGCATGCGGTAAAAATTGATGTGATGGAGAGGGAGTGAAAAAACTTGAAATTTGGGGAACTGAACAAGGTTGTTGGATACTAGTATATCTTTGGTATATTTGAAGAAATATTTTACACCACTTGAAATGAGTGCTAGAGTGATCTTTTATCGAATTTTCTATGCACCCCATAAAACTTGCAAGCCCAATGAGCTCACTCCCATTAGATCATGGGCGTTTTGTTTGGTGTCTGGCATCATGTCACCTCCTAACAGAGAATTTGTATATCTCGCAGCGTGAGCTACTACACGGTTAGTACCTCTGTCAGGCCTTGTTCGGATGGCTTCAAAGTTCCAAATTTTTCCACTCTCTCTCCATCACATCAATTTTTACCCATATATATGGAGCACTAAATGTAAGTAAAAAAAAAAAATAACTAATGGGCGAATCTTTTGCCTAGTTGGACCACGATTGGACAATATTTGCCAAATAAAACGAAAACGCTACTATTCATCGGATTGCAAAAATTTGCAATCCGAACGTGGCCTCACTTGTATTAAAGGCCTTGTTTAGATGGTGAAGGTTGGAAAAAGTTGCAACTGTAGCATTTCGTTTGTATTTGGCAAATATTGTCCAATCGTGGCCCAACTAGGATTAAAAGATTCGTCTCTTGATTTACAACAAAACTGTATAATTAGTTATTTTTTTCACTAACATTTAATGCTCCATATATATGGGTAGAAATTGATGTGATGGAGAGAGAGAAAAAAAAAAACTTGCAACTTTCAGTGAAAGTTGCATGTAACTAAACAAGGCCTAAAACACTTTGATTCATGATTCAAAAAATAAAATGGACCAGAGGGTGTTTCATCACATGGAGGTCAGGCGCAGCAGGGGGCAGCGATTGCAGGCAGGCAAAGCTGGTACTGGGCGGCTAGGTGCCTATAGGTCTAACTGTACTACGTCATGTCACTGTATTAAAAAGTAAAACACTTTTGATTGGTCGAACATGATCCACAAAATAAAATGGACCAGGGTGTTTCATCACATGGAGGTCAGGCTCAGCAGGGGCAGCGATTGCAGGCAAACTTCCAAGCAGCGATTGCAGGCAAACTTCTGAGCTGGTACTGGGCCAGCTGCTCTTTTTATAGCTGCTCTTTTGGTTTGGTGATAGCCCCACAAATGTTATCAATTTCGCCGTACCTTAATTTTTTTCCCGTCTTCCGTCACTGAACACAGGTGATGAAATGGATACAACTAGCTAGGGGGCTATCGTTGCATTTGGTTCTGGCCTTGAAAAAATAATAAAGCACATAGATATAATGTATATGCTGTCGATATTTGTCCATAACTTGGTACAGCCAGTAGTATAACTTTAGTATTTTATCAGTAGCACTAAGTATTTTGTCAGCATTTAGTATATTGTTAGTATCTTCCTAAGGCTATCCGCACTCGTCGTCCTCTAAAATCATTCTCTAAAATGAATATTCTATCCTGGTCAGCGAGTTTCTCTCCTCTATTTCGATTTCTCCCACACTCATCCATCCTCTATATCTCTACTCTATACGGAGTGGGCCCCACGCGTCAGTTTTTTATTCTTTTTCCCTCACCATTCTCTCTCTCTCCCTCCTGTTCCTCACGCCACGGGGGGGGCTGGGGCAGGCCACGCCGGCGCCAGCGATACGACGGCAGACAGCCCGCCGCTCAGCGAGGCCGAGCAGCGTGGCCCCCTTTCGCCGGCGGCCATGGCGACCGGGCCATCCGAGCGCGGCACGGGGACGCGGGGCGCCGGGCGGGGAGGATGCCGGCCGTGCTTGGCGTCCCTCCACCTCCCTCTCGCGCGGCCAAGGCGGACGGGCGCGAGGAGCCCCATAGCGGCGGGACGGGCACGAAACGGCCTTGGCGGGACGGCCATGGTCGGCCAGGCCGCCGGTACTGCGGCGGCGGACTGGGGATATCGGAGGAGGGGCGAGGTCGCCGGCATGGGTGGTAGAGCGTAAGCGATCTCGGGCGCAACTGGCCGGCCGCCCCACCGCTGTTGGAGCCCTCCGGCGGCCCTCCACGGCGCGTAGCTTCGGGCGCGGCGGCGCGAAACGCAGCACGCGGCGGTGTGGTCGGGCGCCGGCGCGCCCCAACACGTGCTCCGTGGTAAGGCGTTCCCGCGCGCCCTGGCGCTCGCACGGGCGTGGCGCTTCGCGCCCGCCGCGCGCGACCCTCGCGGCGGAGGCGCTTCGGGCAGCGGCGCGGCGGCGCGGCGCGCGCGCCCGCGCGGCCCGGTGGCTTCGCGGGCGGCGCCCGCAGCCCGGCGTGGCTTCGGACGACGGCGCGGCGACGTTCTATTCTCCTTCTCGGTCTCTGGCTGGTGGCCGCGGACGACGGCTTGGCGTCGCTTCGGCGCGATTCCTCGGGCGCGCCGCCCTTCTTCGTGAGGGAGCGGTGGGTGGGCCCCACGCGCGGATAGCGCAGCTCCTGGACGACGCCAGGTTTGGCGGAGGAGCACGGGATGGCGGATGAGGTGGCGTTTTCCAGGAGATCGCTGCGGGAGTTTTTTACGGTAAAACCGGCTTCCGGATGGGATGGCGTATCCCGGTGCGGATGGTCTAAGAGGGTAAACCACGCGTATGTCAGTATTGCTAGATCATTCACATGGAGCACACAAGTGATGAAATGTGTACAGCTAGCCAGGGGGCTATCGTTGCATTTGGCTCTGGTTTTGAAAAAAAATAATAAAGCACATGGACAGTACAGCAGGAGTGGGCACCTGGACTGGAACAGAAGCAGGCAGGAGTGAGGCACAGGGCATGCAACCGTGCATGGCCGCGTGGACGAGAGCATGCGGGCACACGAGCCTCGTGTGGGGTCCATCGTTTGCACCGCGTCACATCGTGTCGTTCAGCACGTGGGTCTGGATGCGCGGCGGGTTCGAGCGAACTGGTTGGGTGCGCGTGCGTTGGGTGCATGATTGGATTATATATATTTTTTATTAGGGTATACGATGGACCACACGTTACGTAGGAGTTGCTGTGCTCATCTAGGCAATGACAACAAATTCGAACGTCATTTCGGTTTGAGCCCAACATAGATTGACCGATTAAAATATCAACTAGGCCAACAGGAGTGGCCAATTCCAGGACGAGCAATATGAGAGTTTCATTTTGGCTTGGCAGCCTACCACATGCCAGTGAGCTGTACATCGGAAACTGGATATAATAAATGTGCTTTTTTTGGCACCATATTATTTATCTTGATTTTATCTACAAAATATTACCTAAATTGACTATATTTTTATACTAAGAAATAAGTGGAAGGTGTGGGCTGCACAATGTTCCCGGAACTGCAATAGCCTGCTGCATCTCGGGTAGGAATTATCATGTGGATTTTATAATAACCCAATTCTGATTGGATGTGTAGCTAGCTGGGATTTCTAAGCACAGTGTACACTGCACAGCTCGCGAGAAATGTGGGATTGTTGAGTGCTCAAAGTGACACGAGAGGAGAGATGTGAGAGAACATTTAAATGGTTATACACACATATTGTGAATACTCCCTCTATTCTAAATTATATATAAGATGATGTTTTGACTTTTTTAGATATATGAATTTTACTATATATTTAGATATACACTTATGTTTAGATATATAGTAAAATCAATAAATCTACACAAATCAAAATATCTAGTAATTCGAAATGAAGGAAGTACCAGACAAAAGATGCGAAGCACGTTTCTTTGGTCTGGCCCTGTACATGTCTCATCTATCGAGACTCAGCTACTTTTACGTGTGGCAATAATGCCTCAGATCCTATACCATCGCCAAATACAAACCATGGCTATAAGACAACTTAACGTGAAACACGCGATGATGTATACATGATCGCTGAACAAGCACAACTCACACAGCGCTACAGATCCAAATGTCTGTGTCAGGCACACACATGTTGGCTTGTTCCCCATTTCACAGTAAAGACTCTTTGCCAAACTCCTGTAGCACTTTCGTTTATATTTGACAATTATTGTCCAATCGTGGACCAACTAGGCTCAAAAGATTCGTCTCGTGATTTATAACCAAACTGTGCAATTACTTATTTTTTTACTAACATTTAATGCTCCATGCATGCGGCAAAAATTGATGTGATGGAGAAGGAGTGAAAAACTTGAAATTTGGGGGAAAGTGAACAAGGTTGTTGGATACTAGTATATCTTTGGTATATTTGAAGAAATATTTTACACCGCTTGAAATGAGCGGTAGAGTGATCTTTTATAGAGTTTTCTATGCACCCCATAAAACTTGCAAGCCCAATGGGCTCACTGCCATTAGATCATGGGCGTTTTGCTTGGTGTCTGGCATCACACTAGTACAAAAATCATTTTTCCTGACACCTTTTTTTTTTTCACAGGCGGTTCACAATTTTATGACGCCAGTAGAAAAAATTCTGTGGGCCCATCAAGAGAACACTTTGTGTAAATATGTTTACATAGGCAGTTCTCTTAACTTAACCGTCTGTGTAAATCTGTCCCATTTACACAGGCGGCTTATAATAACAACTGCCTGTGTAAATAGTATTTACACAGGCGGTTTGTATAGAGAACCGTCTGTGAACATTGCACTATTTACATAGGCGGTTTATATAGAGAACCGCCTGTGTTAATTGTATTTACACAGGCGGTCCTCATTGTAAACCGCCTGTGTAAATAGTTTGAAATTAATTTTTTTGAGTTTTTCAAACCTCCTCGGATGGAAAAACTCCCAAAATAAAAGTTGTAGATCTCGAAAAGTTATGAAACTTTATAGTTGACAACTTTTGCATTTGAAATCATCTTTTTATGGAAAACTACGACCGAAATTTTTAAATTTAAAATTCAAATTTTGCAAATGACCTCGGATGGAGAAATACTCTAAATGAAAGTTGTAGATCTCGAAAAGTTATGAAACTTTATAGTTCACCACTTTTTCATTTGAGTTCGTTTAGACCCTTAAATATTCAATTTTCTATCGGATTTGTATAATATGTGGAGAACAAAAATGATATTTAGACACAAGTGAGTGTGTGGTGCAGTGGTAAGGGAGGGATCGCGCGAGGCCGAGGTCATGGGTTCGAATCCCACCGGCCGCATAGCACGTGATTTTACGCGAAAAAATGCGCGACTTCGATGGAGACGGGGTGTGTGCCCCTCCTGGTTTCAAAAATATTTTTTGTCTTTTTAAAAATATTTTTTTACTATTTTTTTCATGTTTTCTGGGCAACGATTTTCACAGGCGGTTAACTTAGTCGACCGTCTGTGTAAATGTATATTTACACAGGCGGCCGACTAAAAACTGAATTTTCACAGGCGGCTCACAATCCACCGCCTGTACTGTGGTCGATTTGTACTGACCTCTGGTACAGGCGGTGGGCTATGCTGCTTATGAAGTTGCTTCTAGCACCGCCTATAAAAATGTTTTCTATACCAGTGTCATGTCACCTCCTAACAGAAAATTTGTATATCTCGCAGCGTGAGCTACTGCACGGTTAGTACCTCTGTCACTTGTATTAAAGTAAAACACTTTGATTCATGATTCAAAAAATAACTAATTATACAGTTTAGTTGTAAATCACGAGATGAATCTTTCGAGCCTAGTTGGGTCACGATTAGATAATATTTACCAAATACAAATGAAAGTGCTACAGTGCTTCGAGTCAGAGAAAGTTGCAAAGAGAACAAGGCCCAGAGGGTGTTTCATCACATGGAGGGCAGGCGCAGCAGGGGGCAGCGACTGCAGGCAGGCAAAGCTGGTACTGAGCGGCTAGGTGCCTACTAGGTCTAACTGTACTACGTCATGTCACTGTATTAAAAAGTAAAACACTTTTGATTGGTCGAACATGATTCACAAAATAAAATGGACCAGGGTGTTTCATCACATGGAGGTCAGGCTCAGCAGGGGCAGCGATTGCAGGCAAACTTCCAAGCAGCGATTGCAGGCAAACTTCTGAGCTGGTACCGGGCCAGCTGCTCTTTTTTATAGCTGCTCTTTTGGTTTGGTGATAGCCCCACAAATGTTATCAATTTCGCCATACCTTAATTTTTTTTCCCGTCTTCCGTCACTGAACACAGGTGATGAAATGGATACAACTAGCTAGGGGGCTATCGTTGCATTTGGCTCTGGCCTTGAAAAAATAATAAAGCAAATAGACATAATGTATATGCTGTCGATATTTGTCCATAACTTGGTACAGCCAGTAGTATAACTTTAGTATTTTATTAGTAGCGCTAAGTATGTTGTCAGCATTTAGTATATTGTTAGTATCTTCCTAAGGCTATCCGCACTCGTCGTCCTCTAAAATCATCTTCTAAAAGGAATATTCCGTCCTGGTCAGCGAGTTTCTCTCCTCTGTTTCGATTTGTCCCGCACTCATCCATCCTCTATATCTCTACTCTATACGGAGTGGGTCCCACGCATCAGTTTTTTTATTCTTTTTTCCCTCACCATTCTCTCTCTCTCCCTCTTGTTCCTCAGGCCACCAAGGGCAGGGGCAGGCCACGCCCGGCGCCCAGCGAGGCCGCGGCGGAGCAGCCCGCCCGCCCCGCGAGGCCGAGCCCATGGGCGGAGCTGCTCGCCGGCGGCCATGGCGGACGGGCCATTCGAGCTGGCACGGGGATGCACCCCCGGCGGCGGAGGACGCCCGGCCGAGCGCGTCCTCCACCTCCCTCTGCGGCGCGGCCATGGCGGACAGGCGCGAGGAGCCCCATGGCGATGGGGCGGGCGCGAGGATGGCCATGGCGGATGGCAATGGTCGGCCGGCGAGCTGAAGGCCTGCGGCGGCGGACCAGATGCGGAGGAGGGCGAGGTCGCCGGCCCGCGGTGGTGGAGCAGCGCATCTCGGGGCGCAACGGCCGAGCCTCCACACCGTTGTTGGCTGCTCCGGCAGCCCTCCATGGCGCTGTTCCGCGCGGGCGGCGCGGCGGCGGCGTATGGCTCGCGCCGGCGGCCGCTAACACGCGCTTCCATGGCGGTCGCTCGCGCCGGCCGGGTGCTCACAATGGTGCGGCGCTTCGCGCCGCGCGCGCCCATAACCCTCGCGCGGCCGGGAGGCGTTCGTGCCCGACGCCGGGCGGCCGGGCGGCGCCGCAACTGGCGGCGCCCGCTGGCCGACGAGCTCCGGACAACGGGCGCGGCGGAGGTTCTCTTCTCCTTCCTTCTCGGTCTCGTGGTGGTGAGCGGGACGATGGCGCTTGGCGTCGCTTCGTCGGCGGTTCCTCGGCGGCGCGGCCCTTTTCGCGAGGGAGCGGCGGGCGGGCCCCACGCGCGGATAGCGTAGCTCCTGGATGACACCAGGTTTGGCGGAGGGAGCACGGGATGGCGGATGAGGTGGCGTTTTCCAGGAGACCGCTGCGGGAGTTTTTTACGGTAAAACCGGCTTCCGGATGGGATGGCGTATCCCAGTGCGGATGGTCTAAGAGGGTAAACCACGCGTATGTCAGTATTGCTAGATCATTCACATGCAGCACACAAGTGATGAAATGGGTACAGCTAGCCAGGGGGCTATCGTAGCATTTGGCTCTGGTTTTGAAAAAAATAATAAAGCACATGGACAGTACAGCAGGGGTGGGCACCTGGACTGGAACAGAAGCAGGCAGGAGTGAGGCATGGGGCGTGCAACTGCACATGGCCTCGTGTGGGGTCCATCGTTTGCACCGCGTGACATTGTGTCATTCAGCACGTGGGTCTGGGTGCGCGGCGGGTTCGAGCGAACTGGTTGGGTGCGCGTGCGTTGGGTGCATGATTAGGGTATACGATGGACCACACGTTAGGTAGGAGTTGCTGCGCTCATCTAGGCAATGACAACAAATTTGAACGTCATTTCGGTTTGAGCCCAACATAGATTGACCGATTAAAATATCAACTAGGCCAACAGGAGTGGCCAATTCCAGGACGAGCAATATGAGAGTTTCATTTTGGCTTGGCAGCCTATCACATGCCAGTGAGCCGGACACCGGAAACTGGATATAATAAATGTGCCTTTTTTGGCACCATATTATTTATCTTGATTTTATCTACAAAGTATTACCTAAATTGACTATATTTTTATACTAAGAAATAAGTGGAAGGTGTGGGCTGCACATGTTCCCGGAACTGCAATAGCCTGCTGCATCTCGGGTAGGAATTATCATGTGGATTTTATAATAACCCAATTCTAATTGGATGTGTAGGCTGGGATTTCTAAGCACAGTGTACACTGGACAGCTCGCGAGAAATGTGGGATTGTTGAGTGCTCAAAGTGACATGAGAGGAGAGATGTGAGAGAACATTTAAATGGTTATGCACATATATTGTGAATACTTCCTCTATTCTAAATTATAAGATGATGTTTTGACAGTTTTAGGTACCTGAATTTTACTATATATTTAGATATATACTTATGTTTAGATATATAGTAAAATCAATAAATCTAAATAAATCAAAATATCTTGTAATTCGAAACGAAAGAAGTACCAGACAAAAGATGCGATGCACGTTTCTTTGGTCTGGCCCTGTACGTGTCTCATCTATCGAGACTCAGATACTTTGGTTTGTAGTGGGACCTGCACTCTGTTGATAGTACGTGTGGCAATAATGCCTCAGATCCTATACCATCGCCAAATACAAACCATGGCTATAAGACAACTTAACGTGAAACACGTGATCATGTATACATGGTCGCTGAACAAGCGCAACTCACACAGCGCTACAGATCGAAATGTCTGTGTCAGACACACACATGTTGGCTTGTTCCCCATTTCACAGTAAAGACTCTTTGCCAAACTCCTGTAGCACTTTCATTTGTATTTGGCAAATATTGTCCAATCATGGACCAAGTAGGCTCAAAAGATTCGTCTCGTGATTTATAACTGAACTGTGTAATTACTTATTTTTTTACTAATATTTAATGCTCCATGCATGCGGCAAAAATTGATGTCATGGAGAGGGAGTGAAAAAACTTGAAATTTTGAGGGAAAGTGAACAAGGTTGTTGGATACTAGTATATCTTTGGTATATTTGAAGAAATATTTTTACACCGCTTGAAACGAACCTTAGGTGCCTTTCCAATGAATTCCATTCCAACGGTAAATAATGATACAAACCAATTAACAAGGACTTGAGTGATGGAACCCTACATTAAAATGGTATGCTCAATCCTAGTTAAAAAAGTTAAAGTGGAATGGAAAGACAATTTTGGTCCCATTAATTAATATAATTAGAGATGAGGGTAATCCAAAATTTCAGTTCCTAAGATTATGAGTGTTAGAGTGATCTTTTATCGAGTTTTCTATGCGCCCCATAAAACTAAGCCCAATGGGCTCACTGCCATTAGATTATGGGCGTTTTGCTTGGTGTCTGGCATCATGTCACCTCCTAACAGAAAATTTGTATGTCTCGCAAGCTACTGCACGCTGTCACTTGTATTAAAGTACTAAAACACTTTGATTCATGATTCATAAAATGGACCAGAGGGTGAAGTAAAACACTTTTGATTGGTCGAACATGATTCACAAAATAAAATGGACCAGAGGGTGTTTCATCACATGGAGGTCAGGCGCAGCAGGGGGGCAGCGATTGCAGGCAAACTTCCAAGCAGCGATTGCAGGCAAACTTCCGAGCTGGTACTGGGCTGGCTGCTCTTTATAGTACTCTCTCCGTCCCTAAAAAAATGTCGTCGTGGGATGCGTGATATAAGTTTGATTTGATTTGTAAAAAAATATATACAATATTTATATCTTCAAATAATTTTATTAAAAAACTAGAGCCAAAGATCTTTCTGATGATACTAATTATAATATTAATCAATGATATTTATTATTTATTAAAATTGCTAGCAGTTGTTTCTTGGAAAATGTGGTGACATTTTAAAATTACTAGCAGTTATTTCTCGGGAAACGTGGTGACATTTTTTTAGAGACGGAGGGAGTATAATGGACCAGTGGTCCTGGCATGGTAGACATTGATGTGTTGATGAATTTGGACGGCAACAGCGCAGTCACATGTGAGCCCTGCGCACCTTGTGTATTTCATGGTGCGGACCTGGTCCTAGTGGTCCACTGGACCGTGAGGCCTGCGCTCCGTGTCCTGTGAAGTACGTAGTATTTGCTAGTGGAATAATATTAGAAAACACAATTCTAAGATTTTTAAACACCGTTTTTGACCATTTATCATAAAAAATTTATATAAATACTATATATCTTATTATGACATATTTTATTATTTAAAATCATTTAAGAATCATTTATTTATTTTATAATGGAATATTCTATATCTTATTATGACATATTTTAGGCTCATTATTGTATGTTTAACCTCTAGTTGAGGGGGTTAAGTATTCCATTTGTTATAGTTCAAGGGGCGATGTAGACCTTTTTATTTAATAATATGTATAATTTTTTTAAATAAGACGAATGGTCAAATATAATTTTTGAAAAACTTAAACTAACATTTTTTTAGATGGGGGAAGTATATTTGTCCCCAAAAGTATGCTCTAACACCAACGATGTGATATTTTGGTGCCACCTTCACCTACACTGCGCTTATATAGTTGGATATATCAAAACTTGCTCGACTCTAAAGAAATTAACCTCCAGCATGGTCAGTGGTGGACTCTAGAATTTTTCAAGACTCAAGCCAAAATTTGGTGACAAATAGCTTAGAAACATGTTTTCTAGACCCAGACACCACCTCAAGCCACGGAGTGGTCATGTGTCGCAAATAAATGCACCTGCGGTTTCTTGGCTTTGAACGGCAAACAGCCGCTCGCATTATACCTCTTTCCTATGACACCTATATTTAATTGCTAATGATATTTGGAGTTTGTTCGTGTTGTCTAAAATATTGATTAACTTTTAGGATATCTGAGTAACTTTAAATTGAGCAGTAGTCCAGTAGACATTGACATGTAGCAGATGGAACTGCACAGGGTAACAAAAGTCATACAACGATTGGGTGCATTGATGCTGATCAGGGATGAAAACGGAAATGATAATTTTCGATTTTCGACAATCGTTTTGAGTTTTTTCTAATTTTCAGGTCAAAATGGAAACGATAATGGTAACCGAAAAAACAAAAATGATAATGATAAAATTAAACGGAAACGAAAGTGAAAATGATTTTGTCCTCTTCCGATCGTTTTCGAAGATTTCCGTATTTAGCTGGTAATACCGGTAATTACCGATTCAAAGGCTTTAAATCCTAATTTATTATAGACTTGCTGATGATTTGCACACAATCACACTACACCCACAAAAACATGTTTTATGGAAAGGAATTGTACGGTAACAATGTTGTCTATATAGAAATAAGAAGCCAAGAAGCAAAAAAAAAAACAATCAATTAGCCAAGCAAATCACATATTGCACCTGTAACTCTAGTAGTCACTATGCAATTTCAAGTCAATTTAGAACTTAATTGTACTGTTACGTGGTTTATTATTGTTTGAGTCTAAGATGGTGTGAACTGTGTGATTTTAGCTTGTAGTCTTTTTTAATTGTGACTTTATTTATTAATTGTCATTTGACATATGTCGAGTTATATGACTCTTTTTGTGTTATATGATTTGACGTGTTTATCGTTTTTTAGATACCGTTTTCATGAATTCCGATCGTTATTATTGTATTCTCCGATCGACTATTATCATTTTCGAAATTACCGGAATATCGATACCGTATTCATTTCCGACAATATCGTATCGATTTCGTTTTTGAGAAAAAATATTGAAAATAAAAATAATTTAGCCTCCTACCGATCGTTTCCGATCGTTTTCATCCCTAATGCTGATATTCTGCACATATGATATGGTTTTGTGGTCCATGGCTACAGATGCTCTCTGACCGAGGCCAGTTGCCATGAAAGTTGCAACTTTCATGCAACTTTCAAAGAACTTTCCCATCACATGCATATATGGAGCATTAAATGTTAGTAAAAAAAAATAACTAATTATACGGTTTAGTTGTAAATCACGTGACGAATCTTTTGAGCCTAGTTGGGCCACGATTGGACAAATATTTGCCAAATACAAACGAAAGTCTTCTGAGACATGAAAGAAACTTTTTCACGAACTGAACAAGGCCCGAGACAAATGTCTACATTAAATTAGCACAGGCACTCACATGGCTACAGAATATGTAGATGGAACTGCGTTGGGTCTAGTGGTGCTAATATTCTCAATGTGCACATGCATATGGGCCTTGTTCAGTTGCAACGAAAGTTACAATATTCTCCACTCTCTCTCCGTCACATCATTTTTCTACCTGCATGTATAGAGCATTAAATGTTAGTAAAAAAATAACTAATTATACAGTTTAGTTGTAAATCACGAGATGAATCTTTTGAGCCTAGTTGGGCCACGATTGGACAATATTTGTTAAATACAAACGAAACGCTACAGTGCAGGGAATGCAAGTTTTTGACGAACTGAACAAGTGTTGGGGTCCAATGCTCTCTGACGGAGACACATGTCTAGATTAAATTAGTGGTGCTGATATTCTCAATGTGCACATGCATATGGTGTCCAATGCTCTCTGACGGAGACAAATGTCTAGATTAAATTAGCACAGGCTCTCACATGGCTACAGATTTATAAATACTCTCGGACTGAGACACATGAAATTAGCACAGGCACTCACATTTTCCTAAATTTACTATAGGATTTAATATAACGCCCTAGAGTTCAAAAAGCTCAGATTCACTCTTCGCGCTAAGTGAATCATACCTACCACTATTTCACTTACGCTTTCGTTTTCGCTTCGTGTAAAATGATTAATCTAAGAATAGTAGGATAAACTTTAGAATCCTTATATGTTAGTTTAATCCACCTTTAACAACCAAGGTGGGACTAAGACCCCCACAATATCTCATCAACATGCACATAAGCCAAATGGGCCAAATTTTCAAATTGGGCCGGATGTCATATTTAAGGGTGCTATGCTTTTAGTGTTAGGGTCCTCGTCGATAGTGAGGTATTTTTAGTGACTTCATTAATCTTGAGATCTATCGGCTTAATCTTTTAGAGGTGCTCACACATGTGTTCATAGAGGTGAGTGTGCGTGTGGTGGGTGTCTACGTTCTGCTATGTAATTTTCCAAAAAAAAGAAATGAAGCAATTTGTCCACAAATGTGTGGCAGTGTGGCACCAATGATCGGAATCTTGCATACTCACGTAGAGGCTCAGAAGATTACTCTAGCTTTCATGCCTGATGAAGGTATGCCAATTACCAGGCTATGGCAAAATATAAATTTCATACCAAAAACCAAGCCGAACTAAGATGTCGGTCTTTTTTTGTTTTTGGCTTCGCTTTCAGCTGCTGTGAAGTTCCGGTGTCGACTTCGGCTTCGGTTTCAAAGTGTAACCAAGATGATAAGCCTAACAACTGATTAAGTCTCCCGAGCAAACACTAAACAACAGTCACCATTGAAGAATCAAAGCGAGTAGCCACTCCTAACCCTGACAACCCTTCATACTGTGGCTCTAGTGTAGGAATTTATGTATATGGGTTTGGCCTAATAATAATTTAGAAATTTCTAATAAATCTCAAAGATCTAATATTTGTGTTCCCTAATGGGCTTTATTGTTTAAGCCCAAGAGAAGAGGTGGAAAGGTGCAACATCAATAGTACCATATTGTTAGTTGATGTGTAAGTAGGGGGTTTTTCTCCCTATATATATGTGCCAAGCCTCATGGAAAAAGACACACTAAAAACTATAAATAGGAGTTTCAATTTGAAAATTCTAAAGTAGTAAATCAATATTTTTCTCTTCTCGCTACTGCGTCGCCATCGCCGGTCTCCAGCCCGATCGTTCGCGTGCACCAGCGACCGGGTGAGCAGTTCTCCGGAACCGTCGTCTTTGCGATCCTACACCGGGAGAAGGCGAATGAGGTTTTTGGAAAGCGCTCTTCGCGCGACTGCTCCCAATTTTCATCACGGCTCGTCTACCATCGAGGACAAGAGGCGCTACGTCTCGGCGTCATCTTCATCGTCAGCTTCTTCGAGCTCTTCCACCGCCGCTGATCGACGATAGCGATAGCGACCTGGAGGATCTCAACTTCGCCTTCGGGAATCTTTCCATCACGCTGTCATCTACGAACAGCAGGTATTTATTCCCGTAATCTAATCTTATTGTTCATATTATTCAATCTGTTCAATCTATCTGGTGTGCTAGTTGTGCTTACACCTATTGCTATGATCATGCTATGTTTGATATGTTATATGATGTTAAATCATGCTATGATCTATGATATAAGTTTGTATCATACAAGTTTATTTAACATACTTAATCTAGTTGTTCAGTTTATCATAATTTATTTTATGGAATTAATCTGTAAATTGCCTAATATTTCAACAATCCAAAAACCTTATTATAGGTCTTTTCCAGTATCTATGGCTAGTTTTGTTGATGCGCGCTGAGGCCGGAGAAATTCTCTGGTACGCACTTTAAGAGGTGGTCTGTAAAGGTCACAGATTGGCTTACTGCCATAAAAGTTTTTTGGGTCAAAGATGGCTTACCTGAGTGCTCTCTGATGAAGATCGGAGTAGATTCCAGAAAGCCAATGATATCTTTGTGGGAGCTGTGCATAACGCGCTATCTGATCATATCTATGACTCTGTGATGCACTATAAAGATGCAAAACTTCTGTAGAATCATCTGAACACTACTTATGGTGCTTCAGATGCAGGCAAAGAACTGTACATCATGGAGAGCTTTCATGACTATAAGATGGTTGCTAACAAATCTATTGTCGAGCAAGCTCATGAGATACAGCGCCTGGCTAAGGAACTCGAACTCCTTAAGTATGTTGTATCCGATGAAGTTGTGGCTGGTTGTATTATTGCAAAGTTGCCTTCTCCATGGAGGAACTTCGCCACAAGTCTTAAACACAAGAGACAAAAAATATCAGTTAAAAACCTGATTCAATCTCTTGATGTTGAAGAGAAGGCTCGGGCTAAGGACAATACTGAGAAGGGGAACGAGGAGAATCATAGCGCCCACTTTGTCTAGAGAAATTTTAAAGGCAAAAACAAAGGAAAGGGGAAACAGTAGACTTCCAATGCCAAAGCTACTACTGCCTTCGAGAAGAAAAAGAAAGACAAGTCTGAGATGCCTTGTTTCACTTGTGGTGATCTTGGTCATTTTGCTAAGGAGTGTCCTAAGCGTGTTGACCGTAAAGAGAAGAAGGTCAACCTCGTGACTGCATCTAATGCTGATGATGGGTATGGTAATTTTCCTACTGTACTTTCAGTATTTCAATCACCTAGTTGGTGGGTTGATACGGGTGCTAATATTCACGTATGTGCTGACATCTCTTTGTTTTCTTCTTACCAAGGGCTCCAAGGTTCCTCCGTCCTGATGGGGAATGGGTCACATGCTTCTGTTCGTGGTGTTGGCACGGTAGATCTGAAGTTTACTTTGGGAAAAGATTGTGCAGCTGAAGAACATGCAGCATGTCCCTACTATTCGCAAAAACCTTGTTAGCATTTCTCTTTTATTAAGAGATGGGTTTAAAGTAGTATTAGAGTCCAATAAAATAGTTATGTCTAAGCATGGACAATTTATTAGTAAAGGCTATGATTGCGGAGGCTTGTTCCACCTAAATTTAGCAGATTTCTATAATAAGTCAGTCAATCATATTTGTGGCACAATTAATGATAATTCTAGTGTTTGGCATTCTCGTTTATGTCATGTGAATTTTAGTTTGATGTCACATTTATCTAGCCTATGGTTAATTTCAGATTTTACCATTGCCAAAGGTTCTAAGTGCCATAGTTGTGTACAATCTAAGCAACCTCGAAAGCCTCACAAGGCAGCGGAGGAGACACTTGGCACCTCTAAAACTCATACATTCTAATCTCTGCGAGATGAATGGTGTGTTGACTAAAGGTGAAAAGAGATACTTCAAGACGTTAATTGATGATGCGTCTAGATTTTGCTATATTTACTTGCTGAAAACTTAAAATGAGGCATTAGACTACGTTAAAATCTTTAAGGCTGAGGTTAAAAATCAACTAGAAAGAAAGATTAAACGTCTAAGGTCAGATCGTGGTGGTGAATATTTTTCTATAATATTTGATGAGTTTTGTGCGGAACATGGTATTATTCACGAGAGAACTCCTCCCTATTCACCCGAATCTAACGGAGTTGCCGAGAGGAAAAACCGCACGCTGACTGACTTGGTGAACGCCATGTTAGACACTGCTAGTGGGGGGAAGCTATATTGACTGCGAGTCACGTCCTGAATAGAATTCCAAACAGAAATAAAGAGACAATACCATACGAGATATGGGTTGGAAGAAAACCATCACTCTCATACTTACACACATGGGGATGCTTGGCGAAAGTCAATGTTTCAATTACTAAGAAGCGTAAGCTTGGACCAAAGACGGTAGACTGTGTCTTTCTAGGATATGCTCGTAATAGCATTGCCTATCGATTTTTAGTAGTAAAATCTAAAGTTCCTGATATGCATGTTGATACAATTTTTGAATCTCGTGATGCTATATTTTTTGAGAACATATTTCCTTTAAAAGATATGCGTAGCAATGCTGAATTTTCCTCTGAATTGGCTCCTGATTTTTCTATACCTATCAAGTCTCCTGTTGAGTCATTTGAGCAACCACTTAAAGAAGTCCTTGAGGAGGATGACAATAAAGTTCTTGTGAGGAACAAGAGACAAAGGATTGCAAAATCTTTTGGCGATGATTTTATTGTGTACCTTGTGGATGATACTCCTACCTCTATTACAGAGACATATGCATCTCCAGATACAGATGATTGGAAAGAAGCAGTTCATAGTGAGATGGACTCAATTCTTTCTAATGGAACTTGGGAGTTGTCTGAGCTACCTTTTGGCTGTAAACCAATTGGTTGTAAGTGGGTGTTTAAGAAGATGCTTAGGCCAGATGGTACTATTGATAAGTACAAGGCTAGGCTTGTGGCTAAGGGTTATACCCAAAAGAAAGGCGAGGATTTCTTTGATACTTATTCATCTGTTGCTAGAATGACCACTATTCGAGTACTATTTTTCTTGGCTGCCTCATATGGTCTTCTTGTTCATCAAATGGACGTGAAGACAGCTTTCTTAAATGGAGAGTTGGATGAGAAGATTTATATGGATCAGCCTGATGGGTTTGTAGTAAAAGGTGAAGAGCAGAAGGTGTGTAAATTATTAAAATCTCTGTATGGGTTGAAACAAGCACCTAAACAATGGCATGAGAAGTTTGACAATACGTTAACTAGTGCCGGTTATGCTATTAATGAAGCTGATAGGTGTGTATATTATCGATATGGTGGAGGCCAATCTGTTATACTATGTTTATATGTTGATGATATTCTAATCTTTGGAACAAACATGGATGTTATAAATGAGGTCAAGTCTTTTCTGTCAAAGAGTTTTGATATGAAAGATCTAGGAGAAGCTGATGTAATTTTAAACATTAAGGTGATTAAGGAAGAGAATGGGATTACTTTATCGTAATCTCACTATGTTGAGAAGGTCCTGAGCCGATTTGGCTTTGTGGATAGAAAGCCTTCTCCAACACCTTATGATCCTAGTGTGACATTGCGAAAGAATAAGAAGTGTACCAAAGATCAATTGAAGTACTCAAATTGTTGGTTCACTCATGTATCTAGCTAGCACAACCAGACCAGATATCTCTTTTGCTGTGAGCAAGTTGAGTAGGTATATGTCCAACCCGGGTGATGATCATTGGCATGTACTAGAAAGGGTCTTGTGTTATCTTAAAGGTACAATAAGTTATGGGATCGATTCACTATTCCGGGCACCCAGCTGTGCTAGAGGGATATAGTGATGCGAACTAGATTTTTGATATTGATCAAATCTACACCACTAGTGGGTATGTCTTTACTCTTGGAGGTGGCGTAGTATCATGGAGGTCTTGTAAACAGACTATTTTGACAAAATCAACCATGGAAGCAGAGCTTACTGCTTTAGATACAGCATCTGTAGAGGCAGAGTGGCTGCGTGAGCTCTTGTCTGACTTGCCGATGGTTGTAAAACCAATACCAGCTATCCTTATGAACTGTGATAATCAAACAGTGATCACTAAAGTAAATAGTGCTAAGGATAATACGAAATCAACAAGGCACGTTAAAAGACATTTAAAGACTGTCAGGAAAGTTGAGAAACTCTAGAGTAATAACTATATCTTATATACAAACAGATAAAAACCTAGCAGATCCCTTTACAAAAGGGCTATCATGAAATGTGATAGAAATTGCATCTAGGGAGATGGGTATGAGACCCATATGAGTTTACAGTAGTAGTAACCCAACCTTTTTGATCGGAGATCCTGTGACTAAGGACATGGGAAGAACAAGCTATTGGTAAACTGAGGAGAGCATAAATTATAACCCTCTCTATGTGAAGATGCAATGCTCTTAATGCAATAAGGCACTGTATGGTAGGTTGGCAAATGCCTTAATATGTTCGATTGGCTTTAATTAACGAAGATGCGGTCCTACAGAGCAGTCTTGAAAGAGCATACCTATATGAGTTTGACTGTTAAAACATCACAGTCTATGAGACTTGGGTGATCTCTAGTAGGCTCATGAAGAGACCAAGGAGTATGACGTATAAGCTTCACCCACGGAGTTGTGGATAAGTGTAGCTTAAAGTTCTAGGCAGAAGTTCAACTTAACAGTCTCTGCCGAAACACTGGAATATCAAACAGTAGTGAGAACAAGCAAATCTCTAAATGGGTATTTGAGATCTGGTAGGGAATTGTAGGAATTTATGTATATGGGCTTGGCCAAATAATAATTTAGAAATTCCTAATAAATCTCAAAGACCTAATATTTGTGTTCCCTAATGGGCTTTATTGTTTAAGCTCAAGAGAAGAGGTGGAAAGGTGCAACATCAATAGTACCATATTGCTAGTTGATGTGTAAGTAGGGGGTTTTTCTCCCTATATATATGTGCCAAGCCTCATGGAAAAAGACACACTAAAAACTACAAATAGGAGTTTCAATTTGAAAATCCTAAAGTAGTAAATCAATATTTTCCTCTTCTCGCTACTGCATCGCCGTCGCCGAGTCTCCAGCCCGATCATTCGCGTGCACCAGCAACCGGGTGAGCAGGTCTCCGGAACCGTCGTCTTTGTGATCCTGCACCGGGAGAAGGCGAATAAGGTTTTTGGGAAGCGCTCTTCGCGCGACTGCTCCCAATTTTCATCACGGCTTGTCTACCATCGAGGACAGGAGGCGCTACGTCTCGGCGTCATCTTCATCATCAGCTTCTTCGAGCTCTTCCACCGCCGCTGATCGACGATAGCGACAGCGACCTGGAGGATCTCAACTTCGCCTTCGGGAACCTTTCCATCATGCTTTCATCTATGAACAACAGGTATTATTCCCGTGATCTAATCTTATTGTTCAAATTGTTCAATCTGTTCAATCTATCTGGTGTGCTAGTTGTGCTTACACCTATTGCTATGATCATGCTATGTTTGATATGTTACATGATGTTGAATCATGCTATGATCTATGATATGAGTTTGTATCATGCAAGTTTGTTTAACATGCTTAATCTAGTTGTTCAGTTTATCATGATTTGTTTTATGGAATTAATCTAGAAATTGCCTAATATTTCAACATGTAGAAGTCCACATAATGAAAGAACTGACAGACCAGGATCCTATGGGTTTCTCATGGGGCTGACTACTCGCCATTGGATTGGCTTAGCCGTCTCTACTCTGACTGTGTTTGGAGCTACAATTCAAGAAGGTTTTTCAATCCATTTTCTGAGAATAAAAGATTGTAATACAAGCGTTGCTTGTACACGGCCTAGTTGGCCATATAAAGACATAAACATTTTTAGGCCAGTATCAATGGGGATATCATGAGAGTTTTATGGGCATTAAATGGAGTGCCCTGTTAGCAAAAGCTATTGTTTTGCATGTATCGAGGAAGAGAGAGGATTAGAGTTTAATGACCATGAAACAATTTGGCGCGGTTTCCCACGCGTTGGAAACCGTATGCGAACTTGCACTGTGCCTGTTGATTTCATTTCATCACATCTAGTGTGGCCAGCTGCGCCTGCACGCATGCCTCTCCCTTCCATCCTACTGCCACTCTACGTGTCTCCTCGGTCTCTGGATGGACACGGCTCCAGCAGCGGTAGAAAGCTTAGGGTAGCACGAGTCCGGTGAGGGAGGAAAAGGGCACAGAGGTAGCCAGCACAACCGCAAACCAGTCATTGTGTTGACGCGAAAAGTTTCATAGCAACACGCTTGCAGCCGAGAGAACTGAAGCGAGAGTGATTCTTCGATCCGTGAGGCTTCAGACCAGCTGATGTGCTTAATCAGTCCCGAACGTGCCAATTAATTTGACCTGCAATTGATAAAGAGAAGATGGTCAGAAATCAAAGGTAGAACGTGCCAATGTTGCTCAGTTCCATATTTATGGCTTTGAATAGCCAATTCTGATAAGGGCACTGACTAGAAAGTCAGCAACCTAGACACAGTCGTGAAAATTGGAAGTTTATCCATGCAATTAAGTAATAAACACATCTTTTCAACTATAAATAAATTTGTCAACCAACAGCGTGTGAATCTAATAATTCTATGAGAATCTTAGAAGAGATTGACAAACTTAGTTAAATCCTCAAACAAGCATTCAAAACAGGATGCATGAGCGTGAATGCTTATACTCGGCTAATTTAGCTGACTCCAACGTGGCAAACAAACAAAGTATGTAGTTATTATTACGCTTAGATTTTATTAACTGATATCATAAATCCAGATAAATCTAACAAAGGGGATCGGACAGGCTGCTGCAGCGATGTTAAACCTTCCAGAAGAGATTAACAAGATCTAATTGTAAGTCTAACAACATCTTTAAACGCATACTATGTAGAGCACAAGTTTGAGAACAGGAACGACTATTTTTAGTAGATTTAGTCATCATATGAATAAAATACATGACAAAGTCCTAAAACGATCAAATAATATAGGATAAAGCTGATCCATTTCAAACTTAGCTCAAAAAAGTGTATATAATTAATAACATATTAATTATAACATAGATAACTTGAACTAATCCAAAAAACTTAAACATGTCTGACTATCTTGAACAAGTTCGATAACTATTGATAATGTACTAAATAGCAATCCATCTTCATGCACGACCAATGATAACAAGCTCATATTTACAAATAATAAGAGATCGGATGAAACCGTTACAGTCTTATTACAAGATAGCATGAACCATGACGGGACTTACAAGTAAACTAGAGATCGATTGAAGTCGTTGCAGCCTAGCTTGAAGAACTCGCTGAAGCTATGTTACTCCTACTCCTAGGGTTTTTGGCATGAAGCCGGTTGTAATTGATTTGATGATTGTCCTTTTACAATAGACTGTGGTCGATACTTATATCCCTAATTAAGTTAAATCCTAGTCAAATACGAATTACAAAACTTAGAACCAGACTAGGACATTTCCCTAAGACAACCCGGCTTGATTTCTTCCTCCCTTGTAGTTTTGACACGTCGTGTATTAATTAATTGGACACAATTCTTGATGTAATTTCCATAACAACATCCCTTGACAATAGCTCCACGTTAAACAATTGATCTCAGAGAAGAAAACTTATCCCTTGTAAATCAGCTGATCTTGACACTTAGTTGATTGTACCAGAAGGTACTCCTAAGGTAAGTAGGCCCAATCAGCCGATCCCCGAGAAGAAAGCCAACCTTCTATAAATCAGCTGGTATCGGTAATTGGCCACTTTCGTCAAATAGTATCTCTGAGACGTTCTTTCCTTTTGCACCCTGCGTTCAAAATTTGGTGCAAACACATTGCTTGTGCTGCTGGCCAATGCCGAGTACATCGCCTTTGTCATAGCCAAGTTCGTCACCTGCGTCGCTGATTTGCTTGTCTGCACCAAGGTGCAGAACGGAGAACCAGATCCTAGTTTAGTACTCCTTGTTGGTGCTTCTAAATCTTGTTTAGTATTGGAATTTTTATCCGCACAAGATCCTAGGGCAGTGGTCGTTCTGAATCTTACTGTTGTTGGTGGTTCTCAGTCTAGTGTACGAATCTTGTTGTCGATTTCGTAAAGCTTATCAAACTAGACTTCACTAGTACAGAGAAGCTCAATAGTGGCAGTTCCAAACCTAGTTGTATTAGCGTTTCTTAGCCTCGCCAGTGGGAGTGGCCAGTGGAAATCGTTCTCTCCACTGGTGGTTAACTCAGAACCGCCAATGAAAATCTCTTTCGACTGGTGGTTCAATTAAGAAAACCGCCAGTGGAAATTATTTTACACTGGCGGTTTTCTTAAGCAAACCGCCAGTGGAAATCCTTTTACACTAGTGGTTTAGTTTTTCCCACCTTTTTTCAAAATTTTCACTAAACCCTATTTTATATATTGAAACCAGTAAACCCAATTGTATCCTGTTCTACCCTTGTGTACACTAGGAAGCCTGCACCAGTTTAGGTTTTATTCTTTATTCCTTTTTTAGAGATTAGCTTGTGTGTGTCACACTATCCAAATATATATCATAGTTTACCCCTACTATGAACTCTAGTATACTATACAACATATTATCCTGCTCATGTACCTGATAGAGTCTTTTATATCTATGCCTTCCCTTAGAAAAATAAGTACCCTCAATAATTCCGGGTGAAATGCTACAACGGTAATTCTATGCGCTTGCGGACTTATTCTGTAATCGTTCAGAACTACCATTGAGACATTTCTTGATTTCATTGCTAGCGATGCAATCCTAGTAATACTGCTAAGAATGCTAATAAACATTTCTGGTGCTGTTATTGAGAATGTAAAACTAGTAGTGACGTTAAAAAATATCAACAATCTTCTCTCTTGAGGGGCCTGGACTCATCCTTTCATCCTTCCGATGATGCATCTATATAGTAACGTGTATGTACATCAACAAGATTTATAGAACATCAAGAGATATTCCTAAGTTATTCCTAGCTATATGTCAATGCATACTATAATTAGTGTAATCATACTTAGTAGTCATCGCTAAGACTTAGCATCATATCTATCCATAAGGGACATTACTAGGGAAGTTTATAAACATAGCATGCCCTTCCTTCATAACCACATCATACTAGTCCTACATTTGGGAGGTGGAATACATAGGACTCAACAGGATTGACACACCCGCGATCTACCACCAAACCTAGAATATAGGGTGCATTCGTAGGTAAACAATGTATAAGCACCATGCTTACGCAATGTTAACCACTCACCTAATGTACATTAGATGAGTGCTATATGAACATATGAATACATATGACGATAATCTAGCTATACTAAGGATATAACCATAGTAGACAAATAACATAATAACTATGCATAAAGACATTATAAATAGCATCAATTCAATTATAGCAAACATATAATGTATATAAGAGAGAACAAAGGTGAAAGGAGGTAAAGAATTATACCAATCCACGCTCTTGATGGGATCAGAAATCCAAGCAAGTGCTTACCCCTCTCTAGTTCTATCTAACTATCTAGGCCCTAGCTAAGGAGCTCCAATTAGGGTTTTTGGCTGATAATCTGACTCTAAATGATTTCTCTAAATGAGGCTTTCCTCCTAGGATAGGTCTTGCCCTGCTTTTATTGCACTAGGGGATGAACTTGCGTCATCAGATCAAACCGACTTAAGCAGACGGTTGAGATTACTCCTTAAAGGCGGTGGAGCGCGTGGGTCAAAGCAGACCGTGAGTGGGGCCCACTAGAGACTAGCTGGCCTTAGGGAGGAGACCAGCCGGTCCCTCCTAGGCTCCGCTCCGGTCCTGCCTTGGCGTGGTGTCTTCTGGTGTATTCTAGAATGTTCCTATCCTTCTGTGCGGTCTGATTTTGCTTTCTATGCTCCGATATCATTATAGACTTGTGTCTTTTCTAATTTACACCAATAGAAACAACAATTCACCAAAACTCATAGAATTCTATCAGTGCAAACCCTATATTCATGTTGGTGATCGCAATTGTGTCCTTTCCGATAGCTAGTTATAATCCCTTTTCTATGTCTGGTGTTCATATGAGCTTATTTTATGTGAGTATTGGTAGTTAAAAGTATGAGTTATGGACCGCCAACAATGTGCTTTCTATCGATCGCCTGTCGTACGTCAAACTCTTTCCAGTATGATAGAAAACTAACATCTTCTTGAATGCAGCCCCTCAAGTTGGCTTGACATCCTTTCTTGCTTTTCCATATTTAATCTTCTTGTCAAAAACATCCGTCATTTGTAAGTGATACCTATGTCCTTTCGATAAGAAATACCTATGCCTCATGTACACTAGCTCATTACACTAAGAGACACATAAAAGCTTTCATCTAGGCATACTTCACAACTGATTTTTCCTTGAACTGGTCTGACAATACAAAGAGAGGAGGGTAATCGTTGATTGTAAGTAATTGTTGTTAGTGTGAATGACTCTTTGAGGTACTCATCCAACATTTGAACACCCATGTCCCACAACATTTTTCTTTTTTCCATCAAGGGCTCTAAAAATACATCAATGTCAACTCTAGGTTGTTTAGGTCCAAAAATAAGAATGGTTAGTAAAAGGTATTTTCACTTCTACAACAAGTATGGCGGGAGGTTGT
The DNA here is from genome assembly GCA_015844335.1 of Chrysopogon serrulatus. Lineage (NCBI taxonomy): Eukaryota > Viridiplantae > Streptophyta > Magnoliopsida > Poales > Poaceae > Chrysopogon > Chrysopogon serrulatus. The sequence goes on from JADLZL010002173.1 coordinate 169,660, forward strand.
AGATGGTGAGGACCATCGACCACGTGCTGTGCAGAGCTATCCTCTCCATGCTTTGTCTAAATCAAGTAATCCTTCATAAATCCTAGGTAGACCAGATGAAAAATGATTGGTTATGTGTCACCAAATACAACAACATTTTTACAGTCCACATAAGGATAATATCTGTGCTTTATCTTTGTTCTCTAAGCATAGCTCTTAGTGGCATCAATGAACCTATGGACCTCGGTTATGTATGATGGATCTACTCTTGATAAGTTATATATCTGGAATGACCTCTCCATCATTACCTGTAAGAAATATAATGAATTTATTATGATCAAAATAGATATGATTGTTTAGAGATATTAATACACTGAACTTTTTGAGCAAATTCCCAAAAAGTAGAAAAAATCATTCTATTTCAAACTTATTTTCATAATTACAAATATTATTTAAAATTTTGGAAACAAGCATTAAAACCTACAAATTAATTCAACCCATCTAATTAATTCAATCCACTAATTAATTAAACCCTATAAATTAATTAAACCCTACTAATTAATAAACCCTACTAATTAATTAAGAACTACTACTAATTAAAACATCAATTTCATTAACTAAATAAAACTATCTTTCCCTCTCTAAATAAACCTATTCATGAAACATCTAAATATATAATGGATAAATTAGAATGAGTGGCAATCATGAAATAAGAGATAGGAGAGACATCATTTAACCCTCTTAAGTAACATCATTTAAAGAGATAAAGAACAAAAACTAACTATGGCTCTCTCCCCCTCTCTAGGACATGATGAAACACTAGGTCCAAAACTGCCTCGAATTGTGCAAGAAATGGTCAAAAAGATGCATGAGAGACGTTAACTAACCATTATCAGCAACTTTCTTTAAAGAAACGAAGATGAAAACCTACCTCACCCTTGTAATTTGTAAAAAGCTAGACCTCCAAATCGCTGCCAATGGAAGTTGGCCGTGAGCTATAGTTCTGGTCGGTATTTATAGCAGACTTAATACTAGCGGTTCACTAAGAAAACTGCCAGTGTAAATGCATTAGCACTGGCGATTTCCTTAAGTGAACCACCGGTGCGAATGTATTTCCACTAGCGGTCCTTGAGTTGGGCCCACCTGTTCATTTCCACTTGTGGCCATTAATTGAAACCGCTAGTGAAAATGAACAGCATTGTCAAGAGAAATGAACTGTGTACTAGTGCTTATATGATGTATGAACTATCTCTGAAGGACATTCTCTTTGTGCCTTCCTATATCCAATTTCTTTCATGCCACAGGTTTGTATAACAGTAAACAACATCATGTTCTTAGATGGCTACATAGTTCATATGACATATTTGATCACAACAAAATATAAGAATTAAATGCTAAAGGTAGCCTATAAAATAGTGAAATGAAATCATTCTAGGTGTCATATCTTGAAAACTAGGACATGAAACCTATTGAGACTGACCTTAGTGTTACATGGCAGTTGCCTTGCCCTGTGCATCCAGTGAAGATTGCTGTCACAATATCACCTGGAGACCCGCTACTCTGTAGGCCACAGCTATCTAGCTACGAGCCTAGGACCGGCTCTCTCGCTGGAGGGCTGGCTACCCCATAAGCATCAAGGATTCAAGCCGAAAAGAAAGTAAGAATTAGATGCCCCATGCAGCCATGCCTTTTTTGTCGTTCTTAATTAATCTGTTTCTATGTACAAATTAAGACACCTTTTGGAACACTGGGTTTTCCCTGTTCCTATGTTTTTGCTGTGAAAAATAAACTATTTTCTATGAAATTCCTATACACTTTCTATGAAATTTCTGTGGTCCAAAGGGGACTAAAGCTAGCTTTTAGTAATTGAGTACAATGTTGGGCTATTTAGATTTTAGAACAAATTTACAAGTTGGCTTATTTACTATGTGGAGAAAGAGTAGATGATGGAAGCACAAATAATGCCATGGTTCGTCGTTCCAAAAATTCAAGCATATAGATTTTATCAGAAGATTATAATGGTAATGGATTATATTTATTTTCATTTCATCATTTTATTTATTGAAAAATGAATTCAAATAATCAAACATTCGTTTGCCTTTTTGGGCTGTCAATGTTCTCTGGCCATGCTAATGACACTCAATTTGGTGAATTCTTTCATCACTCATTTTTTAGTTCGCACGCCTCTCTATTTTCTTCTAGCTTCGCCAATGAGCGCCGACCTGTTTTCACTGCATGCACATGTTGTACCTTTATGTAAGAAAGCACATGTTGTACCTATACATAGGGCTAGATAATGAGCTAGCTTGGCTTGGCTTTTTCTAGCTCGTTAAGATAATGAGCTATCTCGGCTTGGCTCGTTATCTTAGCAAGCCAGAAAGCTTGCTCGGTTCAGCTTGTTTAAAAGCTCAAATTGGCTCGTTAAGCTCGCGGATCAGGTATAAAAATTACACAAAAATAATATTTATATTTATCTAAAAGTTTGAAAAAAGTAATAATACAAAAGTAATACTTCCAACAACCTTAAATCGAACAAAAGATTAATATGTACTAACATATATAAACTATAATAATATACTATAATATTACACTATACATCCATGGTCCATACTTCATACCATACGTAATGTGGTCCACAAGTATCCATACATATATTAAAAATAAAATAATAATAAAGTCATGATAATCTCAAGTTTATGGGGTCAAGACTGGTCATCAATCAATTCTAGATTGGAAGACATGAAGTAATATAAAACTAATATAAGTTCTATCACTTTTTTCTAAGTGTGGCTCGTTTGGCTTGTGAGCTGGCTCGAGTTAGCACGTTATAGGTAACGAGATAAAATCCAAGCTTGACTCTGAGTCATGCTGAGCCGAGCTAGCTAACGAGCATCGAGTTTTCATCTAGCCCTACCTGTACACAAGAAAGAGGAGGATCTGCTAACAAGAATAGAAAAAAAAGATAGTGTTTTCAATGCAAAAATACAAGAGAAAACAATAAAGAGTGGTTCCACCAATTTGGAAATACACCGGAATTCCCAATGAAAAGCAATTGTTAGCTTTCTGCTAACATTGATCAAAGCACCCCATACTTGTAAAATACATAATAAATAATACAAATATCAAAAATTGAAAAACCATTTTTCTAGATTGGGTTTAAATAGATCTACATCATAGTAAAATGATAGGTAGGGGGATTATAGACATTTATCATCTTTCACCCATTCTAGAAAATACAAGGAGCCATTTTGCCAAATGTTTTTCAGAATGGCTTCAACACCTTCAGAAGAGTCATTTTTTAAAATGAGCCAGAGTCGTCGGAGCTATTTTTTAAGGAGCTGAAGCCCCGGCAAACAAGCCCTGGTATTGGGGTAGCAAACAAGCCCTTCAACTACAGGGACCGGGAGCGCAGGCTCACCATCCAGGGACCACTGGGACCAGTGTCCACACCATGAAAATATACAAACACAGAGAGACTGGTATGGTAGACATTGATGTGCCGATGAATCTGGTGGACAGCAACAGCGCAGTCCTGTGTGAACAATGCCAGGAGCACTGGCCATACTATTCTATAAAAGAGTTGCTCAAGTAGGTCCATTGTTGGTGGGATTTGTGTAATTTTGGTTCCCTTGGTTACAGAAGGAATTCCATTAGAGACAGTACCAGCTTGGACCTAGCAGCCCAGCTCAGTTTGCCTGCAATCGCTGCCCCCTGCTGCGCCTGACCTCCATGTGATGACAACCTCTGATCCATTTTATTTTTTGAGTCCTGTTCGACCAATCAAAAGTGTTTTACTTTAATACAGTGATAGGTAGTAACCATGCAGAAGCTCACGCGCATCTTATGCGCTTGTGTTGCTTGGAAGTGACAAGCAAATACTTAAACCAAATAGTCTTGTTATTTCATAGATAGGCAGCAGCATAAGTAATAGAAAGTAATTATACATATCAAAAATAGTGCACAACATGTAGTTTTTTCTAAGTGGCATGAAGAAATTACTTGTTAGTTGCGTGATATACAAATTGTCTGTTAGGAGGTGACACGATGCCGACACCAAGCAGAACGCCCAAGATCTAATGGCAGTGAGGCCATTTGGCTCGCAATTTTTATGGTGTGGACAGCCAACTCAATGAAAAATCACTCTAACACTCATAATCTTAGGAATGAAAATTTTGGTTTTTTCGTTTTAGTATACTAACTAAATTACCCTCATCTCTAATAATATTAATTAAAGGGACCAAAATTGTCTTTCCATTCCACTTCAACCTTTTTTACTAGCATTGAGCATACCATTTTATTGTAGGGTCCATCACTCAAGTTTTTGTTAATTGGTTTGTTTCATTGTTGACCATTGGATTTCATATTCATAGGAAAGGTACCTGAGGTTCATTTCTAGTTATGTAAAGCATTTCTTGGAATACACTTGAGATATACCAGTATCCAACAACCGAGACAAAGAATCTTTACTTTGAAATGAGGAACGACGGACATGTTCTTTCCTGGAGAAGCCAACATGTGTGTGTCTGACACAGACATTTGAACTGTAGTGTTGTGTGAGTTATATGTGGCTACATGATTGCGTGTTTCACGTTATGTTGTCTTGTAGCCATTGTAATTGGCGATGGTATTGGATCTGCCTAGTTATTGCCACGCGTACTATCCTAGAGTGGAGGTCCCGATGCAAACCAAGGTAGCTGAGTCTCGGCATATGAGACACATACACGGACACAGTGGAAGAAACGTGCAACCACAACATTTTTTGTTTAGTACTCCCTCCATTTTAAATTATAAGTTGTTTCGGCTTTTGTGTATTCATTGATTTTATTATATATCTAGACAAAAGTGTATATCAAGATGCATAACAATATTTAAATATCTAGAAATACCAAAATGTCATCTTATAATTTGGAATAGAGGGAGTATTCACAGTATGTGATGTTCCATCAAAATGTGTTTTTTAGAATTATTTCTTTTGAAACCTTTTGTGAAACCATTGTTTCTTTCTCATCTTTTTCAATATTCTTTATTTTCAAATACTTGCATCTACAAAGAACCTTTTTACCATGTTGAGAGAAGACTACAATGAGCCTTGTAGCCAGCATCCTGCTGTAACTGTTAACCTTGCTCTTAGGCATCTAGAATACATGTGACTTCGTGCATTTGCATGGCATCACCTTTTTACTTTTAGACAGGAAAAAATGGAAGTAAGTTTGGTCAGATCTAGCTATCACCCATGGGTGTAGAGTACACGCGTTGCAGTGCGTGTCTACCAAATAAGTTATATATGGAGAGTATAATCTATAGTTGGATATAAAAATAAGTTATTCTATGGCCACCAGTAAACCAGTATTTATGATAGTTAAATTACTATAACACCCGATACTATTTACCATAATAATTATAGTAAACCATTTAATAAGGAGTTACTATAATCTTATAAATTAGTATTGTTATTATTTATAATTTAAAGTGGCTATAGAATAAGTTATTCTAACCAGCTGTAGAATACTATATGTGTGCGTGTGTGTGTGCGCGCGTGTGTGCGCACGTGTGTTATATTGTACACCTATAGAATAATATTCTATACTATAACCAACCAACCCAGCTAATCAAACTGTCCTGCCCACGATCCGTCTCTCGCGCCTAACTCCCCCTCCCCCACGCGCCTCTGCACGTGCTCCGTTGCGCGCCTTCCTCAGGCGGCCTCGCATCATGTGCATCCACTTCTGCTTTTGCACAGGAGACATGCAACGCTGCTACACTCCTGCATACAGCCAGAGCCCTCCCAGATCCCATGTGTTAGGCCACTATATAGGCATCAATGTGTTGCTCCACCAAGTGTAAAATAAATTCAGTATCTTCAATATTTTGTTTAGTATCTTCAGTATTTTTTACTCAGTATTTGTGGGTAGTCTTTAGTATTTTGTCAGTATTTTCAAAATTTTCCTCATTACTCATATTCTATTCAGTATGTTTAGGTATATATTCAGTATATTGTTAGTATTTTCTAGTATTTTGTTAGTATTTTGCTAGTATCTTGGCATGCCGGTCCTATAACTTCAGTAGTGGTTAGTATTTTGTTCGTATCTTCAAGTATGTTGTCGGTATCTTTAAGTATTTTGTTAGTATCTTGAAGTATTTTGTCAGTATATTTAAGTTTTTTTTTCAACAGCTTGATATGGCAGATTGTTAGTACTTTTAAGTAGTTGTAGTATCTTCAAGTATTTTATCAATATACTAAAGTTTGTTTAACTTTAGGTACTTTATCAGTATCTCTAAATATTTTATCAATACACTAAAGGATTATACTGACAACTGCATACTAATATATATCAAAAGAGTACTAACAAATACTGAATGATTAAATTTATAAATACTGAACCAAAATATCAATACTATTATGGATGCTGCAACAGGAAAAATACTGACAACCACTTCAAAATACTAATGCTACTGGTGTGGTTGTACTGATAGAAAGTGTTGACGCTAGAATTGACCTAGGCAACACACCAGCAGAGGCTAGCACGCCCAAGAGGTTGCAAACCAACCTAGCACACAGCAAGAACTCAGCGGAACCGATTGAACCGATCTAGAGACCGGTAGGACCGATTTAGGGCACATTCTTTGCCGATGAGGCTCCGGAACACCCCTCAGGAAGACCTGTCGGAGGGATGCATGCGAAGGATCTCCTAGGACCAGCAAGGCCGCCTAGGATGCCGCTGAAACTCGTCGAGAGTCGCAACGAACTGCAGGGTAGAGGTGAAACCGTCGAAACCCTAGTTATGGAGGTGTTTTTGACGATTGAATAGATGGGATATCAATCGGCCATGATCTCCTTGTTTATATAGGAGGGGGTGGTCTTATCCCAGTAGGAAACATCTTCAAAACCCAATCTCCAAGTTTCCCACGTCCAAAACATACCCAAAACCGACTTAGAAACAAATTGGTTCGGGATCTGAAAGTTAGATTCGAACAGACGCTACCGGTAGTACCGGTCAGGCTTCGTCGGTAGTACCGGTCTCTACCGGTAGTACCGGTGGAGGACCGGTAGCACCGATAGTTCATTTTTGCGCCAAACCCGGTCAGGCTCCACCGGTAGTACCGGTGGAATACCAGTAGTGCCGGTAGTTCATTTTTGCGCCAAACTGTGCCAATCTCCACCACCCACCGGTAGTACCGGTCTCGGACCGGTAGTACTGGTAGCTCATTTTTGTGCAATCTTTCTGAGAGCATAAGTCTTATATTCGGACCCCAAATTGAACGTTCCACATATGTTTTTGACCATATCGACGAGAGGAACGCAATGGTGAGATCAAATCAACATTTTGACAACTTCATAAAATAGACAATTTTGGTTGTCAATACATGCCCCCCTGTTTTCAGGTGAATGATGCAAGAACCTGAAAACACAATTCAAAACCAAATAGCAACGATACTGATCTCATCGGCTGTCCAGTGACTAAGGGTGATGTACACATCGGCCATTTTTGTTCTAAGGGTGATACATGTATCGGCCATTGTTTGGAAAGCACTTAGGTTTCTTGCCAAACACTTGGAAAAATACTTTTTCAAGTATCTTCTGTTTATTGCTCTCGAGAAACTTTCACCTTGCAATGTCTCTAGCATATATGAATTTCCAAATATCACTTTGATCACTCTATAAGGACCCTCCCAACTTGGTGACCATTTGCCAAACTTATTGCTTTTCGATCCAATTGGTAGTATGGTCTTCCAAACCAACTTTCCAACTTGGAAAGATTTGCTTTTCACCTTCTTGTTATATGCTTTGGCAACCCGAGCTTTGTCTTTCTCAATCTCTTTAAGAGCCTTTAATCTTTTATCCGTCACCTCATCGATATTATCCATCATCAAATCATGATACATAACAGCAGATAGATCATTTTGTTTAGCAAGCCTATATGCATCCAAATTCACTTCAACGGGTAATACGGCCTCTTGACCATATACTACCTCGAAAGGAGTAACCTTTGTAGCACCATGCCTTGATATGCGATGTGCCCATAGAGCTTCAGACAAGACCTCATGCCACCTTCTTGGATTATCCTCAATCTTCTTCTTGATGAGCTTGATCAAAGTTTTGTTGCTAGACTCAGCTTGGCCATTAGCTTGAGCATAGTATGGAGATGAATTGAGAATATTTATCTTAAATGATTCGGCAAACTCTCTCACTTCTTTGGATATAAAGGATGTCCCTTGCTCTGTTGTCAATGTTTGAAGAATGCCGAATCTATGAATAATATGCTCAGTAATAAACTCAATCACCTCTTTATGTGTCATATTCTTCAATGGAAACTGCCTCGGTCCACTTAGTAAAGTAATCCGTAGCAACCAACACAAAGCGATGTCCCTTTGAAGATGAGGGATGAATTTGGCCAATGAAATCTAGCCCCCAACCATGAAAAGGCCATGGTTTGATGATAGGATGGAGCATTGCAGCAGACACAAGCTGAATATTACCAAACCTTTGGCATTCCTCGCACCCCTTGTAGTATCGAAAACAATCGGCCATCATAGTAGGCTAATAGAAACCAGCCCGACGTAATAACCACTTCATCTTTGTAGCCGATTGATGCGTACCACAAATGCCTTCATGGACTTCTCCCATAGCCACTCTTGCTTGATCAGTTCCCAAACACTTAAGCAACAAGTCTTCGGTGATTCACTGGTAAAGCTCACCGTTATGCAAAGTATATTTGAATGCACTCCGCTGAACACTTTTATCAACTTTCGAGTTGGGATCCTGCAAATAGCTCAACAAGGGAGTCCTCCAATCCCCCGAATCGGTCACATCATTACTTGAATTTAAATTGGACCAATTTGGAGTTTGATTAGGCGAAAGAGATGGGCCGACCCCAGGAGAGTTGGCTAGGCCGACTGGGTCAGTCGGCTTTGCCAACTTGGCTGCTGGGCTGCCCCCCAGCGATGAACCGGCTAAGCCGGCTAGGGGAGCTAGCTTAGCTGACTGATCGGCTTGGCCGACCTCCAGAACCAGCTCAGCCGGTTCTAGAGCACCTGCACAAGAAAAATTTGAATCTTGATACATTGGTCTTTCTTGAATATGAAAATTATGTCCACTGACATCAAAGCCTGATGCTTGTTGAGCTAACATATTGGCTACATAATTTGCATGCTTCGGAATATGCCGAATTTGAAATTCAGCAAATGTAGCGATAATATCAAGGCACTTGTCACGACGTTTATTTAGTGATCTATCCAGGCATTGAAATTCGCCAGCAACTTGTTGTACCACCAACAAGGAATCACCATAAGCCACAACATGCTTTGCATCCATGGAAGACAACATTATCAAGCCAAACAAGAGAGCTTCATATTTGGCTTGATTGTTAGTACAATGAAAATCTAATCAGCTTGATAGTTTAAACTCAGTATTGCTATGAGAAACAAGAACAATGCCAATACCTTGGCCATCTTTACAAACCGATCCATCAAAATAAAGTTTCCATGGAGTAAGAGTAAGGTAGTCAATCTCATTTTCTAGATTTATACCATGCTCAACAATAAAATCAGCAAGGACTTGACCTTTCATGGCTCTCAAAGGCTCAAAAGTCAAGTCATACTCAATCAAAGCGTATGCCCATTTGCCTATCCTTCTGCTAAGGATTGGCCGATATAACATATGTTTGATTACATTGGCCTGGCAAGCAACTACGCATATACTAGACAATAAATAATATCTCATCTTAGCACAAGCATAGTATAATGATAAACATAATTTTTCAATATGGGCATACCTTGTCTCAGGATCAAGAAGACGACGACCAATGTAAGCAATCACATATTCTTTACCTTCATCTTCTTATGTCAAAACAGCCCCGATTACTCTATCTTCGGCAGCAATATACAATTTGAATGGAACTCCTCTCCTTGGTGCACGAAGAATCAGTGGTGTAGATAGATATTCCTTTATCTTTTCAAAAGCTTCTTGCTGCTTTGCCCCCCAAGTAAATTCAGATTCATCCTTCATTCTCAACATGGGGGTAAAAGGAATAATCTTTCTAGACAAGTTGGCAATAAACCTTCTCAAGTAGTTCACCTTCCCTAAGAACTTTTGCAAATCCTTTTTGCATGCAGGAGGTTAAACTTTCTTGATCTTCTCTATTCGCTTAGGATCAATCTCTATGCCTTTATCATGGATAATAAAGCCCAAGAACTTCCCAGCCGATACACCAAAAGCACATTTGAGTGGATTCATCTTAAGCCCATAGCGGCGTATCCTTTCAAAAGCAAGTTGCAAATTAGCTAAATGAGAAACTCGAGAAGCCGATTTAACAACAATATCATCAATATAGACCTCCACAATCATACCAAGCAAATCATGGAAGATCAAATTCATAGCACATTGAGAGGTAGCACCAGCATTCTTTAATCCAAATGTCATTACAACCCACTCAAACAATCCAACAAATCCAGGACATATGAAGGCCGTCTTAGAAATATCATCTTCGGCCATAAATATTTGATTGTAACCAGCATTACCATCAAGAAAACTAAGCACATTATGTCCCGAAGCATCATTAACAAGCATATCGGTTATAGGCATAGGATATTCATCTTTCAAGGTTGCTCTATTGAGATCTCTAAAATCAATACAGACTCGAATCTTGCCTGAATCCTTCTTTTCAACAGGCACAATGTTAGAGACCTAATTTGCATATCTGCATGGACGTATAAACCCTGCTTCTAATAACCGATTAATCTCTTCTTTAATCCAGTCATCTATAGCAGAATTGAAGCGTCGGAATGTTGTTTGTGAGGCCTGAATCCGACCTTGATGGGGGGCCGATGCTCAACTAGCTCTCGGCTCAATCCAGGCATCTCTTTATAATTCCATGCAAAGCAATCAGCATATTCCCTAAGAAGCACGATTAATTCAGATTTGTAATCGGCTTTTAAGTTCTTATTAACAAACATCGGTCGAGGCACAAAACCATCTCCAATGTCAACTTGTTCCAAAGGGTCGGCCGACGTAAAACCTTGGCCCAACTTATTGAGCTCATCAAAATCATCAATAGCTTCACATGCATCGATCCGAGAAGCCCGATCTTGCATTCAACATGATGTTTTAACCATTCTAAGTTATTATCCATTGATAAATTACATGATGATATTGAGTCGATTATCAATCGGCTTCAACGACACAGGTACAAATCCTTCTTTAGTAATGCTAATTGTTGGCATTTCTAAGGTCACTGCAATAAACCTTAATTTCCTATCCCACGCAATGACACTAGAAATGTTGGTACTAATTAACTTGCCTTTAGCAACTAGCCACTAGCCTCTTTACCCTTACTCCTAACTGTGAAACTAGGTTGTCATCCCTAATTGTAAAGCTAGGAATAAACTCTGGTACTAAATCTTATCATTTTATGTGGCTAGGCAGAAATAAATAAAGATATAAACTAAGAATGATTCTGCAAGCGGACAGATAATTATACCATTGTAGCATTTTACCTAGAGTATTACCAGGTTTCATTTATATTCTACCACTGGGAAGACATTGCTAAGAAGCTACTCTATAGTATTGATAACACTTATATATGCAGTGAATAAGAGATGTAGTTAATGTCAACTCTCCTCAACAACAGGAAGGTGTCACAAGATAAATAATAGATAAATGATAAATATGATAAGTATGATAAATGTGATAATATACTAATCCCATCATAGCACTCTAATCATGTCAGTATTTGTCTACTCAGGTAATAGAGAAATAACTCCTAAGTATTCAAGCTACAGTCAAAGCTACTCCATTTAGTGCAAGTATGTCTAACAATCATGGCTAAGTTATACTACTATAGTTCTCTAACATATCAGAGCAATGTATAGGAGAAGATGAGTACAAGAACCTCCTCTTAACCTGACAATCCCACTTTATCAATCCACCGTACAGGGGAAGGCCTACAAAGGACTCAATGGGTCTGTCACACCCACGATCTACCTCACTACCCGACACGACTGGGGATACTCATAGATAAGCAAAGCATCTAGACACCATGTCTACATATTGCCTACCACTCACCATGCAATTGAATAGATGAGCGCTATACGAACCAGTGCATGAATATAATAGCAAACTAACTATACTAGACATATTAAAGTAGACAATGAACAATGCAATCAAGAACATAATAATAAAGAATAATGTTGCTAGTAATGATCGTACAAACACAGATATTACAATAAGAAAGAAAAGCTTAAGAACTATACCAGACTCTTCTCTTCTTGACAACGTCGGGAATCCAAGATCGATGAAGAACTTGATTTCCTCTACTCTAGATCTAACTAGGCTAAACTATGAACTAGAAGGCTATGAAGAACTAGAACTTGAAGCTCTAGATGACTTGATCACCAAATATCTTGAGATGGAATGAATGAGTTGAATAGATTCAGGGTTTTCAGGGGGAGGTCTAGTTCCGCTTATATAGCCCGGTGGGATGCACGACAACCGTTTGATCAAACCGACTTCACGTAGGGCTAAGATTGATCCTCAAAGGTGGTGGAAGAAGACTCCAGAAGGGGGAGCACCTTCTCACAGGGGGCTGGCTAGCCTGGCAGGTGGGGCCGGCTGGCCCCACCTGGAGGTGGTCTCGCCTCTCCTTTGCTCCGGTGTCTTCTGGATCCTTCTAGAGTAGTTTGGCGTATTCCTGAGTTTCGGATAATTCTGTGGTGTAGATTTGTAGTTATGTCCCTTTTTCGGTGTTTTCTGGTTCAGTCCCTGAAAACTGATAAATCACCAAAACTCATGGAAATTGTTAGATAAACCCGTAGCCTTCTAGATATTGATGTATGTTTCATGCCTTTTGATATATAAAATGTTGACGCTATCCACCGTCAACAACTCCCCCAAGCTTACCTTTTGCTAGTCCCTTAGCAAAACCTAGAGTTGGATCAGGAGTTGCTACAATGCTTTCATTCTAACAAGTACACATGCTTTCAAACAAAAATTTCCTCTGGATTAGATAAAACTGCTCTAACTTTCAAACTCACCCAGATTACCTTTAACTCTAGAGCTTTTAACCTTCACATGGGTCTTGAGTAATTGAAAGACAGAACAATCAAGTCAAGCACTATGTCTCAAATTCTTTTACTCAACTAGTGTTCCAGAGTTTTTCAAGTTTTCGCAATAAAAACTCAGAGCTTAATTGTATGACATCCTCAGTCTCTCAAAGTATGTGGTATTTATAGATCTCACTGAGGCATTCATGACATCATGCCTTCCTAATTCTAAGGATTATAGTGGAATTTATAGGAGTAGCATTAAACAAGGATAAACATACTTGCAATTCATATATTGTAAAGTCAAACAATGGATCTATAGAGAATCAAGTCATACAATCAAACCAAGATGTGCATGTGTGTGGAATATAGTGGATAGGTGTATATGTGGTGGCTAATTTTAATTCTACTCTTGCTCTTCAAAAATGAATCTCTCTTCTTTCTTAGACTTTCAGAACTTCTCAGAAAAACATGGGCTATCTTTATTCTCTTTTCTCTCTTTTTTTCATTGGGAGGCAGGTATCTGAGTACCCATTGTTTTAATGCTGGGACACTTGTCCATCTTTTACTCCCCTTTTATTTTTGCATAGCCACATGCATTCTTACAACAATTGATTGAAGAGATAACAATAGAGAACTAGAGCAAGTAAACAAAGGCTGTCCTATGGGTTTATGTATATTTTTGGGTGTTTTCTCCCAGTGTAGAAGAAACATTTTAAGATAGAAATGGATAAAAGTGGAAAAGGGTTGCGCTTACTCTCAAGGTAGGAGTAATGCATATGTGGATGGAGTGCGTGAGTGATCTTGATTTTAAAAGCATGACAAGACTCTCTTAAGTATACGACAAAGGTTGACTAAATTCAATGCAAAGCAAGTAGCATAAATGAGCAAAGGTTTCCTATTCTAAGTATGTATCATATGTGGCTTTGGTAGGAATTCAACTTTGTCAAACAAGAGCTCATCATGTAAGGGTTTGAAATTTTCAAAAGATAAATCTCTAGAATTTAGCATCGTTAGGAATAAGATAAATAGCAGCTCAGACTCTCTTATATCATATCCGTCAATCACCTAGACTTAGCTCAAGCATATTACTCCACAAGTTTCAGGCTCAGAGTAAATTATCAAGTTAAAGCAATCATGTCCAAAACTTAGGAGAACTCAAGGTTGAAAACTAGGTACTTGAAAGAATTCTAGTAGAGCAACTATTCATCATTTCCAAAACAAAAACTTCTAGTTCATAGTTGACTCTAGACACACTCTAATTAACTAAGACTGAGCAAAACTTCTTTCTATTGCTTTTCAAAAATTTTATTTAACTAAAGACTCAACAGACATGGACCTTCATGTGCCCATATATTTTTAGTATTTTATAACTATAGGACAGACTCAATAAATCGCGTAGGTATAGTTACCTGATAACTAGGGGATGCTCCTCCCCCAAGCTAGATGTTTGCCATATTTCGCTTGAATGATCTCTAGAGTAAGCTTAGCAGTGGTGACCCACTGACTGTCTCACTCTTTAATTGTATAATCCTACAAATATATACTCCAACCAGAAAACCAAAACTCGAGGCTTGAATATGATAATGGGTTAGCTGTCAGCCAGATGAGTAATTTATTATCTCTATGAGCAGATATGAATGTGTAGCATGATTCTTATTATTTTTGCTTTTCTATTTATAATGCAAAGGAATGAAAATTTATTTTTGTGCTACCATAGTGAATATTCTTATGGGGTAAACCATAAGCCTAATCCTATGAAGCTTTTTTAAAGTTTTATAATAAAGCAGTAAGAGATTTTTTATTTTCTTTTTAAACATGCAAAACAATAAATGTACTAAAGTAATTAGATAACTACCATTATCACCTTATGGCAAGGGTGTGGAATTTAAAGTCTACCGACAAGACTAGGTCGGAAAGAGTACTTACTTATAGGATTCATTGTCTGAGGAAGCCTCAGACAATTCTTCTTCTTACCATGATGTCTCTTTATTCTCTTCCAACCATCTTTGATTCTGTTCTTGTATTTCTGTTGCTTCTTGCTTAGCAATTTGCTCCATTCTCTCAGCTTCTTTGTCCCACTCGCTCCAGCGAGGTTCTATTGCTTCTTGTTTAGTGATTTGATCCTCGTACCTTGTATCTTCACTAGGATAGCCTTCTCCTTCCTTCTTTGAGAGTAGGTTCGATCTACGGTGAGATCGGCGTCTCCTGTTTCGAATCTTTTAGGGTGAATTATTGTTAGTGTAACTATTGAAGTCGCAACGTATCTTTCCAACGGGGAGGTGGAAGTGAACTTGTCCGGATCTCATGTAGAGGATTGCATTGGCGGTATTGAGGAAAGGTCTTCCCAAAATGATAGGTGTATCATCGTCTTCCTGCATTTCAAGAACCAAGAAATCTGCAGGTATATAATAATCTTTAATCTTTACCGCAACGTTCTTCACTATGCCTTCTAGGAATCGTGTTGATAAGTCCACCATCTGCAACTATATATAGGTTGGGTATAACGATTCATCACCAAATAGATAATTGTATGCTACCTTTGACATGACGTTGACCCCTGATCCAGTGTCACAAAAGGTCTTAGGAAAAACCAGTTGTTTAATTGTGCATTCAATAGTCGGGACTCCTGGATCTTCTCTTTTGACAATGTATGGTGGTGCTAACAGGTGGTCATATTTGGTGTTAACTGAATTGATCAGTTGAACCGTCTCTTCTGGAATTTGACTGAGTTCACTCTTTCTCCTTCTTCTATTGTTTTTCTTCTTCTTGGGTTCAGCTGGTTGTTGGGCTTGTTCGTATGGCTTCTGTGGGAATGCGGGGGTTGTGAGGATGCAGTTCTTGAATGAGAACTTCTCCTTTTTGTTCTTGATGGAAAACACAATCTTGGCATGCTCCGCATAGATGATGGCTTTAGTTGTGCATAAAAATGGTCGGCCCAGTATGATGGGTGCTCTTTCATCTCCTCCAGTCTCCATGACTACAAAGTCAACGGGGACATAGGATTGTCCCACTCCAACAATAGCTTCTTCCAAAACTCCTTCAGGGTAGCAAATGGACTGATCTGCAAGTTGCAAACGCATGGTTGTGTACAACAAAGGATCTCCTAGAATCTTTTTATAAATTACCTTGGGCATAATGTTGACACTTGCGCCGAAATCACAGATAGCCTCTGGAAAAGTGTAACATCCTATTAAAATAGGAATAACAGGCCTTCCAGGGTCTCCTTTCTTTTCAGGGAGTGAGTGGTCAACCCACTGCACATTCGCTGGTTGAGTGTAGTAATGACCTGCATTGTGAATATCAACAAGATTTGCAATTTCTAAATCTTCTAATTGGCCCGGAGCCTTACCTTTTTCCATTGGAGGAACATCAACTGCCAATTAAGCTAATTGTGATTCTAACATTTTATTGAAGCTTTGTTGGTTTTTAATAGCAGAAGCAAAGGTATCTAGTCTAGTGTTTATGTTTTCTAACGCTTTATCATTCAAAGTTACCTTTTTAAACATTTGGTCTAGCAACTTAGATTGACCAGCAACTAGATCTCGTAAAGGTGGTAAATTATAATTGCTGTAATTATTGTTACCTTGGAAATTACCTTGTCGTGATTGCTGATTCCATCCTAGATTTGATTGGTTCCATCCTTGACCATGTTGAGGATGATAGTTGGTGTTATTGTTGATATAGTTCACGACCTCTTGGATTTCAGGACAGTTGACTGCTGAGTGTCCTATGTTTCCACATTCTTCACAATTCATGTAGGAACCATTAATGTGCATGACTTCTCTCTTTTCAGTGTCTCTATCTTTGAGCTCATGATGAGGTATAGCTTTTCGGTGAATGTATCGACTTTCTTAAGATGATGAGTGCCTCCTCTTCTCTTGTGAGGTTGAGTGCGTTCTTCATTCCAGCTTTGATTTGAGGCCATCTTCTCAACGAGTGCTGTTGCATCGGCGGGCTTAAGTGACAGGAAAGCTCCTCCACCTGCAGCATCCATGGACTCACGAGTGCTAGAGACTAGTCCATGATAGAAAGTCTGCATAAGTAGCCAATCCTCCATTCCATAATGAGGGCATTCTGCGATGTAATCTTGAAAGCGTTCCTATGCCTCGGCGAACGATTCATCATGTTGCTGTTGAAAGCTTGAGATCTTCCCACGCAGTACAATGGTCTTGCCTGTTGGAAAGAATCTGGCCAGGAAAGCAGTAGAGCATTTGTCCCATATAATGTTGGTTGCCTTGTTGTTATAGAACCACTGTTTTGCTTTTCCTAGCAGCGAAAATGGCAATAGGCGAAGTAAGATAGCATCTTTTGGTACATCTTTGATCTTGAAGGTGCTGCATATCTCCAGAAAGTGTTATAAGTGTGCACTTGCATCTTCATGTGCCTTTCCACAAAACTAATTAGCTTGCACCATAGTGATGAGTGCAGGCTTGAGCTCGAATCCATTGTTTCCGATATCGACATTAGGTCCAGTACGGATGTTGGCGGTTGTTGGAGCAGAGAATTCACGTAGCGTCTTCTCAGCCATGGCTTCAAGAACTGGTGTCAAGTTAACTTCTAATCTTTCTAATTCTTCTCCTTCAGACGATGGAGCTTGCTCTTGTGAAGAACAAGTTTCAGTGGAGGGTGTTCTTGATGGTGATTCAAAAATGTCCCTCGTTCTTGCAAACTTCCTTTTTCTTAAGAGTTTCTCCGGATCTTCGGTGTAATTGTCCGGAAGATCAAAAACCATTCATTCATTCATTACCCTACATAAGATACACAAGTAGACGAAACAAGGGTAAGCCTGTTTGAGTTAGAGGTCCATTGGGTGATCGATCTTATTGTAGTGCATATGGTTATCAATACTTTTCCTAAGTTATTAGCCTTCCCCGGCAACGGTGCCAAAAATGCTTGTTGGCATTTCTAACGTCACTGCAATAAACCTTAATTTTCTATCCCACGCAATGACACTAGAAATGTTGGTACTAATTAACTTGCCTTTAGCAACTAGCCACTAGCCTCTTTACCCTTACTCCTAACTGTGAAACTAGGTTGTCATCCCCAATTGTAAAGCTAGGAATAAACTCTGGTACTAAATCTTATCATTTTATGTGACTAGGCAGAAATAAGTAAAGATATAAACTAAGAATGATTCTGCAAGCGAACAGATAATTATACCATTGTAGCATTTTACCTAGAGTATTACCAGGTTGTCATTTATATTCTACGACTAGGAAGGCATTGCAAAGAAGCTACTCTATAGTATTGATAACACTTATATATGCAGTGAATAAGAGATGTAGCCAATGTCAACTCTCCTCAATAACAGGAAGGTGTCACAAGATAAATAATAGATAAATGATAAATATGATAAATGTGATAAATATGATAAATATGATCAATCATCTCCTAATAATACTAATCCCATCATAGCACTCTAATCATGTCAGCGTTTGTCTAATCAGGTAATAGAGAAATAACTCCTAAGTATTCAAGCTACAGTCAAAGCTACTCTATTTAGTGCAAGTATGTCTAACAATCATGGCTAAGTTATACTACTATAGTTCCCTAACACATCAGAGCAATGTATAGGAGAAGATGAGTACAAGAACCTGCTCTTAACCTGACAATCTCACTCTACCAATCCACCGTACGAGAGAAGGCCTACAAAGGACTCAATGGGTCTGTCACACCCACGATCTACCTCACTTCCTGGCACGACTGGGGATACTCGTAGATAAGCAAAGCATCTAGACACCACGTCTATATATTGCCTACCACTCACCATGCAATTGAATAGATGAGCGCTATACGAACCAGTGCATGAATATAATAGCAAACTAACTATACTAGACATATTAAAGTAGACAATGAACAATGCAATCAAGAACATAATAATGAAGAATAATGTTGCTAGTAATGATCGTACAAACGCAGATATTACAATAAGAAAGAAAAGCTCAAGAACTATACGAGACTCTTCTCTTCTTGACAACGTCGGGAATCCAAGATCGATGAAGAACTTGACTTCCTCTACTCTAGATCTAACTAGGATAAACTATGAACAAGAAGGCTATAAAGAACTAGAACTTGAAGCTCTAGATGACTTGATCACCAAATATCTCGAGATGGAATGAATGAGTTGAATGGATTCGGGGTTTCCAGGGGGAGGTCTAGCTCCGCTTATATAGCCCGGTGGGATGCACGACAGCCGTTTGATCAAACCGACTTCACGTAGGGCTAAGATTGATCCTCAAAGGCGGTGGAAGAAGACTCCAGAAGGGGGGAGCACCTTCTTCTCACAGGGGGCCGGCCGGCCTGGCAGGTGGGGCCGCCCGGCCCCACCTAGAGGTGGTCTCGCTTCTCCTTTGCTCCGGTGTCTTCTGGATCCTTCTAGAGTAGTTTGGCGTATTCCTGAGTTTCGGATAATTTCGTGGTGTAGATTTGTAGTTATGTCCCTTTTTCGGTGTTTTCTGGTTCAGTCCCTGAAAATTGATAAATCACCAAAACTCGTGGAAATTGTTAGATAAACCCCTAGCCTTCTAGATATTGATGTATGTTTCATGCCTCTTGATATATAAAATATTGACGCTATCCACCATCAACACTAATAAACTAAAAATCAGAAAGATCACTACCAGAAAGGGAAGCAATACCATCATGCCCCCCGAGTGAAGGAGCATCGGCCGTAGCAACATAGGCCGATGAATCTGCATGCACCACCTCAATCTCATCGCCGATCCACTGAATGAGACACTGATGCAAGCTAGATGGAACACACCGATTGGCATGAATCCAATCACGTCCAAGTATCAAGTTATAGCTACCTTGGACATCGGCAATGAAGAAAGCTGTAGCTAGGGTTTTACTCCCAATGGTGAGCTCCATGGAAGCAACGCCCCTAGCTGGAATAGGAGCTTCACCTCCAACACCAGTGATGGTCATGTTGGCTTGATCAACACCTCATCGGTGCCACAAAGCTTCTTGTAGAGCATATATGGCATCAAGTTCACAATCACCCCACTATCCACCAACATGCTGTGAACCGGTGCGCCATTGATATGGCCCTTCACATGCAGCGGCTTGAGATGGTTGACAGAATCCTCGGGTCTTTGAAACACAGCACTTTGGGTGGCAAAGTTGAATTCCGTCGCTGTCGAGTCATCCCCAATGATATAGTAATCTGCAGACAAATAGATAACATTGACTTCTCCCCATTCTGGCGAAGGTTCGTAGTCCACCATCTCTTCCTTAGGAACCTCCGGAACATCCATACCAACCAACACAGTGACGGTAGCAGCGAAATCACTTGAAGGTGCGTCGGAAGCCTCCGGAGCAGTGGGAATCGGCTCAGCCGACTCAGGAATCGGCCTAGCCGATTCTGGGCTCTCTAGAGTGGCAGGAACAGAGGGAGCCGGCCTGGCCGACTCAAGAGTCGGCTCAGTCGGCTCTGCATCATCCCTAGGCATAGTAGTGGTGGCAGCCGGCTCAGCCGGCTTGGAAACCAGCTTGGCCGACTCGGGGCGACCTGGCCAGCAAGAAACAGGGCAGCCAGCTTAGCCGGCTTGAAAATCGGCCTGGCCGGCTCAGGGGCAGCCCGGCCCGCAGCCGGCTTAGCCGGCTTGGAAACCGGCTTGGCCGGCTCGACGACAGCCTGGCCCGGGAGTCGGCCTAGCCGACTTGGGAACCGGCCTGGCCGGGCCGAGAGCCGCCACCGGCCCACTTCGGCTCGTCGATTGTTTAGGCCCGAAGATTTCTTCCCTCATCTTCTCCAACCTTTCCCTCTTTTTTGCTTGTGTCTTGCCCGCTGCAATTTGCGCCGTTGAGTCTTGTCCAAACCAGGCGGACACCATTTGGGTTGGTTGTACTTAGGATCCAATTCGGCCCTTTTCTTCTTCTCCACCTTAGCGACATCCTTGGGAAGTTCATCTTGATTTATCGCTGAAACTGAACCTCCAATCACAATCGGCCTGACATGATCAATGACGGGAGCCTCCATGGAGCCGATCATGATAAGTAGTGGAGCAGGCTTTGGTGCAGGAGCAATATGAACTTCTTGCTCAATCATAGGTGCCTTTCCCGTTTCCTGTGGGATTAAGGTGCTTGATGTGATTACACGATCTTGACCACCAATGGTAGAGCTCGATTGACTGAAATTCAATCGGCTGAACACGGATGGCTTGGCATAAGGAGCAGCAGGCATTCCCCATCCTTGTTGCTGCACAATGGGTACCGACGGAGGATACAGTACCCAAACTCCATAAGGTCCCCATTGTGGCGTGACAGACGGTGGAATAGGGGGACCCCAGCGAGACACACGAGGAGTGGTTCTTTATGGCAGCATTGATGCGGATGCAACCACAAGTTGCTTTGCTTTCTCATATTCTCGCTTTGGTGGAGTAGACTCTCTTTTTTTACCGGCCGATTCTCAGAATCGGCCTTTTGCTCTTTGTACTTGGACATAAGCCTATCAAAGGTGCATTGCCTTTTGATAAAGACACTTTTATTCTTCTTCTCATTAGTCTTCTAGGTACCTATCTCTGGCCTCTGCGGAATGAATGTGCGCAAAACCTTGACTTCGGCTGGAGTATCGCTGCTGAAACCCTAAGAGTCGGCTGAGCCGACTTGGGTAGTCGGCTCAGCCGACTTGGCTGGCCTGGAAGGGGTAGAGCCGGCCTGGCCGATTGCCTGGGCCAGCTTAGCCGGTTGGCTGGCTGCAGGGGAGGCCAAGTTGGCCTGGCCGACTCCCTGAGTCGGCTTGGCCGGCCTGTGCTGTGCCGCCGCTGTTTCGTACGATCTTTGCTTGTTCAAGTATCTTGTTGACCCAGCGGTGATCTTGAGCTTGTTCCTGCCTTCTTCGTCTTTCTCGAGCACCACCTTGCGCCCTAAATTCACATTAACATTCGGTGCTACACGTGGTTCGCCGATAATCACTTTCTTTGCCTTGGGCTTTATCGGCTTGCTCCGGACGAATCAAAACACCGGGATCTCCTTTTCAACCACATAGGCAGGAAAAGAAGTCTTGTCAACCTGCATCTCAGTAAGACTCAATCGTCCCTCATTGAGAGCCGATTGGACCTGTCGACGGAAAACATTGCAATCATTAGTGGCATGAGAAAAAGAGTTATGAAATTTGCAATATGCTCTTCTCTTCATCTCATCAGGTGATGGCAATGTATAGTTAATCCTAAGATAGCCGAATTTAAGCAATTCATCAAAAATTCGATCACACTTAGAGAAATCAAAAGTAAACTTTATCTCCTCACCCTGATTCTTTTGAATCGGTTTGAGAGATGGGCAAGTAACTAGTTTGTTAGGTGCTGGCCAAATAATTTCAGCAGCACAAAACTCACTATTCTCATTGTTCTCACCGTCCGAAAACTCCTCCAGGACATGAGTATTCGGTCGGTAAGACTTATGACCATCACGAGGCTCTTTAAGGCGCGATTCAACGGAAACGGCCCTCTCTAGCAATTGATTAACACTTAAAAACTCATGATGTGCAAGTCTCTCCCTAATAATAGGAAGTAAGCCAGCAAAACACAAATCAACTAAATCTCTATCGGAAAGCATCAAATGAAAACAACGGTTCTTAATGTCTTTGAAACGCTTAAAGAAATCAAGAACAGGCTCACTACGTCCTTGATGAACCGATGCAAGGTGAGACAATCTAGTTTCTTGGACTCCATTATAAAAGTGATTATGAAACTTTTCTTCTAACTCAACCCAAGAACCAATAGAACATGATGGCAAAGAGGTAAACCAAGCGAAAGCTGTACCAGTAAGTGATAAAGGAAAATAACGAACATTCATATGATCCATGGTACTAGCTTCACCCATTTGAGCCAAAAACATACCAACATGCCCCATTGTGGTTTCATTATCATCCCCACTAAACTTAACAAAATCTGGTACCTTCCAACCAATAGGTGCTCTCAAGAAATCAAAAGTGCAAGGGTACGGTTTGTGGTATGCATGCCTAGCGGGTTGAGATATAGTCAAATCTTCTTTAAATAGATTCAAAGTAGCATTAAAATCGGTAGAAGGAAGAGTAGGACCTGCATTAAGAATAGGAATAGCGCTAGGTGACACCGACGGGTTCAGAAGGACTGTATTTGCCCCGCCGATGCTCGATTTGTTGCTGTCCTACTTTCGGTTTGTGTGAAACAAGCTGAATTTTGAACATTAATGGCCCCTTGCACCATAGCATTAGTTAGAGGAACATCGGTCCTATTGTTTCCAACCAACAAAGGGCCCGATGACAATCTACTAGCTGCTGCATGAGTGCTTTGATTGGAATAATAATTCAATGGCATACCAAATTGGGGCTATGGAACACCCGATTGATCATAATTAGTTGTCTATCCTTCTAACTTGTCTATGCGATCACTAAGTATGCTAGCAAGATGTTGAATACGATTATTATATACTTTTCTTTCATCTACTAACATCTGAGCAAAATTAGCATGAGTAGGATATGGATCATCATAGATAGGAGGACTATTAGTTACCTCGGTTGCCGGAGCAACCGTTGTAGCGGGCGCAGCGAAAGCGTTTGGTGTAGCCGTCGATGTAGAAGGTACCAATCCAGCGTAGTTGGGTTCTTTGTATTGAGTAACCTTGTCACGTCGATCTACAGTTCAACTTTCTAAGAAAGCTTTGAGAAACTTGGCCTCAACTTGCTTCCTCAGCTCTTCGGGAAGATCATCAATGGTGGTGGGATGTCGGATGTTGCTTATATCAACTTTTGATAGGTCACCATCCCCTCCATTGTCCCCAAGATCTCTGATATCGGGCATGATGTGTGCTGGAATTGAAGAAAAGATCGGTTATAGCAAACTACCAAACCAATCCTTCCCCAGCGGAGTCGCTAAAAAGTGTGTTGACACTAGAATTGACCTAGGCAACACACCAGCAGGGGCTAGCACGCCCAAGAGGTTGCAAACCAACCTAGCGCACAGCAAGAACTTAGCGGAATCGATCGAACCGATCTAGAGACCGGTAGGACCGATTTAGGGCACGTTCTTTGCCGATGAGGCTCCGAAACACCCCTCGGGAAGACCCGTCGGAGGGATGCACGCGAAGGATCTCCTATGACCAGCAAGGCAGCCTAGGATGCCGTTGAAACTCGTCGAGAGTCGCAACGAACAGCAAGATACAGGTGAAACCACTGAAACCCTAGTTGTGGAGGTGTTTTTGACGATTGGATAGATGAGATCTCAATCGGCCATGATCTCCTTGTTTATATAGGAAGGGGTGGTCTTATCCTAGTAGGAAACATCTTCAAAGCCCAATCTCCAAGTTTCCCGCGTCCAAAACTTATCCAAAACCGACCTAGAAACAAATTGGTTCGGGATCTGAAAGTTAGATTCGGAACATACGCTACCGGTAGTACCGGTCAGGCTCCGCCGGTAGTACCGGTGGAGGACCCGTAGTACCGGTAGTTTATTTTTGCGCCAAACCCGGTCAGGCTCCACCGGTAGTACCGGTCTCCACTGGTAGTACTGGTGGAATACCGGTAGTGCCGGTAGTTCATTTTTGCGCCAAACTGCGCCAATCTCTGCCACCCACCGATAGTACCGGTCTCAGACCGGTATTACCGGTAGCTCATTTTTGTGCAATCTTTCTGAAAGCATAACTCTTATATCCGGACCCCAAATTGAACGTTTCACATATGTTTTTTGACCATTTCGACGAGAGGAACGCAATGGTGAGATCAAATCAACATTTTGACAACTTCATAAAATAGACAATTTTGGTTGTCAACAGAAAGTTGCAACTACTAAAAAAATACAATCAAAATACTAGCGACTACAAGAAGTGCTATTGGTCTGACCCTAGCCACCAAATTGTATCTAGTCTAGCACGTTTCTCAACAAAAGTCCCTTTCTTCAAAGCTTTGCACTCTGAGTCGTTTTTTATTTGTTTCTGCAGGTCGGGCTTCGCTGTTGCTGTGGACTGCTGTCATGGCCAGTAAGGAAAAAAAAGAATGAAAAACAGGTGCATGCGCTGATGACTCCGGTGCATGTGCATGCGCACAGACCGACAAAAAGCTATAGCAGCAGCGGGCAAGCAGCCGAGCGATGGCTGACGACCGACGGAGCTGACTGTGGGCGCGTCGGGTGCGTCAGGCGCGCGGGGTGCGCCGGTGGACACGGGGCGTGCGGTGCGGGTTGGACAAACGGGACGGACGGGGACACAGATCCTGTGTGTCACTACAAGATAAGCAGTGGCCGCACCTGAGCCCTCCATTCGTGAAGGGACGGCTTGGATGAGAGCTCTCCTTGCCCTCTTTTTTTTTCTTTACTTTATTCTACCACCAGCCATTTTGGAGGGAAATGGCAAGAGAGTTTGGCGTTATTTCTTGCTGGGAGCAGCGAAGAGACGCATGTCGATGCTCAGGCGGACAGCCGCACCAATGGAACGCACTCCTCCAGCACCTCTTCCCGCCGCTTATGGAGGTGCTGCAATGCTGCTACTGCCCCAACGTGCGGTGGAGCAAACATTCTCGAGCAACCCCACCTTACAAGTAGCGAGAGCGACACGGTGCCAGTGCCGGTGCCAAGCAGGACGCATGTAGCAAAGACGGCCGGCTCTGTGTTCAGCTCCCTGGTTACCCTGTGCGATTTTTTGCGATGCAGAGTACGCTGTCGAGCACCCCGGTAGCTGCAGGCAATTAGGACGCACGCTGTCGAGCACCCCGGTAGCTGCAGGCAATTAGGACGCAGGGACAACACCCATCCACCCCTCGATGTATCGCCTACAAGGTCCTTGTTCTGTTTTGTTTTAGTTCAAAACATTATTTTTCCTGAACATGCCCCGGATGAGTTTTGCTGTTCAAAAGTTACACAGATACAAGTGATCTTGGTGGATTGGTTGTTGTTCAAGACAAGATTAAAGAGAGAGGAGGGATTATTCAGATATGCATGGGAGGGATTGTTAATGGGCTATCATGTGTTAATTGCACTATTAATTGTAATACCTATGCCTTCCTTTGCTGGTCTCGATATTTTTGGCCAAAGAAGAACCGACTGATAGCTAACATAAAATGATTAAATAAAGAGAGAAAAGGAGAGTTCTCATCCAAGCCGTTCCTTCACGAGTGGAGGGCTCAGGTGCAGCCACTGCATAACTTACAGTAGTAGTAACAACTGCACAGGATCCGTGTCCGACAAGCGGACGGTTTGGATAGTTGGACTGGCCCACGGTAATATTCTACATCTAGATCTAGGATGTAGAATAGGATCACCGTATATATCCACTATTTTCATTCCGTTCTATAAATATACCTTGAAGCGAAGTTTCCCAAAAGTAGGAAGAATCATTTTGTTTCAAACTCATTTTCATAATTACAAATATTATCTAAAAGTTTGGGAAGAAGCATTAAAGCCTACTAATTAATTCGACCCATCTAATTAATTAAACACTATTAACTAATTAAGAATTGCTAATTAATTAAACCCTACTAATTAATTAAGAACTACTAATTAAAACCTCAATTTTGTAAACTAAAAAAACTATTTTTCTCTCTAAATAAACCTATTCATCAAACATCTAAATATATAATGAATAAATTAAATTGAGTGGCAATCATGAGACAAGAGATAGGAGAGACATCATTTAACCGTCTTAAGTAACATCATTTAAAGACTTAAAGAACAAAAACTAACTATGGCTCTCTCTCCCTTTCTAGCACATGATGAAACACTAGATCCAAAAGCGCCTTGAATTGTGCAAGAAATGGTTAAAAAGATGCATGAGAGACATTAACTAACCATTATCAGCAACTTCCTTCGAAGAAATGAAAATCAAAACCTTCCCCTCTTAATTTGTAAAATCTAGACCTCCAAATCGCCGCCAATGGAAGGTTGGCCGTGGCCTACAGTTATGATCGAGAAGAAGAAGAGGATATTTATAGCAGACTTAACACTAGCGGTTCACTAAAAAACCGCTAATGTAAATGCATTAGCACTGGTGGTTTCCTTAAGTGAACCGTCAATGCGAATGTATTTCTACTGCGGTTCTTGAGTTGGGCCCGCCTGTTCATTTCCACTTGCGGCTGTTAACTGAAACCGTCAGTGAAAATAAACATGCACTGTCAAGAGAAATGATCTGTGTACTAGTGCTTGTTTGATGTATGAACTATCTCTGAAGGACCTTCTCTGTGCGCCTTCCTATATCCAATGTCTTTTATCCCACAGGTTTGCATAGCAATAAACAAAATTATGTTCTTAGATTGCTACATACTCCCTCCGTCCCATTATATGTGACGTTTTAGCTCTATACAAGGTACATCAAAGATTCTTTGGATCTGGCCAGGGGGTGTGTCCACGTGCATGGAACTTTGAATGAATCTAGACCACTCAATGAGCTGCCAGAAAGTCAAATAAAGTGGGACAGAGGAGTAGTTCATATGACACATTTGATCACAACAAAATATAAGAATTTAATGCTAAAGATAGCCTATAAAATAGTGAAATAAAATCATTCTAGATGTCATATCTTGAAAATAGGAACATAAAACCTCCTATTGGGACACTGGTTTAGTGTTACATGGCAGTTGCCTTGTCCTGCGCATCTAGTGAATCTGCTGCCACAGCGACACCCAGATACCCGCTACTCTGTAGGCCACAGCTATCTAGCTACGAGCCTAGGACCGGCTCTGTCACTAGAGAGCTGGCTACCCAACAAACATCAAGGATACAAGCCGAAAAGAATGTAAGAATTTGATGCCCCATGCAGCCATGCCTTTTATTGTCTTTCTTAATTAATGTGTTTCTATGTACAAGTTAAGACACCTTTTGGAACCCTAGGTTTTTTCCCCCGTTCCTATGTTTTTGCTGTGAAAATAAACTATTTTTTTATGAAATTCCTATACCCTTTGTATGTAATTTCTGTGTTCCAAAGGGGACTAAAGCTGGCTTTTAGTATTTGAGTACAATGTTGGGCTATTTATTTTATAGGCCAAATTTACAAGTTGGCTTATTTACTATGCTGAGAAAGAATAGATGACGGAAGCACGAATAATGCCATGGTTCGTCATTCCAAAAATGCGAGGACATAGATTTCATGCAGAAGATTAAAGGTAATGGACTATATTTATTTTCATTTCTTCATTTTATGTATTGAAAAATGAAATTCGAATAATCAAACATTCATTTCCTTTTTTTAGGCCGTCAAAGTCCTCTGGCCATGCTAACGACACTCAATTTGGTGAATTCATTTATCACTCATTTTTTTAGTTCGCATCCCTCTCTATTTTCTTCTAGCTTCGCCACTGAGCGCCGGCCTATTTTTGCTGCATACACATGTTGTACCTTTATGCAAGAAAAAACACTTGTTCTACCTATACGTAAGGCTAGATAACGAGCTGGCTTGGCTTGGCTCAGCTCGTTCTAGCTCGTCAAGATAATGAGCTATCTTGGCTTGGCTTGTTATCTTAACAAACCAGAAAGCCAGCTCGGATCAGCTTGTTTAAAAGCTCGAGTTGGCTTAACAAGCTCGCAGGTCAGGTATAAAAATTACAGAAATATAATATTGTATTTATCTAAAGTTTGAAAATAGTAATAGTACAAAAGTAATACTTCCAACAACCTTAAATCAAAGAAAAGGTTAATATGTACTAACATATATCAACTATAATAATATACTATAATATTACACTATACATTCATGGTCCATACTCCATACCATATGTAATGTGGTCCATAAGTATCCATACATATACATAAAAACAAAATAATAAAGTTATGATAATCTCAAGTTTATGGGGTCAAGACAGGTCATCAATCAATTCTAAAGTGAAAGACATGAAGTAATACAAAATTAATATAAGTTCTATCACTTTTTTCTTTAAAGTGTGGCTCGTTTGGCTTGCGAGCTGGCTCGAGTTAACTCATTATAGGTAACGAGATAAAATCCAAGCTTGGCTTTGAGTCATGCTGAGCCGAGCCAACTACGAGCTGAGCGAGCTAACGAGCTTTGAGTTTTGTCATCTAGCCCTACTTTTACACAAGAAAGAGGAGGATCTGCTAACAAGAGGGTTTTCAATGCAAAAATACAAGAGAAAAAAATAAAGAGTGGTTCCAAATATTTGGAAATACACCAGAGTTCCCAATGAAAAACAATTGTTAGCTTCTTGCTAACATTGATCAAATCACCTCATACTTGTAAAATACATAATAAATCATACAAATATCACAAATAGAAAAACCATTTTTCTAGATTGGGTTTAACTAGATCTACATCATAGTTAAATATTAGGCAGGGGAGTTATAGATATTTATCATCTTTCACCCATTCTAGAAAAACACGAGGAACCATTTTACCAAATGTTTTTCAAAAATGCTTCAACTCCTTCAGAAGAGCCACTTTTCAAAATGAGCTAGAGTCAGAGCTAGTTTCGAAGGATCCAGAGCCCTAGCAAACAAGCCCTGTTACTAGGGTAGCAAACAAGCCCTTCCACTACAGGGACAGGGAGCACAGGCTCACCATCCAATGGACCACTAGGACCGGTGTCCACACCATGAAAATACACAAACACAGAGAGATTGGCATTGTAGACATTGATGTGCCGACGAATCAGGACAGCAACAGCGCAGTCCCGTGTGAGCCATGCCAGGAGCACTGGCCATACTATACTATAAAAAAAAGAGTTGCTCAAGTAGGCCCATTGTTGGCGGGAGTTGTGTAATTTTGGTTCCCTTGATTACAGAAGGAATCAGAATATACCAGCTTGGACCTAGCCGCCCAGTACTAGCTCGGAAGTTTGCCTATAGTCGCTGCCCCCCCTGCTGCGCCTGACCTCGATGTGATGAAACAACCTCTGATCCATTTTATTTTTAAGAATCATCTTCAACCAATCAAAAGTGTTTTACTTTAATACAGTGACAGATAGTAACCGTGCAGTAGCTCACACGCCTCTTATGCGCTTGTGTTGCTTGGAAGTGACAAGCAAATACTTAAACCAAGTAGTCTTGTTATTTCATAGCTAGGCAGCATAAGTAAGAAAAGTAATTATACATATCAAAAATAGTGCACAACATGTGTTTTGTTCTAAGTGGCATCAAAAAATTACTTGTTGGTTGTGAGATATACAAATTGTCTGTTAGGAGGTGACACGGTGCTGACACCAAGTAGAACGCCCAATATCTAATGGCAGTGAGGCCATTTGGCTCGCAATTTTTATGGGGGTGGACAGCCAACTTGATGAAAGTTCACTCTAACACTCGTAATCTTAGGAATGGAAATTTTGGTTTTTTCGTGTTTTGGTATACTAACTAAATTACCCTAATCTCTCATCATATTAATTAGTGGGACCAAAATTGTCTTTCCATTCCACTTTAACCTTTTTTACTAGCATTGAGCATACCATTTTATTGTAGGGTCCATCACTCAAGTCTTTGTTAATTAGTTCGTTTCATTATTGATCATTGGATTTCAAATTCATAGGAAAGGTACCTGAGGTTTGTTTCAAGCGGTGTAAAACATTTTTTGGAATACACTTGAGATATACCAGTATCCAGACAAAGAATCTTTACATTGAAATGGAGAACAACAAACATGTTCTTTCCTGGAGAAGCCAACATGTGTGTCTCTGACACAGACATTTGATATGTAGTGTTGTGTGACTTATATGTGACTACATAATTGCGTGTTTCACGTTATGTTGTCTTGTAGCCATTGTAATTGGCAATGGTATTGGATCTGCCTACGTTATTGCCAATACAAACCAAAGTAGGTGAGTCTCAGCATATGAGACACATACACGGACACATGCATCCACAACATCTTTATGTTCTTTCCTGGAGAAGCCAACATGTGTATCTCTGACACAGACATTTGATATGTAGTGTTGTGTGACTTATATGTGACTACATAATTGCGTGTTTCACGTTATGTTGTCTTGTAGCCATTGTAATTGGCAATGGTATTGGATCTGCCTACGTTATTGCCAATACAAACCAAAGTAGGTGAGTCTCAGCATATGAGACACATACACGGACACATGCATCCACAACATCTTTTGTTTGGTACTTCCTCCATTTCAAATTATAAGTTGTTTCGGCTTTTGTGTATTCATTGATTTTATTACATTTCGAGACATAAGTGTATATCTAGATGCATAGTAAAATTTAAATATCTAGAAATGCCAAAATGTCATCTTATAAGTTAGAATAGAGGGAGTATTCACAATATGTGATATGCATGACTATTAAAATGTTTTTTAGAATTATTTCTTTTGAAGCCTTTTGTCAAACCATTGTTTCTTTCTTCATCTGTTTCAATATTTTTTCTTTTCAAATACTGGTATTATCGTCATAAGCCTTCAACCTTATGAGCTCTTCAAGTTTACTATTTTGAATCCTCTGTTTCGTTTATTTGTAGCGTCAACATCCAAGTGAAGGTGCGTGCTCATCGGCTCAGAGTAGTAATTTATTTGCGGGAATTGCTCCGTACACCTCTTTTAATTTCTCGCAGGACACCATTTAACTAATTATTTTCACAATCATTTTCTCATTCTTCAGCCACTTCCATTTACGATAATTTTTATACTAATTTATGATTAATGTGAATATATATTTATGACAGTTAAGTTACCATAACATATGAGGTTATTTACCATAACAATTATAGTAAACCACTTAGTAAGATGTTATTATAGTCTCGTAAATTAATATAGATTTATTGTAACTCAAAATAGCTATAGAATATAAGTTATTATGTAGCCAGCTATAGATTAATAGTTATATATATATATATATATATATATATATACACACACACACACACACACATAACACACATTGCAAGGTAGGAGTTGCAGCACTCAAAAGCAGATGCTCCTTTGAAAACCATTGGACAAAAGGCAAATTTGAAGCAAAAGCAGTCCTCGCACCGGAGCTGCTGCTTGGCTGCGTCATCTATGAGGCGGGCCCACAGCTTGCAGATAACCTCAGCCTCAGCAATGCTCGGTCGTGGAAAGCTAATGAGGAGCTGTATCATAAGTGTAAATCTGTTTTTTAATTTGTTTTTACTGCAGCATGAGAAAAAAATTTAAGTTGTGGTGCAAATATTTTTGTCCATAAAAAAATCTAAAAACTGTTTTGTAAATGAGATGCACAAATGTAGTGCATATAAATTATTTTATGTTGCTTTTTGGCTTTTCGTTTATCGTCTTGGTGCCAGAGCAATGACAACAATTTTGGACATCATTTGGATATGGTCCCAACTTAGATTGGCCGATTAAAATTTGGCAGCATGCAGTATAAATTATCAACTAGGCCAAAAGGAGCGGCCAATTCCAGGACGACCAAAATGAGAGTTCTATTTTGGCTTGCCTTTTTTTTTTTGCACCATAATATTTGTCTTGATTTTATCTACAAAATATTACCCAAATTGACTATATTTTTATACTAAGAAAAAACGGGCAAGTGGGCTCCACATGTTCCCAGAACTGCAATAACCTAGCTGCATCTCGGGTAGGAATTATCACGTCGATTTTACAATAATCTAATTGTGATGTGATGTGTAGCTCGCTAATACGCACAGTGTTGGGTCACACCAACAACCTTTTTCGATATAAGAGGTGTCACGAATTTACAATTAAGTTCAGACTTTGGGTGGCAAGCCAAAGCGCACTAGACCTTTTTAGAAAATCCTCTCTCTTCGCGCCGTGCGCCCCCTAATCCTATTTATAGGGCGCACGGCGCACTGCACAAGTCCGAAAAGACCCCGGATCTTTCGCTGGGGCCTATCAACATATTCCTAAGCACCTAAGGGCCTTTTAGTACTTTGCTCCTTCCATCTCCCTGTTGATATAAATTAACTGCACTCCATTAAATAAGTTTTAAGTAGGATTATCCACAAGCGCACAGATATCATACCAGTGTCACATTTTACCCGGAGGTTTTATATATCGTATCCACAGGGAACAATTGTGATGATGACAAAGTATATAGACTTAACCCTACAATTAGGCTAGATAATATCAAGAAAGAGGAAATAGCTATTGAACTCTAGTTCCGACAACCGGTAAGCTTTGTATAATACCGTCTAAGCTGGGCAAGTAACCCGAACAGGAGAAGAAACAGAGTAATCTCCTACCAAGCACCTATAAGCCTATCAGTCCTATTAACGGGAAGTGGACTACAGAGGATTCAACGAAGCTATAACGTCACCTTCGCGAGCTACCACTATCCGGCTAATCAAGGGACATCTATAAGCAACCATAGCCCAGACACCACGTCTACGCTACAAATCACTACTTCGACCTAGGAGCTACCCAAATCAAAGTACTCAATATAATATAAGTTGCAAACTTAAGAACGAATAAGAACAAGTCGCTTACTTGAATCAGAATGGCGAATGCAAAAGTACCTCAGAACGCAGCTCCGGGCGAGGGAGCTGAATCCAGACGAATACAGCTACAAAGAAGCTCCGACAGGCCAGGACTCCTTCGAATCTCTACTCCTCTACTCTATCTCTCTAATCTCTAAACAAGACTAAATCTAGATGAACTAGTCTCTTCTAATTACTACATCTAGATAAACTAGAACTAGATCAACTAGAGGGACCCTAACCCTAATTTATGTGGAGAATATGAAGCACCGGGGTGTAGAATGCTCTTGGAGGGGTCTTGGGGCGTCATTATGTAGGCCGAGGTGGAGTAGGGGGCAATGAACCGCCACGTCATCGATCCGCCTCTTCATGTTATGTGCACCGTCGGATCAAACCGACCTTAGATCGACGTAGGGATGCTTTGCTTAGGTGCCAAAGAAGCGTGGGAGGAAGACTCCAGAAGGCGGCTGCCAGAAACCCTAGGAGGGCGCCGACCGGCGCCAGGATGGGGCCGGCCGGCCCCACCTGGACTCCCCTGTTGGTCCCGCTGCTTCGGGTGTCTTCTAGACCCTTCCTGAGTCTGATGACGATGTTTGCCGACGTGGATAAGTTTCATGATAATTATGCACTCTAATCCCCTCTTTTATGCTTTTCTGAAATAATCCCTAGAAAATATAGAATATGCAAAACTCGTGGAAATTGCCAGTTAAAACCCTAGACTAGTGTGTATTCATGTGCCTTTTCATGTCTAAAGTTCTAATAAAGGTTGACGTTATCCACCGTCAACACTCCCTCGGGCGGCACCTTCCCCGAATGGCACCGGGCCGATTCCATTGTTCCAGGGGAGGGGAACTCCGAGTAGGGCCATACTCCCAGTGCTATGCCGTGACGTCAAAACATACCTACACCTGTAACAAAATCGACTATCATTCGACATTCGCTGTTTCGCAAGGCCGCGTGGGGCTCCCCCAGATTCGCTCCGCCGAAAGGTATTTGCGAGTATGCCGAGTCCGATTCCCCCAATGAATCCTAATTCGCCTAAGATTCGCCTCTCGCCTTGTGGTTGGTTTCGTTGGCAGGTCCGT
Organism: Chrysopogon serrulatus; assembly: GCA_015844335.1. Classification (NCBI taxonomy): domain Eukaryota; kingdom Viridiplantae; phylum Streptophyta; class Magnoliopsida; order Poales; family Poaceae; genus Chrysopogon; species Chrysopogon serrulatus. The sequence continues at coordinate 204,087 of JADLZL010002173.1, forward strand.
CTCTCGCCAGGCATCGTGCCCCATTTTTATTCGCCATAGGATTCGCCTCTCACGCGGTCATTTGTTTTCGTCCACCCGTGATTTCACCTATCCGTGGTGGCGAAAGTTACAACTCCGGTTCGGGGGAGTCGGACATTCGGTTGCTCCCCCAACACACAATGTACATGGCACAGCTCGCGAGAAATGTGAGATTGTTGAGTGTTCAAAGAGTCAAAGTGACATGAGAGTAGAGAGGTGAGAGAAACGTGGGAGGGAAACGTTTATGAGAAAACCTAAACATAGCTTTGACATTTTTTACAAGCGTGAGTGTTATGAATACTGCTATTTCATTACTAATATTTTTAGTTTCTTATATATTCCCTCCTTTCATTTATCTCCTTCATCTAAGCCTTTGACACAATGACCAAGGAGCAGAGTAAAAGTACTAAGTTTGTATTTAATCATCACGAGCTAAACCAATAAACAGCAAATGGGCAATAAATACAGACAAGGAATAACCAGTGAGCAGCAAAGAGGCAATAAATGTAGACAAGTGGTAGCCAAGGAGCAGCAAAGGGGCAATAAATACAGATAAGTCTCAAGCTAATATGAAGAGGACTTTTGAATAAAAAGTTTTTGTTTAGATGAAGGAAATAAATAAATGGAGGGATTATGCACTAAAATTATTTGTTTGCACATGAACGGATGTGTCCCATGAAAAAACAGTTAGCGACATAAAGGATATCAATTTATGTAAAAATAATTAGTAATTTAGTTATGAATTACTGATTGCGCCATGCATGCATCCAACACTCTATTTAGTGCCCATCATTACTATTGCGCCATGCATGCGCCTAACACTCTGTTTGGTTCTTTTAGTCACTGGACTAAAGTTCAATCCCCTTTTAGTCACCATCTCCAAAAGGTTACTAAAAGGGGATTGAATTTTAGTCCAGTGACTAAAAGAGCCAAACAGATTGTTGGGCGTATGCATAGCGCAATAGTAATGATGGACATTAAACAGTGTTGCGCAATCAGTAATTCATAACTAAATTACTGATTATTTTTTACATAAATTGGTATCTTTTATGTCACTAACTGTTTTTTCATGCGACACATCCGTTCATGTGCAAACAAATAATGTAATCCCTCCTTAAAGGAGCTTAACTACTTTAGAAACCTTTTAGTCATCATGTTTACTATTTTAGAGATTAAAGGTGACTAAACTTTTCGTCATCGATCGTCATTGGTCGTCATTGTAGTGAGAGTGAGGAAAGGATAGCGGAAAGTTGTAGGTGCCACTGGGTGTTGTTACTGCAGGATAGAATAGGTTGGGCATCGGATTTCTTTCAAAAGTAAAATATTTCAATGATCTTGTTGAAAACCACCACACACGAGCAGGACAACGAGTAGATCGAAGCCATACCTCAGGCCTAGGGCGGCGGCGTCGAAGATGCTCCGATCTGGATGAAGCCTTTGCTGTGGCGCAGAGAAGACAATGCGAGAAGGAGAGGCATCGCGGCAAACCAGACGGCACTAGAGGGAGAGGCAGCGCGGAGGAAAACACAGATGCGCATGACCAGCCTGTGCACAGTTATCCGTACAATGTCTTCCAATTTGGCAATTGCCAAAAGGTGGGGAAGATAGATGGGGAACTGTTGGAGAGAAGAATTTCTCTTTTGTTTTAAAAAAACAAAGATGGGAAAGAGATATGTGGCACTCTTGGATATGCTCTTACTAGCTAGGACTAGTGGTGTAGTTAGGATTTTAGGTTAGTGTGGTCCACTATAATATACCCTCTCTGTGTAACACATGCAGCGGGGAGGGTGGATTGGGCTAGTGGATTGGAGAGGGAGCGTAGGAGGCGAGGGGGCGGCGCCCGGTGTGGCGGCGGCGGGCGGTGGGCGGGGGAGGGGGGCGACTAGGGTGAGGGAGGGAGAGAGAGAGCGCCGGAGAGATTGGAATAAAGGGAATTACCCCAATTACTTTCTTGATTGCATCGATTACAATGGTCTAATATTTATAGTCCCAAGTAGACTCTAACGGGAAAGTTCTTATCGAACATGAACTTTCTAGTTTATTTAATATTAATTACCTAATTAATTATAATAATAAAGGTAACTAGCGGCGATCGCGGCGGTCGGGGGGGGGGCGGCGGCCGCTGGGCGCGCCGGCACCCGGTGGCGGTGGCGGTGGCGGGTGGCGGCGGCTAGGGCAGCCGCCACCCCCCCGCTCGGCGGCGCCCCATGCCTGCCCCTCCACTATCCTCACTGGGCCCCGTCTTTGACCTATCAATCTCATAATTGGTCACTACTGTCATTTGACGTGTGACAGAAATCCTCCCTTTTCTGATCAGCGCGTCCTCGCGCTGAATTTCAGTCTAATCGGCTGTGCCACAAGGGGGTGGTTGCTGCTTCCGATTCCGCTCCACAACTAAAGAAGGAAGTGTCCCAAATCTTGCCCGAAGCCTTCATCATAGTCTGCTGCGAAGAAAAAATAGTATTTGAGATTTCCACAGCAGCCACTAACATACCATTCGAACCCGCTAAAGCTCCCAACTGTATTGCTTCTGCCATCGCCAAGGCCCGTATCAGAAAGAACACTAGACAAGTATAGATTCTGCATCATCTTTGGTGGACTTGCAATCTCATATGTCTGTCCCACATCCATCTGTCCTTTAATATGCCTGCACATAGCCGAGTTGACCACTACTGCTGGTGCTACGTAGAAGTGATGCATCACACTAAAAAGATGATCCCCTGAAGTGTAGTCTCTAGGAGACACCACATGGTCTCCATCCTCTGCTAATCCCATCATAACTCTGTCCACCTGAATGATCAATTGGCCATTATCATCATAGAAAATAACTGTGCCATCATCTGTCTCATGGGTCGGCCACCACTGCAAAAACAGGATGCTAGAGGGGAATGTCTGAATAGATAGCGTCAAGGTAGGCAAATAAAATCCTACTGCTAGCTGCTCTAAGAAAAACAATCCAAATGCTGCAAATATCTTTCGAAGCAGTGAGGATGTAGCTGGAATGTAAAAGCGACCATCGTAATAAACCACCCCATCACGTACCGACTAAGCAGTTGCTGCTCCCTAGACTTTGATGGTGGCACTGATCGCCTGTAGCTCTCTGTTATCTAGTGCTGCCTGACCTAGAGTAGCCAGTAAGTCGAGGTCTATGCCACCTGAGTGTGGAGCCGGTAATGCTAATATCACCTGGCGTGTATCCCGGTCTGGCTGGTCATCACTGTCACTGATATCCGCCTTATATGTTGTGGCGTCGGGAACTATGGTGTCTAAATCTAAGAGATCAGCTGCTGACAAAACCGAAGTTGAGGAAGCTCGTGTCTCCCGCCTCACAGACCATGGCGGAAGTATGTGCTGCTGTTCAAGCTCTCAAGAGCCAACTGCTTGGCTGTCTCCAATGATGACAGAGAAGATGAATCTAGAAGATGGCGCAGTACAGATGATAATCCGGAAAGAAAGATGTGGAGTCTCTCAAACTTACTGACATTAGTGGATTGATGTTCACGTGCACTGAATCGCTGAATGTAGTCATCCAACGTGTCAATCTGCCATGGCCAATCTATAAACTCAGGCGTCTGGAGGTGACTAAATTCATATTGAAAGATCCACGAGAATAGTTCCCAATCATCAATAGCCTTAACTGCTGAGATTTTCATAAACCATACGATGCAATGTCTGTCAGATGGAAAGCTGCATAGGTTACCTTTTTCTCCTTAAGGAAATTATACAGGCAGAATAGAAGCTGCATCCTGGACATCCATGGCAACGGATCTGAAGCGCCGTTGTACGTCGGCGCAACCATGCTGACGCTGTATGCGGGGCGCCAGAGTGGAGTGCTAATGCCGGTGCCGAGGTAGCCATGGGAAGCTCCTGAATTCGCATGACGTTCGAATTCCCATCTATGCCAGCGCCATTGATGGGTGCTGGAGAGGTTAGCGATGTCGGTGTAGATCCGTTCCTCGCAACACGGCGTTCCTCCACGTTCCGGAGGCAATCGCTAAGGTCGTCGAGGCGGCGGTGCACCTCATCCATGTGCTCGTCGAAGGTGTTGCTGAAGACGTCGAGGATCTTCTTGAACGCAGCCATGGTGGTGGAAGCCATGGATTGCTCCTGGTCGTCTGATACCAGTTGTAATACACGCAGCGGGAAGGGTGGATTGAGCTAGTGCATTGGAGAGGGAGAAGGAGGAGGGGGGGGGGCGGTGCCCATAGGGGACCGCCCGCTCCGGCGGCGGCTTGTGGGCGGTGGGGCAAGGGGGGGTGGCTAGGGTGAGGGAAGGAGAGAGAGCGAGTGTAGGAGAGATTGGAATAAAGGGAATTACCCTAATTATTTTATTGATTGCATCTGATTACAATGGTCTAATATTTATAGTCCCAAGTGGACTCTAACGGGAAAGTTTTTATCGAACCCGAACTTTCCAGTTTATCTAATATTAATTACTTAATTAATATAATAAAGGTAATCGACGGTGATTGGCGGGGCGGTGTCGGCGGGGGAGCAGCCGCCGCTGGCCCCCCGGCACCGGGCGTGGCGGCGGCGGCTAGGGCAGCTGCCGCCCTGCTCGTCAGGCGACGCCCCACGTTTGCCCCTCTAGGGTGGGCCATGGGGCCCACTATCCTCCCTAGGCCCCACCTTTGGTCCATCAATCTTACAAGTTGTCACCGTCGTCATTCTACGTGTGACACTCTATTTCGAATTAAATTATAAGAAGTTTTGGCTTTTCTAAATTCATAGCTTTTACTATGCGTACTTAGATATATATTATGTCTAGATATTCAATATTTTTCAATAATTATAAATATAATATAAAAAATAAATTTATAAAATACCAAAGACAATATATACAATTAAAGTATGCCATATGAGCATTTTAAACTGGACAAGTCCAGTTTGCTTGAGGTACAATGAATCGAATACGAGCCTTCTTTTTCATTGCATATGTACTTGTGAAAAAAATATGGAAACATACAGTGTCTCCACTCCTCCATATTCCAACTACGAGGAGAGTTCTGCAAAATTCAATTTCAACTTACCACTCCAATGATGCACTGCATCTTAAAACTGAAATTAAATAGAACTATAGAACAGTGATACCTCCTCTAGAGCTTCCTTTTAGGGGATCGGGGAAGAAAAAGGAAAACACCAAATACAGAGGGAAACTGGTCACAGACTGATGCGTATACGTATCCTACTATGCCTACGGCCACTGTGCTGCTCGATCTGCTCAGCCAACCAGCAGCCGCTACACTACCGGGGCAACGAAGACGAATGGTGGCCGGACGTTGTGAACTTAGCGCGATTGCTCGGCACCTCGACGTGAATCGTGTGACATCGGAATTCTTTGAGTTCCAGACGGGGCAAGCAGACGACGAACGAACATACCATCACGAACCCACGGATTCCAGCTTGCATCCGCCGGCCAAATTAAAATTCCTAATTAAGCGGTAGCTGCTTTTGGCGCAAAATCGCAGGGTGGTCCGTGGCCCACACGGACCACCCTCTAGCTCCATCCCTGGCTAAGACGCATCTTTGGCTAACAAAGACCTCTTACAGTTCACATGTAAGATGTTATTATACAGATAGAACTAGAACAAATTTAAGAAGGGTGCGCTAGCCTTGTGGTTGTATAAATTTTTTCCATATGAGTGTATATAGTATATACGGTGAAAAATTGAGCAATCACTTTTTCTGGTATTTCGTGGGTGTGGCCACACATCCTGCAATGAACATGGATCGCCCCTCCCCTCCTCCCCCTAAACCATCAACACAGCCACACACTCTCTCTATAAATACAGAGCAACAACAAGCAACATAGCTGCATGACACAGGCCAGCAATATATACTCTCACACAAGCTTTAGAAGACCCAACTTGAAGCTGCACGACGGGAAGGTATGCCTAGCTAGCTTGTTTCCCTTGCAGGCGTCATAATAATCCTATGCAAGCCATGTGTGTTATTAACAGACATGGATCCATCGGATTTCAAGTAAATACTTATGAATTGATCAGTTATATATAACTAACAAAAGTGTCCTATGAATCAAGTTGCACCCCATACCGTACAAACATTTGAGATGCTTGTTTTGAGTAGTTATTCCATTAAAATGCGTGGGTACAATCTCAATGTAGAAACCTTTATGAGTAGAGGAGGCCTTTGCACAAGCTAGACCTGGTGGGTTTGAGGCGGAGTCATCCATAGCTAAAACCTGGGATGTTTTGGGCACTCTGTTTACTCTGTGCGCTCATCTCTCCCTAATAACACACAGGAGCAGCCAGTGTCTCAGCTCTTATATTTCTCTCACCTCCCTCTCCACACTTCACTTTTAGCCCCCAACAAAGCTTAGTGTTTTTTAGTTTTTCCATGATACTAATAATATTTGATTAGCTTTAAAATCTAGTCAATACGGGTCTTAACTGGTAAATTTAATGGAGAGAAACATAATGGCGAAACATAATTAGGCTTGAAACCAAACAAAAACACACATTCATTTATTATAACCAATCGTCATAAGCGTGCAAGCTCAGGGTGGCAACGCAAAGTGGGGCGCTCATTTTGCTTGTACGAAAATAGGCCGCTGGCAACATCGGCAGCGCCTGTAAGTGGGTCCTGGTAAAAAAACGGTTGCAGCCAAGTCTGGTCCACTCTGTTCTTGTGTCAGCACTTGCATGTTACTAAATTTTACTCGGTAAAAAATGTTTAGGCAGACTCAGGATTAGCCAAAGACATAGAACCATTACATTAGGCATAACAGTTCTAATAGTGTTTGGCTATAGAAAAATTGAAAAAACGATAATATATCTCTGTCCAGCACCTGGATGGCCTCTTGTGTGAAAAGGCCGCACCAATTGGTGCTTAAAAAAAAAAGAACATATAGTGACTACGGGTGATTATTCCCTCCCGTGCGTTATAGATCGAGCTAAGACGACGATGCCCCTTCAAAAACGTGCCGGCCGTACCGCTGCTGTGCTGGCGATCGGCACGGCGACTCCGATGAACTGCATGCTGCAGAAGGAGTATGCAGACTGGTACTTCAGGATCACCAAGAGCGAGCACCTATGTCACCTGAAAGAGAAGATGAAGAAAATATGTGAGTCATTGGTTCTTGGTTCAATATGTGTGTTTGTGTGTGTTACTGGAGTATTAAACATTAGTTGCATGCAATATAATGCAGGTGAAAAATCTGGCATCCAGAAACGCTACTTCTACCACACTGAAGAGCTGCTGAATGAGCACCCGGACTTCATCGACGGCGCACTACCCTCCCTCGACGCCCGGCTCGAGATTGCAGCGTCCGCTTTGGCCAAGCTTGCTGCGGATGCGTCGTCGAAGGCCATCGCCCAGTGGGGCCGCCCAGCCTCCGACATTACCCACCTCATCGTCAGCACCTACTCCGGCGCCCACATGCCCGGCACCGACATCCACCTGGCGTCCCTTCTCGGACTCCACCCTTCCGTGAAGCGCACCATGCTTTACTACCAAGGCTGCTACGCCGCCTCCAGCGCGCTCCGCATCGCCAAAGACATAGCCGAGAACAACCGCGGGGCGCGCGTGCTGGTGGCCTGCGCGGAGATCACACTCATCTTCTTCCGCGCGCCTGATGAGGTCCACCATGACAGCCTGGTGTTCCAGGCTCTGTTCGGCGACGGGGCAGGTGCCGTCATCGTCGGCGCGGCGGACGACGACGACCCAGACAAGGACACCACCACGGAACGCCCACAGTTCGAGATGGTGTCTGCTGCTCAGGCCATCATACCAAACACCGAGCATGCTGTCGACATGAGGCTCTCCACGAACGGGCTTTACTACCGCCTGTCCAAGGAGGTGCCGTCGTTGATCGCCAACAACATAGACAAATGCCTCGCCGATGCGTTTGGGCCGCTCAGCCGGTTCGTCGCCAGCGACTGGAACCAACTCTTCTGGGTGGTGCACCCTGGAGGTCGCGCCATCTTGGATGGCTTCGAGGTGTGTCTTAATCTGGATCCGAGCAAGCTGGCATCGAGCCGCCGGGTTCTGAGTGAGTATGGCAACCTCAGTGGCGTCTCCACCATATTTGTTCTTGACGAGGTGATGCGATCCCGTCGCGTAAGCGAGGATGACGGCCGGGATACAGCAGCAGCAGCAGCAGCAGGGAAGAAGGGAAAGTCCGAGTTCGGAGCCATGGTGTCCTTTGGACCAGGGCTTACCGTTGAGATGATGCTGTTGCGCGCGGTTGGCCACAAGAAATGCCGGCCGGTCAATGGAAACAAGCAGCTTTAGCCTATATGGCTAGAGCTTTTGCATGCATGCGCAGCTGCAAGAATTAATTAATTAATAATATGCATTGTACTTCTATCATTCTGATGTGCCAGCATCTTCTTTGTTTATGTACTAGTTCTTCAATCATTTGCTCGCTGTCATCTTGATTTGGCTTGTGGAAGTCAAGGATCTACCTAGTAAATAAAGACTTCTGCTATATTTCTGTCCACATATTTAGTTGCTTTGTATCTGTTGATTTTATTTTAGACAGTTTGATTTGCTTTTACATCCGTGCGGTCTACTGGGGTGTACTGTGTATGGGTCTGGAAACTAGCTTCAAACCCGCCCTGGTTTTTTTTTTTTTTTTTTTTTTTGCCGACATCCACACCGGCCGTTTATCCCTAATCCACTCGCGTATCCGGTCAGGGACGGAGTCCTCGCAGCTCCACCGGAGTCGTAAACGGTGGTGGGCACGCGGAGGCAGAGCAGTTGCTGCCGCCAGTGTCCTTAGCCGCGACGGGTGGTGGGTGGCAGGCGATGTCTTCTCCACGAGCTCCCCCGTGCTGGCAGCCATAGATTAAAGGAGTTATTGTTGCTGTTCTTCATACTAAGTTACCTTGTTTCTATAGATGTTCCTGTTTATTTTTGCCGCTTCTTCGAGGAGTTGTCGTCGCTGTGCGTGTTGCCTTTGCTTGGGCACTGTTGTCACACAGCCCGGACCCTGGAGGGGATGGGAGATTTGGAGTGAAGGGTTTATTTGTGGGGTGCTGGAGGTGTAGCGAAGGCTGAGGGGAGTCGAATATTTCTTTCCTGTTGGAAAACTGAATATTTTATCATTGTAGCATGCTATTATTTAGTAACTGTTCGTCTTTGGTTGCGCGATTTTGGATGGATAATTGTCTGGTATAACAGTCTGAGCATTAGGGCCATTTGTTACCGTTATTTGTGTGAGTTGGGGCAATGTCGTTAGCCTGATATTTTAGAAGAGTTGGGGCAATGTTACCGTTATTTTGAGTGTCTGTGTCTCTTGGTGTTTTGGTTTACAAGAATTGGGCACTAGATATTTTTATGTCTGCTCTGATTATTAAGTCGCTGATAGGCAGGATAGAAGAGTTCAGGTTTTGTTTGATGGTCTGAGTTGCCTAGTGCAGCTGGATGGCTAATTGTAGCTATGGCCCACGGTTATGATTAGCTATTTTTTGCTTTATGGGCATGGTGTACTAGATTTTTTATTGGTGTTATATATTTGTACTAGGAAAAATTGGTTATAGGACACGGAAAGTGACCTCTTTTTGCTAGCGAATATGCAAAATGGAGTAGTTTGCCTTGTGGATACTTCACTTTTTATTAAATTTGCTGTTAGACAGTGACTAACAAAATAATTTTACAAAATAGATATAGAATCATATAAGTGCCTAAAAATGGTACACAAAACCTTCTACGCTCCTGCATGGTGAGAAACATATAGTAAAAGTATTGTTTTGTACTAAAATAACCATTTTATTTGGACTATGCGAAAAGATATGAGTTAGAAAAATAATAGTACCGGCAACACAAATAATAATGGACTAGGACTGGGAACAGCCATTGAGAGCCAATATGGTGGTCACTTCCACACTAGTACAGAAAACATTTATAGTAGCGGTTGTAGAGGTATTTTTTTTTTGGTGTTTTTAATCCGTCGGTATTTTTACTGGTGTTTTTTAATCCGTCGGTGGAAGAAGCTAGTGACAATCAGCTTTTTTGTACAGGCGGTATTTTGAGAATAGCCAGGCCAGTGCAAATATGGTTTGTACTGGTGATTTTTATATGAAACCGCCAGTACAAATGCTTGTCCAGAACTCAAGTTTTTAGATCTAAAATTGCAAAAAAACTGGAAAACAATTTTTAAACTTGGGGATGCCACCATTTTTTTCGTGTAAAAACACGTGCTACGTGGCCGACGAGATTTAAAACCCATGACCTCCCTCGTGGCGTACCCCCCCTCTACCACTGTTCCACACTATCATTTGTGTCTATATTACATTTTGGTTTCTCACATATTATATTAAACCAAATCTAAATCGATTGTTTGAGCCCCTAGATGAATTCAAATAAAAAAGTAATGAACTATAAAGTTTCATAACTTTTTGAGATCTACAACTTTCATTTAGAGTGTTTTTCTATCCAAGACTTTTTGAAAAATTTTAAATTTTGAATTTCAAACTTTTGAGGTAACTATCCTCAACTAGATGCTTCCAAATAAAAAAGATTTTAACTACAAAGTTTCATAACTTTTCAAGATCTCTATTTGAAGTCATTTGAAAAATTTAAAATTTAAAATTCTAAAAACTAATTTCTAATCACTAGAAATAGCACCCATTTCTAGTGGTGGTTTCTTAAGAGAAACACCACCGCTAGAAATAAACATCCATTTTTAGTGACGGTTTCTTAAGAGAACAATCACTACAAATCTAATTTTTAGTGGTCGTTTTCTTAAATTTCTAATGGCGGTTTCTTAAGAACAAAGCCACTAGAAATCCTATTTTTAGTGACGGTTCTTGATTTCGTGCCACCATTTAATTTCCACTGACATCCTTTAGTCAAAACTGCCACTAGAAACAAATTCATAGAGCCAAAAGAAATTATTTTTGTACTAGTGTTTTGTAATTCCATAAGGAATTCACAGTAGCACAGATAGCCGGGGTAGATGTTAGCACTCAAGGCACGGGGCTAATTAATTATGTATATTTATTTATTGGATTTGTTTTAATTTTCTCAAAACTCTAGAAGCAACACGTACCGTTTTACTAATGTAGAATCACTAACAGAGAGCAATCAATTAAATTTCAAACGTCGACATTGGAAAAACACTCGCACCGTAACCTAGATAGCTAGCTAGCGCCTATATAAAGGACGACGGGGTAACACAAGGCCGCCCTGGACGAGAGCAGGCACATGCAGTTGTCCGGCGAGATGGGCAAGTGCGAGAACACGAGCAAGGGGGTGGCTGTGGTGGTGGGAGGTAGCGTGGCCGGGCTGGCGTGTGCGCACGCGATTTCCGGCGCGGGGTGGGAGGTGGTGGTGCTGGAGAAGGCGGCGGGGCCAGCGGTCGGCGGCGGCACCGGCGCTGGGCTGGGGGCTTGACAAGCAGTCCATGGAGACGCTCTCCCGCTGGATCAGTGGGTGGAGCCTCGACGCGGCGACGCTGCCGCTCTCCGTCGACATGAACGTAGCGACGGATAGCAAGACGAAAGCGGCTCGGACGCTTGCGAGCGATGAGTCATTCACCTTCCGCGCGGCGCACTGGGGCGACGTGCACCGCGGGCTGCACGCGGCGCTGCCGGCGGCGGTGACCGTGCTCTGGGGTCACCAGTACGTGTCTTTCGCGGAGACCTGCAAGGAGGGCAAGCGCGGCGCTGGCGTGGTATCCACGGCGCGCGTGCTGCGGACGGGGGAGATGATTGAGGTCACGGGAGACATGATGGTGGCGGCGGACGGCAGCCAGTCGTCCATCCGCCGCCACTTCCTCCCGGACCTCAAGCTGAGGTGCGTACGCAGGAGCGAGAAATCCCTCATGTCGTCGTACTAATCGATTTTCATGCCGCCTGCATCTGCATGCCCTCTATATATGCAGGTACGCCGGGTACTGCGCGTGGCGAGGCGTGTTCGATTTCGGCGCTGATGAGAACTCTGAGACCATGGCCGGCATCCGGAAAGCCTACCCGGGGCTCGGCACCTGCCTCTACTCCGACCTCGCGTACAAGATGCACGCTGTGCTGTACCAGCTGCCGAGGAAAAGGCTCAACTGGCTCTGGTACATTAATGGCCCCGAACCGGAGCTCACGGTAAGTAGCTAATTAATGAAGTAATTAAACGTCCTTCTTGTTTACTTATTTATAATCAAGGTAATATGTGTGTGTGTGTATGTATGTATGTATTTATGTATGTATGTGCAGGGGAGGTCCGTGACCATGGAGGCCACTGACTCCATGGTGGCCCAGATGCGGGAGGAGGCCGAGCGCGTGTGGCGCCCCGAGCTGGCCCGCCTCATCAGGGACACCGCGCGCCCCTTCGTGAACGTCATCTACGACGCCGACCCGCTCCCGCGGCTGTCGTGGGCGGGTGGCCGCGTGGTGCTGGTCGGCGACGCGGCGCACCCCACCACCCCGCACGGGCTTCGCAGCACCAACATGTCACTCATGGACGCGCGCGCGCTCGGGTGGTGCCTGTCCAGGTGCGCGGCGCCGGAGCAGCTGCCGGACGCGCTGGCGGAGTACGAGAAGATGCGGCTGCCGGTCGTGTCAGCGCAGGTGCTGCAAGCGCGCCGGTTCGGCAAGATCAAGCAGGGCTTGCCACTGAATAATTATAATGACGATGACGGTGGGTCTGAGCAGACGACGACCACAAACGGAGAGGGCTGCTTCTTCGACGCGACCACCGCGACGCCTGCCGAGGGGCAGCAGCTGCTACAGAGGACCATGCCATTCTATGGTGGCGTGCCCGTGGGAGACGATGCATAGTATTCTTGTATGATGAATGTGTCGGATTTTATTTCCGTTCAACGTATTGTTGTCTAATTTACTACTACTGTCTGTAGTAGTAGTAGATTAATAATAAAGTGAAGTGGCTAGCTTACGATCGATGAATCGTACGTTAGCAGAATTTCAGTAATGCTAGCTATATATCGATGGTCCGTTCGGATCTACAAGAACATGCACTTCATTATCATTAATGAACACCTACTCCGTTTTCTACTGTACAAAAAGTCTATGACACTGCTCCCCTCCATCCCAAACTATAGGTCATTCCAAGAATCTTAGAGAATTTGATCAAAATTATAGAAAATGATAGAAAGATTTATGACATCAAATAGGTATATGATGAAAAATATAACTAATAAAAAATCTAATGATACTTAGTTAGTGTCATAAATGTTATTTTATTATATAAATTTGATCAAACTTAAAAAAAACTTTGACTCTCTAAGATTTTTCGAATGACCTATAATTTGAGATGGAGGGAGTAGTAGAGAACTAACTTTTTATTCGAGGTTTTAGTCCTGGACAATTTTATACCCAGGACTCCCGGTTGGAATTGCCAACCAGAACTAAAGTCTCTATGCAACGGCTACAAGTTTAGCTTTTGCAGGGCGGGTGCAGGGGGCCTTTTAGTCCCACTGGGTGGATCCAACCAGGATTAAAGATCATCCTATAATCTTGATTTGAGCCACTAGCCGTGGCTAAATCTTTAATACCGGTTGGTGGTACCAATTAGGATTAGAAGTCTGACCTTACTCTAAGTTTGAACATCAAACCCGGACTATAGGTCCTAGCATATATACTCCCCTTCTTCCTCCCCCTAAGTCAGCCAGCTCTCGAGCCATTCTCTTCATTCTCATCCCTCAAGCGTGTTCTTCCTCGTCATCGGCCATTATTTCAACATCTCCTCCAATTCCTTCATCCATTTTTGGTGCTTAAAGGTTAGCAGCTTCATCCTCCCATATTTCATCACAATCTTGGCTCATTTCATGGTCTAGAAATAGAGGAATTTGTAGTTTTTAGATTGTGAATGATAATAGATTTTTGTTTGATTTATATACCATTTGAGCTTGAAATCACTTGATAGTTTGAATATAAACATGAAGGAAGCTTTTAGTAGTTCATCACTTGATACTTTAAATATCTTTCAACATAGTCTTGAAATAGAGAGAAACTTTTTGTGGTTTTGTAGATTGAGAATAATATACACAAAGAACACTTGATAGTTTTCATATGTATATGAAAGATTTTTTTAGTGGCTTATAAAATAGTGAAATTTAAGGTTTTTAGAATATATATATATAGCCCATTTAATTTTATAGTTCATATAATGAGAAATTTATAGTAGTTGATGTAAATGAGTTTAGAGATCCTTAGATGACGATTATTTTTTAGTCCTCGCCTCGCATGGGGTTCATAGGCGGTTAAGGCCGGAGCTCCCTCTCGTTCTGTACAGCAAGTGTAACAAGAAAATCATGTTGGAGTACTGAGTGAGAAAGGAGTGTTCCAACAAAGGGTCATATCTTCTACATCTGTCCGGATTGCAATGTGAGCTATGTTTTTTATATTTGGTTATGGTTTGTAGATATTTTTCATGATGATTTTGATTAATGTTCTTCTCATTTGTTATTGTAATTTTAGTGAGATGGCACTGAATCATGTAATGGTTGGTACAGGAGAAAGAGTATGTCATGCATTTGGAAAAACATCTTGCAGAGCAGGCGGCTAAGGCAACTAAGTAGGCTGATAAGAGTGTGAGTGTGGATGATGAGGCAGTGACCCAGCGGAAGAAGCCCATTGATAATCGATATATTTTACTTGGAATTGGTCAAACTTTTTCTGCTGAAGTGCATTGTAGGCTTATTAGTTTATTTTGTGCTACATGGGATTGTCTATATTGTATTAAGGTTTTAATAAATTCATATTCAAAAGTGAATGAAACAGCTATGTGGTATAAGTTATTAATTAATCATGTTGTTTAATGGATATTTTGGATCATTTATTTAACTAATATGGTGTATTATCGGTAATGCGGATGAACTGACAATGGATGTACAATGCTGACTACCACTCCTTAGAGGTCATTACTGGTGTGCATGAATTTTTAAATAAGGCCAAGGCAAACGTGTAGAATGGTTTCATTTGCTGCCGATGTGCTACATGTAAGAATAAGAGGGAATATTCTTGCGAAAAGAAAATTTATGGACACCTATTCACGTTTGGTTTCATGCTAAACTATATTTGTTGGACTAAGCAGGGAGAAAAGAGGTGTTATAACTGGAAGGAGATGATGAAGAAGAAGGGGCTGATGACAACAATGATTGTTCATAGTTTTGCTGAATACGGTGCCTTTGATGACACTGAAATGGGGAAAGCTGATGACAACAATGATCTTGGTCGGACCATCCTCGATACACAGAGAACACAAAAGTGATGAGAAGAAGATCAAATTCAAACGCATGCTAGAGGATCATAGAAAATTGCTATACCTGAATGCCAAAGAGGGGCAAAAAAGTTAGGTACCATACTGAAATTGCTACAATGGCATTTGAGCTATTATTGGCTATCCAAAAGAAGATGCTTCTGAAGGAAAGCGAATTGCCCACCACTATGTACAAAGCAAAATAGGTCGTCTTCCCTCTGGTATTAGAAATCCGGAAAATACATGTATGTCCTAATGTCTGCATCCTTTACCATGGCAAGGACTACAAAAATTTGGAGCATGGCCAGTATGCTATGGATCGCGATACAAGATCAGACGAGATGACCCAGGTGATGTTGAGGGCTAACGTCCGAGGAAGAGAATCCCTACTAAGGTGATGTGTTACGCTCCTATAATATGACACTTGAAATGTCCGTTCAAAAACAAAGAGGATGCAAAATTGCTTCAATAGCACATTAGCCATATCATTTGTATATGTTATATAAAACAAAGCAAATATGTATTATAAAAACACAAGAAAAAAGTGGGCCATTGCTGGGCCCTTCCAGTGGGTCTGCAGTGGCCATTTTTTCATTTTATGTAAATGTGTATGTAAAAAAATTAGAAAATGTGTATGCTAATTCAAAAAGTGTGTATGTAATAAAATAGCAAATGTGTATGTCAAAAAAAGAAATATTTATGAAATCAAATACTTCTATGTAAATCAAATAAAATTTTCATCTAAGTAAATTAGCAATTATTATTCATTTTATGTAATATACAATTATTAATTTGTAAATGTGTATTATATTTCTTTCTTTAGGAAACTTTCTTATAAGTCCATTGTTACTCATGTTAGCTTATATCTCAAGTTATTCTTGATTAAATTGAATTATTATGTACTATATATATTGTTTTAAAACATTAATTATGAAAAAAAGGCCACCTCTTTGGGCCCATTGAAGGGCCTAGCAATGGCCCATTTCATCCCTATCGCTGCTTCGCCGCTAGTTAGGGCACAGTGCGCAGGCTGGGCCACCACCGCCATAGTGCTAGAAGAGCTCGCCGGCGTCAGGCACCGCCGCAGCCACGCCGCCTCCATCGCGCTCAGGTACACCCGCCACTGCCGCGCTCAGGCACAATTGCCTCCGCTGCCACGCACATCTCCAACACCACGAATTCAACACTGCTGCTGTCACTGCACTGTATTGCCGCGCGCCACCGCCGCTGCCATGCACAGGAGGATGGGACGACTGACCTCGGCCCCTACACGGGAATGGCGTACTCACCAGCGGGAAGGGAGGTGCAAACAGGAAGAAGGGGCAATGTGGTGGTCCTCGGTGGTTGCATGGGCATTCCTCTGCAGGTGCGGGGGTACTATGCACCTTGGAGGCCGGAATGAAGCTCTAGTGGTGGCGCGGGGATGACAAGACGGTGGCAGGAATGGGAGGCACAATGGTTGGTGGCACGGGGGCGACGAAAACCGGCAACCTGACGGCGTCCCTTCGGGAATTTGTGCCCACCAAGTTGAAAAATTCTAAGTCCCAGGCGCTGTGGTATATATAGAATGTCATTTCCATTAGCGGTTAACATAGCTAACTGCCTGTGTAAATTGATTTCCACTAGCGATTGTGCCAACCACCTGTGGGAATTGCTTTTTTATATCTACAACTATATAGAGCTTTATATATAATGTGTATTTCTCATTTAAATATATACAGAATCTAAATATTATAGAATCTTATACACAATGTATATTTCCCCTAGTTTTGAATCTCCTTTTCATTTTCTTGTTTAATTACATCTTTTAATTACTAATTGTATTGTCAAATTATAAGGACTAAATATTATAGATCTTTATATATAAACGATTACTTTCTTTTAAATGTATACTAAATTATTTAGAGCTTTATATATTGTGGGCGGTCATTATCGACAATCTTACACCGCCAACTACACTCCAAATAAGAGATACTTAGCATATACTACTCACATATACCTTTACTATTGACCTATTTTCACTTATTTTGGAGAATTATTATTTTATAGGAAGCATACATGAAAACATTTAAAAAGGTCACAAGAAACGTCTTTCGGCAAGCCGTATTTTACAAAATAAAGAGAAGGCCTAACAGAAGATCAAATCTGGGCTAACACCTACCAAACCCATGACCTAGGACAGGCAAGCAGCCAGTGGACCAAAGTTGGGCCCAAGGGGGCCCACCCTTAATGTGGTCGCACCAGGGTGCGAGTGCAGCCCCAGGTGGCCAAACCCGACCTACTTTTCTCTAGCGGTTCCTAGAGGCGGTGCAGAAGGCGGTTTGGCTAGGCATTAATGCCCCTCGGCCCCAAAACCGACCTCAAGCCACTACTTAATTAAGGAGAGAAGGAGCCCCCCTCTTACACAACACACACCACACCTCTCACTTCACTACTCCATGTGTACTCTATCATTTTCTTTAGTCCTTAGTAGTACAGGAGCAAGTCTCATTCTTGTAAGATGTGAGGAACATCTTGATTTATTCTTTGTATGAATACATTCCTTTCCATCATTTTCTTTCCCTCTTTTGATCAATATAGCAATATTCTAGAATTAGAATCTAGTTCTTATATTTTGATCTTGTCATATAGATTAGTTCATAGTTTGTGTAGTTTGATCTTAGCATATAGAGCTTCTAGTTCTTGTGTGTTGTTCTTGATATGTAGGCTATAGTTTATAGTTTTCATATCATGATCATAACATGTAAAGCTTTGTTCTTAATCGTTCATACATTTAGAGATGATTAGTAATAGAGCTATGCTAGAGTGGTGGAGCATCGTATCTTAGGATAGATCCAAGTTCTTTACTTGTCCATCCATAGAGTGGGAGACCTAGAAGACTTGGGTAGCTTCTCTATATGCGAACATAGTGCCTGGGTATAGGCGAGTCGGTGGATGCATTTCATAGTCCATGGTAGTGGGGTAGTTGGCAGGTGGTGACTATCCTGCCTGTCCCTTGCACTTCTCCATGTTCGGCTATGGTGTAGAAGTATGTAAATTGTTACATGAGGTTGCTGGTAGACTAGTGCTTGATGGCCTCCCAATCCATCTCATTTATAGCTTTATCTCTAACTCATGTGTTTGTATAACTAACTATATTCTAGACCTATATTAGGATCATTGCTCCTATAGGATATTCTTTTATTCTTTATTCTTTTATTCTTTTGCTGCCACCACCTTCCTCCACTTGAGAGTTGTACTTGTGTGTCCACTATCATGAACTCTATATATTATTTAGCACTGTTATGAACATTGGTCTATTTCATACAAGTATATTATTTAGTTGCATGTCTATACTAGAAGTCTTTACCAAGCCTTTCTTTGAGAAAATATAAATACGACATCTAGGAATACTCGTGGGTTGAAATGCTACAATGATATCTCTGTGCGCTTGCGAAACCCTTTTCATAACCTAGATTGAGTTATTATATGACGGTCCACAATATTGTAGCTAGGAACATAGTCTTGGTGCTAATACTAAGAAATACCAAACGAGTACCATACCACATCTCCAAAGTATTGGATGCCTAGGCTATGGTCCTAGTGTTGTTAGAGTTGCAACTCTCATGATAGAGGTAAGATTAGTCTTGGTATGCTAAGGCACCCGTACCGGACTCTTCTGAAACTATCATTAGAGGTGTATCACTAGCAGCGCTTTTGGAAAACGCCATAGGCATTTCTAGGCATCATTGCCGGAGAAAGATTCTTTCTCTATTCTTAGTGATGATGCTAAGAAATGCCAACAAGTATTTCTGGCGCTGTTGCTAGGGAAGGCTAGGTTAAAGACTCTAGGCTGAACATGAGCATGAATATATGCATGTATAAAATAACCTTTGTTCATACATGATAATTCTGATTTTTTCTCCAATTGTGGATGAAAACAGATAGTGTATGACTGGATTCACTCTACCAAAAAACATCACTAGCAATCCAAAGGCGATCTTGAGAAAGAAGCGGTAACTAGTCTCATACTGCTTCTTTCTCAACTACTCCACCGATAGCTGAACCAGTCGCTACCGCACCATCAACTAACACCGACATGACTGGAAAATCACTCCACGACTACTCTACCCCCAATGTTGCCAATGTGCCTATTGACGGTAGTGTTGGTATTTCTTAACGCAATGCGAAAGAATCCGCAAGCGCATGGAATTACCGTCGTAGCACTTCACCCGGAAGTATTCAGGGTATCGTATTTCCACGAGGAACGGAGGTATTTCTTCTAACTAGCTCGTCCAAGGACCACACAAGGGTAGAGTTGAAAAGGGGTAGTTAGGTTCTTCTACAATTTAGGGTCTCTATTCGAAGATAATCTTACCCACTACACTCTTACTTCGGGCACCGGATCTCACCTAGTCTGCTAAGTGATGCCAGCTTACAGCTCTACGCCACACCCGAACGTGGGGGATTACAAGGGATGAACAGGGCTGTCACCACCTACCGCCTACCCCCTCATCCATGGAGTGTGAGGCAAACGAGGGTACTCTAGCGTTAGCTAGGGCTATCCTTCTTTATCAGGGACCCTCTACTAGAGCATCCGCTACTAAGTCAAGTAACAGACAACGAACCCGCAAGAATGTAGTGCACAAGATAACACGAATAGAAACTCACCACCGTAGTCGAACATGGACCTTATACTCCAAGTAGTACATGGCCGTAGAGGTACACGTGGAGAGGGAGCCGACACGTCCGGCACTCCGCCTCCTCAATCCGGAGATACCGAATCCAAGACGAGAGATGGCAGACACGCCCGAACCTCCTCTCTACTTTCCCTCACTCACTCCCTATACTACAACTAGCTAGCTAGCTAGGGCCTAGGCCTAGGGCCTAGGCCAAGTGGTGCTCTTGCCCCTTAGTGGTTGCTTGATTGGATGATGGAATGAGGAGGGGTGAGGCCTCCTCTTTATAGGTGGAGAGGAGGGGGTTCCATGCATATTTGTCACCAAACCGACCTCCAAACCGACTATCCAGGTACAATAAATCAGAATCCCGCACGCCACCGCCTTTGGAATGTCGGTGGGAGCCAACCGACCAAAGTTTGGGCCATTTGGGCGTGCTGGGGGTGCGCCCGCACCCTGGTGGGCTCCAATCAGGCCCATTTTTGGTGAGTGTGTCAGGCTCGTCGTTAGCTTTCTGAAAAGGCCTGAACCACTGAAAATGGAGTTCGTATGCATTCTGGGTGTTCAAATTACCGAGGACTGCTCCTGCAGCCTGGACTGGATTCAAGACTTGTTTGGGCTTTCACTTCTTGGGCTCATGCTTGGTGTTTGTGTCTATGTTTTGGGACCCAGATACTCTAGTAACTGGGCCACTCATTCTTTGAGCCTTTTGTGTATATTTTGTAGCCCTTTTGTGTATATTTCCATGGATTTCGGCATGTCCTCCTGCAAGTGGTAGATCACCAAAACTTGTTGAACTAGTTAGTTATAAGCCTAATTCTAAGTTTGGTGTTCATAAAATCTTTATTTTATGCGAATGTTGGAGGTTGTGTTTAGGAGTTATGGACCGCCAACAGGTAGATAATGTCTATTTTTAACCGTCAATCTTCCTTGTGAATTATAACAATATCATAGAATAGGAGGTTATTACTGACAATTTCCACAAGTTTTGGTAAATTGTCTGTTTTCCAGGGAGTTATCCAGAAAGTGTATAATTGAGGATTAAAGTGCACAAAAGCCATAAAACTTAACTACGATGGAAAATATCGCTAGAGGGATCAGGAAGGATCTAGAAGACACCAGAATAAAGCGGAGCCCGGGGACCTGTCAGGTGGGGCCGGCCGGCCCCACCATCCATGCCGCCCGGCCCCCTGCAGTGGGTCCCACCTATCATCTTCTACGTGCTTCTCCACCACCTTTGAGGATGCATCTTGGCCCTACATTAAGTCGGTTTGATCCTATAGTTGATGTTCATCCCACCGGGCTATATAAGCAGGGCCAGACCCCCATGGAAGAAAGCCAGATCAATGGAGAGCTGAAGAGCCAGAAACCCTAATTCCTATCTAGTAGATCTAGGCTAGCAATCAAGAGAGGCTAGTTCAATCTAGAACTAGTTCTTGTTTAGAGATTAGAGAGATAGAGTTGGAGAGTAGAGTTTTGAAGGAGTTCCAGCCTGTCGGTGCTTCTTCGTTGCTATATTCTTCAGGATCAACCTCCCTCGCCCGGAGTTTGCATCTTGAGATCATTTGGTAGTCAACTTCTAGTTAAAGTAAGTGTTTTGTTTATATTATTCTTCTAGTTTGCAACTCTTATTGAGTACTTTGATCTAGATAGCTTCTTGATTAAAGTAGTATTCGTAGCGTAGACGTGGTGTTTGGGCTATGTTTACTTGTGAATGTCCCCTGATTTTCTGGATAGTGGTAGCTTGCGAAGGTGACTTATAGCTTCGTTGAATCCTCTGTAGTCCACTTCCCATTAATAGGTTTGGCAAGAAAAATGTGCTTGGTAGGAGAGAACTCTGATATCTACTCCTATCTTATTAAGTTATCGCTCGTGATCATTTGATATAAAACAACCACTTTCAAAGACCAGAACTAGATAATCCACATTGTTCTCCTTGTTCTCGCTATTTTCTAGCTTGATTGTGCATTGGGTTAAGTTTATAGACTTAGTCATTGTCACCTACTGTTCCTTTGGGTTCGATATTTAAAACCGGGTTTATCCTGGTGAAGTGCTACAACGGTATTGTATCTGTGCGCTTGCGGATAATCTTATTTCTTATGTGCATTTAATTAACACCAACAAGCATTTCTGGCGCCGTTGCCGGGGACGGTTTGCTGAGATTGACTTTAAGTTTAGCTTAATTCCTGTATTATACTTTTCCTTTTTATTTAGCTTTTTAGGTTTTTGTTTTTATCTTTTAATATAGAACCCATATCTCAACTCTTATATCAATACGGAGCACCATCGGGCTCATGTTTACAGCCAGTAGAATCATCTAAGCCCATTACATCACCTGGCTATAAGCTACACTCGGGGTTAATTCATTTAGTTTAGGAAAATGTTTTTTTGGCAGTTCTAGTGAAAACCCCTTATTCCCATTTGAATGATTTTGAAGAAACTTGTTCATGTCTACACATTAAAGGCATGGCGGATAAGACGTTAAGGTGGAAGCTTTTTCCATTTTCGTTAACGGGGCGAGCTAAACACTGGTATAAGCGTCATGTTGGGAGTAGTCAGGGAGATTGGGAAGCATTATGTTCTAGCTTTTGTCTTAAATTTTTCCCTATCGAGAAAGTCGCTAAATTTCGTTTTAAAATCATAGGTTTTAAACAACTAGATAATGAATCACTGGATAAGGCTTGGGAACGTTTTGGTAGTTTTGTAAATTCAGGTCCTAGTTTTGCTTTGCCAGAACCTATGCTCTTACAACATTTCTTTTTAGGCCTCAATAAAAAAATAAGGAATATCTTAATTTGGCCGTGGGAGGAGCGTTCATGTATACTACTGCTACACATGCAAAAACTATTCTTATGAATATTTTGAATGATCTTCCTGAAGAGAAAGAAGAATCAATAGCTGAGTCTAAATCATTGCTTGAATCTCAACCTTTAGCTATTTTGAAACCTAAACTTTTGAATGAAGAAAAGGAAATTCCATTTCCTGATTTTATGCTTGATTTTATCTTTTTGATGATTATGGAAACACCTCTAATTACCAAGTAATTATGAAACCTCAAGAATCTAGGAAATTTAAAAATATTGATCTTATTCATCCTTTTGAGGTAAAGTTCTTTAAAAAATTTACGAAAGAGTTAATCTTTGTCTTAAGTAAAGAATGGTTAGAAGAATCAGAACTTTCAAAAGATATTATTTGTTTGAATTCTTCTTCTGTTACTTTTGAATGTCAGATTGATAAACATCCTTTTACTACTCATTACAATCCAATTGTGGGTGTTAATATCATGTCTCTTTCGTTTGCAAAAAGATTTTTAGAAGAATTGCCATTAATTCTAACTATTAAAACTTTGAAAAATCTTTCAGGTCACATTATTCCAAGTTTAGGAGTATTGTGTTCTCTTCCTATTTTGGTTTATGGAGTTCAAGTTCCATTAAATTTCTATATCTTTGATGTTTGGGAGTTTGATGTGTTAATAAGATTACCAATAGGACAGCTCATTAGAGAAGGTCAAAAAGGGAAATTAGATATTAGTCTCGGGAAAGGTTTTAAGCTCTCTATGCCTATAACCCATTCTTTGAAAACCAAAGTAGAGCTGCTTCCTGAATCAGACCCAATAGAGGAGGTTAATATTGCTTTTATTAATAACTTAATAGAACCCTCTATAAATAACGACGCCCAGTTCTTTATTGAAGAAGAGGAAGAGGAACCATCTGATCCTAAACCTCTCGATGAATTACTAGAGCCACCTAAACCCCCTATTGAACTTAAACCCTTACCTTCTGGTCTAAAGTATGTTTTTCTAAATAATGATCAGGAATCTCCTGTGATTATAAGTGATAAACTCTCTCAAGAAGAATCTTTGTGTCTAATAACTGTTTTAGAGAAACATCGTGCTGCTTTTGGATACTCACTCCAAGATCTTAAGTGAATCAGTCCTGTTCTTTGCACCCATTGCATACCAACTGATCCTAAAATTACACCTACTAGAGAACCCCAATGTAGACTTAATAATACGATAAGAGAGGTGGTAAAGAAGGAAGTTTTGAAACAATTACACGCTGGGATTATATATCCTGTGCCACATAGTGAGTGGGTAAGTCCTGTTCAAGTTGTACATAAGAAGGGTGGTATGACCATTGTTAGAAACGACAAGAATGAACTAATCCCCCAGAGAACTGTTATTGGATGGTGTATGTGCATAGATTATAGAAAACTTAATAAAGCAACAAGGAAAGATCACTTTCCATTACCTTTCATTGATGAGATGTTAGAGCAATTGGCAAATCACTCTTTCTTTTGCGTGCTTACTAGATGGTTACTCTGGATATCACCAAATTCCTATCCACCCTGATGATCAAAGCAAAACCACTTTTACATGTCCCTATGGAACTTATGCTTATCGTAGAATGTCTTTTGGGCTATGTAATGCATCTGCTTCTTTCCAAAGATGCATGATGTCTATATTTTTTGATATGATTGAAGAAATCATGGAAGTTTTTATGGATGATTTTTCTATTTATGGAAAAACTTTTGATGATTGTCTTGAAAATTTAGATAAGGTTTTACAAAGATGTGAAGAAAAACACCTAGTCCTTAATTGGGAAAAGTGTCATTTTATGGTAAGAGAAGGGATAGTGCTAGGTCACTTAGTGTCTGAAAGAGGTATAGAGGTAGATAGAGCTAAAATTGAAGTAATTAAACAACTACCTCCACTTGTGAATATAAAAGGAATCTGAAGTTTTCTTGGTCATTGTGGTTTCTATCGTCATTTCATAAAGGATTTTTCACATATTGCTAGACCCCTGACCAGTCTGTTAGCTAAGGATGTTCCTTTTGAGTTTGATTATGCATGTTTACAATCTTTTAATATTCTTAAAGAAGCACTCATCTCTGCACCAATCATTCAACCCCTGATTGGTCTTTACCTTTTGAAATTATATGTGATGCTAGTGATTATACTGTGGGGGCAGTTTTGGGACAAACTAAAGATAAGAAGCATCATGCTATTGCTTATGCTAGTAAAACTATGATAGGAGCTCAGCTTAATTATGCAACAACCGAAAAAGAGCTTTTAGCTGTTGTTTTTGCTATTGATAAATTTAGATCTTACTTAGTGGGAGCTAAAGTAATTGTTTACACTGATCATGGTGCTCTTAAATATTTGCTCACTAAGAAAGATGCTAAACCTCATTTAATAAGATGGATTCTATTACTCCAAGAATTTGACTTAGAAATAAAAGATAGAAAAGGAGTAGAAAATCTTGTTGCCGATCACTTGTCTAGAATGCAATTTAAGAATTCGAAAGAATTGCCTATTAATGATTCGCTGAGGGACGACATGCTATTCAAGGTAACAAGATCAGGCCCGTGGTACGCGACTATTGTCAACTTTATGGTTGCAGGTTATGTAGCACCAGGGGAAAATAAAAGGAAGCTCATTTACGAAAGTCGTCTCCACATATGGGATCCTCCGTATCTTTTCAGAGTATGCGCTAATGGCTTGCTCAGAAGATGTGTACCAGCAGAAGAGGGCATTCAGATTATTCAAAAGTGTCATTCATCACCATATGGAGGACATTATGGGGCATTCCGTACTTATGCAAAGATTTGGCAGAGTGGATTCTTTTGGCCAACAATGTATGAAGACACCAAAGATTATGTCTGGAGATGTGGATCATGTCAGAGGCATGGAAATATCAATTCACGAGATGCTATGCCACTCACTAACAATCTTTAGATTGAGCTCTTTAATGTCTGGGGTATTGCTTATATGGGACCATTCGTAAAGTCAAAGAACTGTGAATACATCCTAGTGGCAGTTGACTATGTATACAAGTGGGTAGAAGCTATGCCATGCAAGAATGCCAATTCAAAATACTCAAGGAAGATGTTTGAAGAAGTCATATTTCCAAGGTTTGGAACACCGAGGATGGTGATCAGTGATGGAGGAACTCACTTTACCGATACAAAATTTCATAATTATTTGAAGAGTCAAGGCATCCATCACAACGTTGCCACTCTTTATCACCCATGGACAAGCGGCTAGGCAGAGACATCAAATAAACAAATCAAGAATATTCTACAGAAGACGGTAAATGAAATGGGTACTATGTGGAAAGACCGGTTACCTAAAGCACTTTGGGCCTACCGAACCGCTTACAAGACACCTTTGGACATGTCCCCCTATCAACTAGTGTATGGGAAGACTTGTCACCTACCTATAGAATTAGAGCATAAAGCTCATTGGGCCATTAAGAGATGGAATATGGATTTTGAAGCTACTAGGAATAAAAGAAAAATGCAATTATCAGAATTAGAGGAATGGAGAGAAAAGGCTTATCATAATTCCAAGCTTTATAAAGAAAGAACCAAAAGATGGCATGACAAGAGGATCAAGAAGAAAGAGTTTGCACCCGGAGACAAGCTATTACTTTCTAATTCTAGGGTCAAATTATTCGGGCTTGGAAAGCTTCGGAGTAAATGGGAAGGACCGTTTACGGTGGTTAACGCGTCATCGCATGGAGCGGTAACTCTCCAATCACACGAAGCTACGTTATTCAAGGTAAATGGTCATGGCCTTAAGATTTTTCCAGAACCTACTAGATCCCTAGAAGTAGTTGAGGAGTTAGAGTTTATCCAATTACCTTGATTGCACTTATATTTTAACCAAATTGATCCAAATCTTTAAACAACCGTCATCAAGAAGTAATTGGAGTACATAACCACCACGAGAAAGGACACCCCGAGGGGATGACATGTGGGGCCGACCGGCCTAGGCAAAAATGCTGAGTGGCCTCCCCCTATTTCCTCTCGTGTGCATTCAACTCTCATTCCCCTTCTGGAGTATTCCTCGACAGAATCCCGTAGGTTTAAACCTCATTCAGTTTCACGATCGTATGCATCCTGTAGGATAGATTCAACCCCCACTGTAAGCCGGCTGCCCATATAAATACGTACCTAGACCCCCCCTCAACCTCATTCCATCCAAGCCTCCTCTCTCTCATTCAGACAAAATCCATCTAGCTCTAGTTCCAATGGCCAGGAAGGAGATCATCGTCTACGGAGCTGACCTCAACAAGATCCCGAAGAAAGAGTCGCTGGCCATCGTCCCTGCGCAGCCGAAGCCTTTCGCCATCATCCCGCCGAAGGAGCTAGCTATAGTGCAGTCACGCTGGAGCTATGAGCAAGCGTACTATGTCCAAGCTCAACGTACACTACCTACACCTCCTGCTAGATTGCTCTTGGAAGGACCATCCAAGGGAAAGCAGATTGCTCTTCCTAGTGGTACTCAACTTTCAACACCAAAGCTAGGAGAAGAATTTGTTAGCATCAAGACTAACAAATCTGAAGAAATAGAATGTGCCAAGTACAGGACCTGTCTCATGCTTGGTGGAGTGCGTGCTACTGAAGCTCAAGTTCAGTTTCACGGACAAGAAGCCACCTGATGAGCCCATGGCTCATCAAGATATTCATATAAAAGAGTCAAGCGTTGTTTTAAATATTGCTGCCGGTAATTCTTCGGAGCCTTCTGATATTAAATTTGGAGGTATTATTTTTGATAAGAAATATAGGGAGAACATGATGGATAAATTTACTACTACTGGCCTATCATCAAGTATATTTTTTAAAGCAGTTAATTTTCATAAGAAAAGGGAAGAAAAGAAGGGGAGAAAATATGTCCGCAATGGAGCCATGGACCTAGACATTGATGATGTGCTGCCAACGTGATTAGCATCCTGGCCAGAGTATTTTATTATTAATTAATATATACTTGTATGCTGATCACCTGCTAGCTTAGATGAGAGTGTCACGTATTTTTGTTTTTGTATAGAGTCCATCACATTTCTACAGACTTCTGACTTGTCCTTTGTTAGCCAGGTCAGGTTTAGTAGAGTTGGTTGATGTTTTTGCTTACGTACGTGAGTCAGCTTGAGTTAGCCCGTGTCCTTCTATTTGGTCGAGCCAGAGTCCTAGTTTTGATGGCTGGCCTGCGTGCCTCAAATAGCCAGGGCCGAAGCCCTTGTAAAGATTAGATTGAATTTTATTTGGAGGAGTTATCCCTTGCCGAGCCGCCGCTCGAGAACCCTAACTGGCCGGGGTGATTGTCCGGATCCTTCGTGGATTTGTGTGGAGTGCGTGATCGAGCTGCTACAGTTCGGGTGCATTGCTTGGAATTCTCGGAGTTCCCCATCTTCTGATCGTGGTCGTCAAGGCTACGGGTGGAAGGAGTTATCTAGGGTTTGGTTTCCATCTTATTGTAAGCTGATCCCTATTCTACCATCGCTACTGAACTGGTTAATTCATGGTTATTTGGTCTTGCTTGTTCGTTGATCTGCTACTGCTGTGATTTGATCTCTTGAGATACATCCCGATTATATACACTCCTGATGAGGACACGCCTACACTATCTAGATAATTGCCAGATCTTTCACGGTATGTATGAATCAAAATCCTTTTAAATTCTCGAGTAGAATATTTTCGGCCAATGTATAAATTCCAGCACTTCAAATCACTTCTCCGACTAATGAGAAAAGCAGCTTAAAATATTGAGAAATATAAAGCTGGCCTCCTTCAGTCACGACACCAGGCTAATGCTTGAGATCAGAATATACGAGACAGTATAGCAGAAGCACTGGCATGTACTTGCAACTCTCTTGTCCGCAATACAATAACAAGATTAGTTTATCCTCTCGCTTGACACAAGCATGTGAATGGTAACAAGCAAAACACCACGTATTCAATCTAGCGTGATATCAGCAGGAGTGTATATAATCAGGATGTATCTCAAGAGATCAAATCACAGCAGTAGCAGATCAACGAACAAGCAAGACCAAATAACCATGAATTAACTAGTTCAGTAGTGATGGTAGAATAGGGATCAGCTTACAATAAGATGGAAACCAAACCCTAGATAACTCCTTCCACCCGCAGCCTTGACGACCACGATCAGAAGATGGGGAACTCCGAGAATTCCAAGCAACGCACCCAAACTGTAGCAGCTCGATCACGCACTCCACACAAATCCACGAAGGATCCGGACAATCACCCCGGCCAGTTAGGGTTCTCGAGCGGCGGCTCGGCAAGGGATAACTCCTCCAAATAAAATTCAATCTAATCTTTACAAGGGCTTCGGCCCTGGCTATTTGAGGCACGCAGGCCAGCCATCAAAACTAGGACTCTAGCTCGACCAAACAGAATGACACGGGCTAACTCAAGCTGACTCACGTACGTAAGCAAAAACATCAACCAACTCTACTAAACCTGACGGAGTAATCTAGGGTTTGGTTTCCATCTTGTTGTAAGCTTATCCCTATTCTACCATCGCTACTGAACTGGTTAATTCATGGTTATTTGGTCTTGCTTCTTCGTTGATCTACTACTGCTGTGATTTGATCTCTTGAGATACATCCCGATTATATACACTCCTGTTGATATCACGCTAGATTGAATACGTGGTGTTTTGCTTGTTACCATTCACATGCTTGTGTTAAGGGAGAGGATAAACTAATCTTGTTATTGTGTTGCGAACAAGAGAGTTGCAAGTACATGCCTATGCTTCTGCTATACTGTCTCGTATATTCTGATCTCAAGCATTAGCCTGGTGTCGTGACTGAAGGAGGCCAGCTTTATATTTCTCTTAATATTTTAAGCTGCTTTTCTCATTAGTCGGAGAAGTGATTTGAAGTGCTGGAATTTATACATTGGCCAAAAATATTCTACTCAAGAATTTAAAAGGATTTTGATTCATACGTACCGTGAAAGATCGGGCAATTATCTGGATAGTGTAGGCGTGTCCTCATCTGGTGGTACCAGCATCTGGGTTGCTCACGGTGCATCTAAGTTTATTCAATGGCTGATTATAGTCTTGTTAACAAGGATGTTAAGTGTGTGCCAACACTTTATACAATATCATATGGTTTTCTTTACTATGCTTGGGAACATGCCATGGAGAAGTTCTTGCAGGGTCGTGGACTTCCGTCATGCATGCAGTTGTTCTTTGCAAAAAAGACATTTTCTGATAATCTTTTGTTGTAGTGGCGCGAATTACATAAAGAACGCCTCATGAGAGGTGAAGAACCTTGTAGGACATGGAACAAAATGAAAGTTGTGTTGCAACACCGACAAGTTGTTGATAATTCTTATGAGCCAAAGTTGGGTTCTGGAGTTTCATACAGTAATTCTATGCATGCTGGAAGTATTTCTTCTCCTTCATTGACGCAGGCGACAAGTCAAAAGGCAGCATAGAATGTAAAGTATGTTGATGAGCCCAAGTGCCTGGTTTTTAGTAAAAAAGATAAGGTTGTTGTCACTTCAGAATTTTCTTCTCCCAAGCAGTTCGAGAAGAAATATGTTAGTTCTATTCCTACCACAACCGCACAGCAGATAGAACCTCAATTGGTGCAAGACAGAGCTGTAAGTGTGAGTGCTGAAATTTTTTCCACGCCAGGACAGCAGGCTGTCTACTCTTCTTTTGATTCTCCTATAGAGCCATCAATTGATCTTGTTGATGCTGCAGCAAGTGGCTTATCTATGATGGCTCAAGAAGTAACGCAGGATGGTACTGCTACTAGTGTGAAGGGGCAGCGCTCTAATATTTTTTCAGTCAGAATGCAAAATTCAAGATAAGGTATGCAAAGTAATTATTGATGGTGGTAGTTTCACAAATGCTATTAGTTCAGATCTTGTGCATGCTTTATCTTTGTCTACGCGGAGGCTTCCAGTGCCGCGTTATATCCAATGGATGAACCAAAGTGGAACGCTCAAAATTACTCACAAGGTGCGAGTTAAATTTTCCATTGGAACTTATATTGATACTGTGGATTGTGATGTTGCACACTTGAGCGCATGCCATTTATTGTTGGGTCGGCCATGGCAGTTTGATCTTGATGCCACGCATGGTGGTCGTTCTAATAATTATTCGTTTATGCACAAGGGAGTCCATCATCTGCTTAAACCAATGCCAGAAAGTGCTATTAAGGCTGAGGTGTTTGCTATTGTTAAGGTGAAGAAAAAGGTTGCTGGAATTACTCCAAAGCTGAGGGCAGCTTTGATTCAAGAGGGAGAGAATGATGTGGTAGTTCCTGACGTTCCATTAATCACTGGTGCTCAAATTAATAAAGAGTCATCCAAGAAAATATCAAAGCTAGGAGCTATTTTGTTGCAAGGTGCCAAGAACAACGTGGATAGTGTGGCTGTTAGTTCCTTAACTATTGTTTCAGAAGAATCCTTTCCTGATCCAAATGCTTTGAATGGCAGCTCATTGAAAAATCAAAACCAACCTGGCAACTCAGAGCCACGGATGGCATTGATTCATGAGGGGGAGAGTGATGAGATTATCCATGCTCCAAATAATACATCTAATGTCACTCGGAATGTTCAAACCTTGGTTCCTGAAAGTGAATTATTTAAGGCAGAGGATGTTGTGATCTCTTTAACAGAGGAGGCAAGTGAAAATTTATCATAGCCGAGGACGGCTTTGTTTTAAGGAAGGGAGAATGATGAGCCCATGGCTCATTAAGATATTCATATAAAAGAGTCTAGCATTGTTTTAAATATTGCTGCCGGTAATTCTTCGGAGCCTTCTGATATTAAATTTGGAGATATTATTTTTGATAAGAAATATAGGGAGAACATGATGGATAAATTTACTACTGCTGGCCTGTCATCAAGTATATTTTTTAAAGCGGTTAATTTTCATAAGAAAAGGGAAGAAAAGAAGGGGAGAAAATATGTCCGCATTGGAGCCATGGACCTGGACATTGATGATGTGCTGCCAACGTGATTAGCATCCTGGCCGGAGTATTTTATTATTAATTAATATATACTTGTATGCTGATCACCTGCTAGCTTAGATGAGAGTGTCACGTATTTTTATTTCTGTATAGAGTCCATCACGTATCTACAGACTTCTGTCTTGTCCTTTGTTAGCCAGGTCAGGTTTAGTAGAGTTGGTTGATGTTTTTGCTTACGTACGTGAGTCAGCTTGAGTTAGCCCGTGTCGTTCTGTTTGGTCAAGCCAGAGTCCTAGTTTTGATGGCTGGCCTGCGTGCCTCAAATAGCTAGGGCCGAAGCCCTTGTAAAGATTAGATTGAATTTTATTTGGAGGAGTTATCCCTTGCCGAGCCGCCGCTCGAGATCCCTAACTGGCCGGGGTGATTGTCCAGATCCTTCATGGATTTGTGTGGAGTGCGTGATCGAGCTGCTACAGTTCGGGTGCGTTGCTTGGAATTCTCGGAGTTCCCCATCTTCTGATCGTGGTCGTCAAGGCTGCGGGTGGTGTAAGCTGATCCCTATTCTACCATCGCTACTGAACTGGTTAATTCATGGTTATTTGGTCTTGCTTGTTCGTTGATCTGCTACTGCTGTGATTTGATCTCTTGAGATACATCCCGATTATATACACTCCTGCTGATATCACGCTAGATTGAATACGTGGTGTTTTGCTTGTTATCATTCACATGCTTGTGTCAAGCGAGAGGATAAACTAATCTTGTTATTGTGTTGCGGACAAGAGAGTTGCAAGTACATGCCTGTGCTTCTGCTATACTGTCTCGTATATTCTGATCTCAAGCATTAGCCTGGTGTCGTGACTGAAGGAGGCAAGCTTTATATTTCTCTTAATATTTTAAGCTGCTTTTCTCATTAGTCGGAGAAGTGATTTGAAGTGCTGGAGTTTATACATTGGCCAAAAATATTCTACTCGAGAATTTAAAAGGATTTTGATACATACGTACCGTGAAAGATCGGGCAATTATCTGGGTAGTGTAGGCGTGTCCTCATCACCACCACCACCAAAGAGAGCTCCACAACCCTCTGCTGCATTGTGCCCAAGCGTCCTAAGGCTACCCTGGCTACACTTGAGATGAGACTTGATGCTCTCTCTCAAGTTATCTCAAGCCTTCAGTCATCCAATACCATGCAAGTCGCCACCATGACCACCATGACTACCCAGATTGAAGGAAATATCAAGGAAATTCGTGCCCTTAAGAAGGACAACGAGAAGCTCAAGAACGCAATAAACACGCTTAGGAGGGCATAGTTACCCTATAGACCTATGTAATAAGGCACAATCGAGTCAGTCAAGTTAAAGAAGTCAGTTTCTAGAGTTAGGTTAAAAGTTAGGTTAGTCGCCCTAATTGGGGCAGTTATCATAGCTCAGTTGTTAAATCATTGGTTATCATAATGAATAAAGTGCCTTATTCTTATTAATGTTTGTGTTTTTAGTTGCTATTATCTACTCTATCTTTCTATTCTTGGGATGTGTTTATCTCCACATGTTTTGCAGAAAAAGTTACAGGAAGAACCAGTGTGGGGAGACACACCAAAACCACGGAAATCAATTTGCTCGAGAAAAATCTACAATTCGGAATAAAATCAACCCAGGAGCACGCACGGCGAAGTGGGCCTCGAGGGGACACCACAGGGTGCCGCCCGGCCTCCCACCATGGGCTGGCCGGCCCACCACCTTCTCCTCCCCCCTCTCATTTCGTCCACGGTCAGGTTTGAGCCCAATACTATTTAAATACATTTGTTTAACCTGTTGTTCCGATTCAAATTAAAAATCACATGATAAATCACTTTTAAAGAGATGAAAAGGCTGTTAATTCATGACTTCTGAATAAATTCACATAATCCTTTTCCTAGAGGTCATGATACTGTCGGAAACTTATTTTTAGGGACTGTTGACGGTCGTTATCGTACAAATCTAACCATCAACTAGCCATGGAAAAGGATGCAAATGCGATCACCAAAGTAGATATAGGGTTACACTGATAGAATTCCATGAGTTTTGGTGTTTCACTGTTTCTACAGGTGTAAACTAGAAAAGATGCAAACCCAAGAGCTTATCGGAACATAGAACGGGAACTCGGACACCGCGGCAACGCAGGAACATTCTAGAAGAGACGAGAAGGCACCACGCCGAGCCGGAGGCCCCTAGGCCAGACCGGTCGGTCTGGTCCTGGCCCCGGTCGTGGCCCGCTTTGCCCGGTTCGCTCCACCGCCTCTGAGGGTCAATCTCAGCCGCATGTCAAAGTCGGTTTGATCCGATGGCTCACGATCATTGCCTAGGGCTATAAAAGGAGGGCAGCACCCCCCTAAGGGGGAGGCACATTCATTCATTCCTCATTCAAAGTCTGATCATCAGCCAAAAACCCTAATCAGAGCTCCTTAGCTAGGGCCTAGATAGTTAGTTAGAACTAGAGAGAGGCAAGCGAAGGCTTGGATTTCGGAGCCATCAAGAGCTTGGATTTGGTATAGTTCTTATCTCCTCTCACCTTTGTTCTCTTTTATTGTATAGTTATATGATTGCTACAATTGAATTGATGAATACTTATTTACTTATATTCAAAGTTATATTGTTCTTTGTCTATTATGGTTATATGCTTAGTACAGCTAGATTGACAGTATACTTATTCATAGGTTCGTATAGCGCTCATCTAATTGATCGTTGGGTGAGTGGTGAACATTGTGTAAGCATGGTGCTTATACGTTGTTTACCAGCGAATGCACCCTATAGGCCGGGCTTGGTAGATCGTGGGTGTGACAATCATGTTGAGTCCTATGTAGTCCAAACCCCGTTTATAGGCATAGTAGGGCTTTTGTACGAAGGAAGGGCGTTGTTGACACCTCTTAATGTTATCTCTAATAACAGCACCAAGAATGCTAGAATAGCGCACCGCCACTAGAATGCCAAGTTGTCATCCCCAGCATAACACCAAGGGGTGTGGTATTAAATCATGCCACCATTTAGAATATAGAAATGTATCCGCAAGCGCACAGATCAAATACCATTGTAGCATTTTACCCGGAGTATTACGGGTTGTCATTTATATTTTCCCAAAGGAAGGTCTACATGGCTTGTGTAAAGGTAGTGTGTTGACCTAGAGTGTAACGAATAGGCATAACCATGTCCTCGCTACTCAATGCAGGGGTAAGTCACAAGATAATAGATAAGACAAGTATATAATCATCAGCATAAACAAATAGAGACTCCTAGCTATATCATTAGGGTTGCTAGTAGAACATCAAGAGATATTTCTGGGTTATTCCTAGCTACATGTCAATGTATATTATGGTTAGTGCAATACACCTAGTAATCATGGCTAAGGTTAGCATTACATTTATTCATAGTGGACATACTAAGGAGGTTTGAGAACATAGCTCGCCCTTCCGTCGTATACAAGCCCTATTGTGCCTATAAACGGGGTTCGGATTACATAGGACTCAACAGGAATGTCACACCCGCGATCTACCAAACCCGGCCTATAGGGTGCATTCGCAGATAAACAACGTATAAGCACCACGCTTACACAATGTTTATCACTCACCCAACGATCAATTAGATGAGTGCTATACGAACCTATGGATAAACATAATGTTAATCTAGCTATACTAAGCATATAACCATAGTAGACAAAGAACATAATAACTATGAATATAAGTAAATGAGAATTCATCAATTCAATTGTAGCAATCATATAACTATACAATGAAAGAGAACAAAGGCGAGAGGAGGTAAGAATTATACCAAATCCAAGCTCTTGATGGCTCCGGAATCCAAGCCTGCGCTTGCCTCCCTCTAGTTCTAATCTAGCTATCTAGGCCCTAGCTAAGGAGCTCTGATTAGGGTTTCTGGCTGATGATCGGACTTCCAAATGAGAATGAATGAATGGGGTCTCCTCTCCCCAGGGGGGGTGCCTCTCCTTTTATAGCCCCCCGGGCGATGATCGTGAGCCATCGGATCAAACCGACATTGAAGGGCGGCTAGGATCAATCCTCAAAGGCGGTGGAGCGAACCGGGCGAACCGGGACCCGAGGGGGCTAGCCCTGCACCGGCCGGCAGGGTGGCTAGACCGGCCGTCGGTTTGGTGGTGCCGGGCCCCGGGCTCGGCGTGGTGCCTTCTCGTCTCTTCTGGAACTTTCCTGTGTAGCCGTGGAGTCCGTTTTCCGTTTTCTTCTTCCGATAAGCTTGTATGTTTGCGCCTTTTCCGGTTTACGCCTGCAGAAATAATGAAACACCAAAACTCGTGGAATTCGGTCAGTGTAAACCCTATATCTACTTTGGTGATCACATTTGCATCCTTTTCATGGCTAGTTGACGGTTGAATTAATACAATAGTGGCCGTCAACAGGCATGCTATATTCTCAAACTTCCCTAGTATGTCCACTATGAATAAATGTAATGCTAACCTTAGCTATGACTACTAAGTGTACTGCACTAACTATAATATGCATTGGCATATAGTTAGGAATAACACAGGAATATCTCTTGATGTTCTGCTAGTAACCCTAATGATATAGCTAGGAGTCTCTATCTATTTATGCTGATGATTATATACTTATCTTTATCATTTATCTTATGACTTACCCCTGCATTGAGTAGTGAGAACATGGTTATGCCTATCCATTACACTCTAGGTTATCACGCTACCTTTACACGAGAGCCATGTAGACCTTCCTTTGGGAAAATATAAATGATAACCTAGTAATACTCCGGGTAAAATGCTACAATGGTATTTGATCTATGCGCTTGCGGATGCTATATCTATATTCTAAATGGTGGCATGATTTAATACCACATCTCTTGGTGTTATGCTGGGATGACAACTTGGCATTCTAGTAGCGATACTCTGCTCAAGCATTTTTAGCGCCGTTGCTAGAGATAACATTAAGAGGTGTCAATAGGGACCCCATGATTGCTTAAGTTGTTGAGGAGTATGATATAGTAGGATAATGAGATTTCAATTCTTAATGTTCTGTCTCTGGAGAAATTTTATTTCAAAAAGTAAAAAGATTAGGTACACTTCTCCTTTATAGCAAAAGCAATATCCTACCAAAGCCATACATAGGATAGATAAACTTTCTATATACTCTACTTGTTTGCATTGAGTTTTATCAAACTTCGTGACCCTAAGAGAGATTTGTCATATTTTTGAATCAAGTGCCACATCCACATATGCACTACTCTAATCCGGAGTAGGCACACTCATTTAGTATCATTTATCAAAAATGTTTTACTCTTACACTGAGAGTGAACACCAAAAATTTTATAGGATAGTCACTAAATAAATGCTCCAAGTCCTGTTGTTATTCTCTCAATTATCAATTTTGGAGAAAGGAAGTATGAGCTATGCAAAAGAAAAGAAAGGTATCAAAAGAATGGACAAGTGTCCAAAAAAAAAAGAGAAAAGAAGAAGAAGAAAGAAAAGATAGCTCATACTATCCCTCTGTGTTTCATATTCAAAAGAGAGATGTGTTCTAAGGAGCAAAAGTAGAATTAGGATGATTACATTCACCTATTTAAGCTTGATTTAGTTTTATGCCTTATTTCTCTCTGGATCTGTTGTTTGACTTTACAATAAATGACATAAAGGATGATACAATTACTACCTACCTAAAGATCCACATAAACTTTTAGATATAGGATAAAGGCTTCAATGTTAAAAGCCTTGGTGAGGACTCAAAAATACCACATATACAGTGATTTGAGAGTGCTAGTAAGAGAGAAAGATATGCTATGATTTGTTTTCAAAATTCTTAAAACTAATTCTCCTGTTGATAGCACTAAAGAAAAGAATGATCTACTCCATTCTGTTCTACTTTTTAACTACTCAGAGATTCATAGTAGACACATTGAATTCTACAGTACATGATTAACTAGGGATGGTTTTATGATGGATATGTTCTTAAGTTATGTCTTGATTGATCTTTATTCTCTATAATTACTTTTCAATTATTTTTCAACCAAACTTTTCTTGAGGACAAGTAAAAGCCTAAGTGTTGGGGAGTTTGTTGACGGTAGATAATGTCTATTTTTAACCGTCAATCTTCCTTGTGAATTACAACAATATCATAGAATAGGAGGTTATTACTGACAATTTTCACAAGTTTTGGTGAATTATCTGTTTCCCAGGGAGTTATCTAGAAAGTGCATAATTGAGGATTAAAGTGCATAAAAGCCACGAAACTTAA
Organism: Chrysopogon serrulatus; assembly: GCA_015844335.1. Taxonomy (NCBI): domain Eukaryota; kingdom Viridiplantae; phylum Streptophyta; class Magnoliopsida; order Poales; family Poaceae; genus Chrysopogon; species Chrysopogon serrulatus. Next base: position 241,910 of record JADLZL010002173.1, read on the forward strand.
CCGCGACGGAAAATATCGCTAGAGGGATCAGGAAGGATCTAGAAGACACCAGAATGAAGCGGAGTCCGGGGACCTGTCAGGTGGGGCCGGCCGCCCGGCCCCCTGCAGTGGGTCCCACCTGTCATCTTCTGCGTGCTTCTCCACCACCTTTGAGGATGCATCTTCGCCCTACATTAAGTCGGTTTGATCCTACGATTGATGTTCATCCCACCGGGCTATATAAACAGGGCCAGACCCCCCTAGAAGAGAGCTAGATCAATGGAGAGCTGAAGAGCCAGAAACCCTAATTCCTATCTAGTAGATCTAGGCTAGCAATCAAGAGAGGCTAGTTCAATCCAGAACTAGTTCTTGTTTAGAAATTAGAGAGATACAGTTGGAGAGTAGAGTTCTGGAGGAGTTCCGGCCTGTCGGTGCTTCTTCTGTTTCTATATTCTTCAAGATCAACCTCCCTCGCCTGGAGTTTGCATCTTGAGATCATTTGGTAGTCAACTTCTGATTAAAGTAAGTGTTTTGTTCATATTATTCTTGTAGTTTGCAACTCTTATTGAGTACTTTGATCTAGATAGCTTCTTGATTGAAGTAGTATTCGTAGCGTAGACGTGGTGTTTGGGCTATGTTTACTTGTGAATGTCCCCTGATTTTTTGGATTGTGGTAGCTCACAAAGGTGACATATAGCTTCGTTGGATCCTCTATAGTCCACTTCCCGTTAATAGGTTTGGCAAGAAAAAGGTGCTTGGTAGGAGAGAACTCTTATTTCTACTCCTATCTTATTAAGTTATCATTGTGCATTGGGTTAAGTTTATAGACTTAGTCATTGTCACCTACTGTTCCTTTGGGTTTGATATTTAAAACCAGGTTTATCTTGGTGAAGTGTTACAACGGTATTGTATCTATGCGCTTACGGATAATCTTATTTCTTGTGTGCATTTAATTAATACCAACAGTGCCCACTAGGACCACTGTCAATATTGGTGACAAGAACTTCGAACTTCACAACGGTCTTATTACTATGGTGCAAGCAAGCGCATTCTGTGGCTTGCTAAGTGAGGACGCCAATGCTCATCGCCAACACTTCCTAGGGTTGTGCGACACCATCATCATCAAAGATGTCCCCCAAAGGCTCTTTGTTGACGGTGGATAACGTCAACATTCACTAGAACTTTAGACACAAGAGGATACACGAATACACACTAGTCTAGGGTTTTAACTGACAATTTCCATGAGTTTTGTATATTCTATATTTTCTAGAGACTTTTGTAGAAAAGCTAAAAAGAGGGATTAAAGTGCATATTAATCACAAAACTTATCCGCCATGGGAAAGATCAACATTTGGACGTGGGAAGGATCTAGAAGACACCCGAAGCAACCGGGGGCCAGGAGGCCGCCAGGTGGGGCCGGCCGGCCCCACCATAGCGCGGCCGGCGCCCCCCTCTAGGGTTTTGCCCCCTCCTTTTGGAAGCTTCCTCCACCGCCTCTCCTGATGCATCTCGGCCTTTGGTTAAGTCGGTTTGATCCTACGGCGCACGTCTATCCCACCGGACTATAAATATATGGGCAGACCTCCCCTAGAGAGAGCCAATTCAATATTCATCAAGGCCTCAAGCCATCAAGCATCAAGAAAGCCTTCAAGTTCATCAAGAGCCTTCTAGTTCATAGTTCTAGTTAGTTAGATTAGAAGTAGAGGAGATCTAGTTCTTCATCGGGATCTGGAGCCCCGGTGCGTGCATGCGGAGCGTAGGAGTTCGGTATAGTTCTAGTTCTTTCTTTCTTATTGTATTCATTATTCAGATTAGGGAGATATTATTCTTAATAGTTCATATGTTCTTAATTGCAATAGTCATTGTCTACTTTGATTATATGTCTAGTTTAGTTGGTTCGATCTTATTGAATTCATGTAATTGCTCGTATAGCATTTATCCAAGTGTACAATGGGTAGATGATAGACAATATGTAGACGTGGTGTCTAGATATCTTGTTTGTCTACGAGTGCACCCTAACATGCCGGGACGTGTGGTAGTCCGCGTAGGTGACAGCTACGTTGGTTCCTCTGTAGTCCACCCTCCGTATGTAGGACAGCAGGGCACGGTCGCGAAGTTGGATAATGACTTTGTTTCACATCCTTTCTAGTTGATGCCCCCTTACATGTGATCATGATATAGGGTTGACTTAGCGATGATTACTAGATGTAATTGCACTAATTAGAGTTATTCATTGATGTAGTTATAGAATTACTTTAGACGGTTATCTCCTTAGTTTATCCATTGGCTAACTATAATTATGACTAGAAAATGCTTTGATGATTATCTATATAATTATTATACTTGATTATGCTATTACCCGTATTTATCTATATTTATCTTGTGACTTCTGCCTATTATGAGTAGAGTAGATAACATTGGTAATATGACTTATTCATTGTATATACTTTCTTATCAATATAATAGATAGAGTTTATAACAAGCTTTCCCAGTGGTATAAATATAAATCGACAACCTGGTAGAACTCTCTAGGTAAAATGCTACAATGGTATAATTATATGTCCGCTTGCAGAATCTATTTTAGTTTTATTATATCTCTGCCTAGTCATATTAAATAATACATGTAAATCTATAATTGCTCCTTAGCATTATAATTAGAGATGACAACTTAATTCATGCTTAGGAATGCTAGTGATAAATAAGTGGCTAGTTGCTAATGACAAGTTAATTTAATACCATGCATTTCTAATCTCGTTAATTAAGTAGCGGCGTTAGAAGTGCCAACAAGTATTTTTGGCGCCGTTGTCGGGAAGACACAATAAACTTAGGAAATATTGATAACATATATACAAAATGGATAAAGTCATATTACCAATCGATCTCTAACTCAAAAGTACACCCTTCGTTGTTATCATTTGCTTATCTTATGCGGGGTGATGAATGAATGGTTTTTCTCTTCCAAAGAACTTCACCGACGATCCGGAGAAACTCCTTAGAAAGAAGAAGTTTGTAGAAGCAAGGGACAAATTCGAGTCACCATCAAGAACACCCATTGCTGCTCAAGCTAGCTCTTCGGAGGAGCCAGCTCCAACATTGGAAGAAGAATTTGAAGAACAAACAGAAGAGCAATTAGGAGAAAACCTTGCTCCTATGTTTGAAGACATGGTCGAGAAGACAACTGCGTGAGTTCTCTGCGCCCAACAACAACAAACATCCGATTTGGACCAGCAAGTCAACACTGGGGAGAATGGATTTGAGCTCAAGCCTGCTTTCATCACCATGGTTCAAGCCAGCCAATTATATGGAAAAGCTCATGAAGATGCAAGTGCACACCTACAACACTTTCTAGAAATCTGCAGCACCTTCACGATCAGAGGAGTACCAAGAGATGCTATTTTACTCCGCCTTTTCTCGTTCTCATTATTGGGGAAAGATAAGCAATGGTTCTACATTAATAAAGACAAGAACACTATATGGGACCTGTGCTCAACTGCTTTCCTGGCAAAATTCTTTCCTACCACCAAGACAAACGCTCTATGTGGGAAAATTGCAAGTTTCCAACAGCAACATTGTTGACGGCCACTATTGTATTAATTCAACCGTCATGTAGCCATGAAAAGGATGCAAATGTGATCACCAAAGTAGATATAGGGTTTACACTGACCGAATTCCACGAGTTTTGGTGTTTCATTATTTCTGCAGGCGTAAACCGGAAAAGGCGCAAACATACAAGCTTATCGGATGAAGAAAACGGAAAACGGACTCCACGGCTACACAGGAAAGTTCCAGAAGAGACGAGAAGGCACCACGCCGAGCCGGGGGCCCGGAGGCCACTAGGCCAGACCGGCCGGTCTGGCCCTGGACCGGCCGGTCTGGGGCTAGCCCCCCTCGGGTCCCGGTTCGCCCGGTTCGCTCCACCGCCTTTGAGGATCGATCCTAGCCGCCCGTCAATGTCGGTTTGATCCGATGGCTCACGATCATCGCCCAGGGCTATAAAAGGAGAGGCACCCCCCTGGGGAGAGGAGACCCCATTCATTCATTCTCATTTGGAAGTCCGATCATCAGCCAGAAACCCTAATCAGAGCTCCTTAGCTAGGGCCTAGATAGCTAGATTAGAACTAGAGGGAGGCAAGCGCAGGCTTGGATTCCGGAGCCATCAAGAGCTTGGATTTGGTATAGTTCTTACCTCCTCTCGCCTTTGTTCTCTTTCATTGTATAGTTATATGATTGCTACAATTGAATTGATGAATTCTCATTTACTTATATTCATAGTTATTATGTTCTTTGTCTACTATGGTTATATGCTTAGTATAGCTAGATTAACATTATGTTTATCCATAGGTTCGTATAGCACTCATCTAATTGATCGTTGGGTGAGTGATAAACATTGTGTAAGCGTGGTGCTTATACGTTGTTTATCTGCGAATGCACCCTATAGGCCGGGTTTGGTAGATCGCGGGTGTGACATTCTGTTGAGTTATGTAATTCGAGGGGCTTATAGGCACGAGTAGGGCTTGTATACGACGGAAGGGCGAGCTATGTTCTCAAACCTCCTTAGTATGTCCACTATGAATAAATGTAATGCTAACCTTAGCCATGATTACTAGGTGTATTGCACTAACCATAATATACATTGACATGTAGCTAGGAATAACCTAGGAATATCTCTTGATGTTCTACTAGCAACCCTAATGATATAGCTAGCTAGGAGTCTCTATCTGTTTATGCTGATGATTATATACTTATCTTATCTATTATCTTGTGACTTATCCCTACATTGAGTAGCGAGGACATGGTTATGCCTATTCGTTACACTCTAGGTCAACACACTACCTTTACACAAGCCATGTAGACCTTCCTTTGGGAAAATATAAATGACAACCCGTAATACTCTGGGTAAAATGCTACAATGGTATTTGATCTGTGCGCTTGCGGATACATTTCTATATTCTAAATGGTGGCATGATTTAATACTACACCCCTTGGTGTTATGCTGGGGATGACAACTTGGCATTCTAGTGGCGGTGTGCTATTCTAGCATTCTTGGCGCTGTTATTAGAGATAACATTAAGAGGTGTCAACAAACATGACAAATTATTCACTAAAGTATGGGAAAGATTCCAGAACTACATAGAAGACTGTCCTCATCATGGGATAGAGGAGTGGCTATTAATATAGACTTTCTACCATGGGCTTGTCTCTAGCACCCGTGAGTCTATTGATGCTGCAGCTGGAGGAGCTTTCCTGTCACTTAAGCTCTCAGATGCTAAAGCACTTGTTGAGAAGATGGCCTCAAATTCAAGCTATAATGAAGAACATACTCAGCCCTGCAAGAAAGGAGGAGGAATCCATCATCTCAAGGAAACTGACATGGTCACTGCCATGCTAGACCTCATTATGAAGAAGCTCGATATAGAGAAGAAGGAAGTCATGCACATCAATAATTCTCATATGACATGTGAAGAATGTGGAGACTACGGGCACTCGGCTATCAGCTGCCCTACACTACAAGAGGATGTGAACTTCATCAACAACAATACCTACTATCGTCCTCAACAAAACCAAGGGTGGAATCAGCAACCTCGACAAGGTAATTACTAAGGTAACAACCAAGGTAATAATTTTAATAATTACAATCTTCCACCTTTAAGAGATTTAGTTGCTAATCAATCTAAATTGTTAGATCAAATGACTAGAAAGATAGCTTCAAATGATAAAGCACTAGAAAACATAAATACTAGATTGGACACCTTTGCTTCTGCTATAAAAAATCAGCACAGCTTTAATAAAATGTTAGAATCATAATTAGCTCAGTTAGGTGCTGCTGTTCCTCCATTTGAGAAAGGTAAGATTCTAAGCCAACCAGAAGATTTAGAAACTGCTAACCTTGTTGATATTCACAATGCAACCCAACATCATATTGAGCCTGCAGATGTACAGTGGATTGACCACTCTCTACCTGAGAAGATGGGAGACCCCTGGAAGGCCTGTCATTCCTATCGCTATAGGATGCCACAACTTTTCGAGAGGCTATCTACGATTTCGGGCTAGTGTCAACATTATGCCCAAAGGTAATCTATGAAAAATATTAAATGATCCCCTGTTGTACACAAATATGCGTTTGTAGCTTGCAGATCAGTCCATTTGCTACCCTGAGGGAGTATTAGAAGAAGTTGTGATCAGAGTGGGACAATCATACGTCCCAGTTGATTTCGTGGTCATGGAGACAGGAGTAGATGAGAAGGCACCCATAATTCTGGGCAGACCATTTTTATGCACAACAAAAGCCATCATCTATGTGGAGTACGCCAAGATCGTCCTATCCATTAAGGACATGAAAGAAAGATTCACATTCAAGAACCGCGTCCTGAAAGCTCCTGCAGCCCCGAAGCAATTCCATCAACAAGAAGAGCAACTACAGCAATTAGTGCCGAAGAAAAGAAACAATAGAAGCAATAGAAGATGGAAGGAGATCAAGCATGCACCTGAAGAAACCACTCAACTAATTACTGCTCTCAATACAAAAAATGATCATATGCTACCTAAGCCATTTCCAACAAAGAGAGGTGATCCAGGTATACCAATCATTGAATGCACAATCAAAGACACCACTTTCGCCAACACTATCTGCGGCACCGGATCAGGCTGCAACGTAATGTTCAAAACAGGTATATGATGATTTATTTGATAATTTACCTTTATACCCAACATTTATTCAGTTGCAGATGGCGGATCAATCACTAAGGTTCCCCAAAGGAGTGGTCAAGGATGTCATGGTAAGAATTCAAGGGCAATATATACCTGCAGATTTTCTAGTTCTTGATATGCAGGGAGACGATGAATCCCCGATCCTTCTGGGAAGACCATTTCTTTACACAGCTAACGCGAACATCTACATTAGGTCCAGACAGATCCACTTCAACTTGCCCACTGGAAAGGTACGCTGTCAATTTAGAACACTTGTTAACCAGGAACAGATTAGGAAGCAATGCGACAGGAGAAGACGTCAAGACCGCCGTCAGGCTGTCCAGCCTCACTGTAGCTGGGAAGACTTTCCTAGCAAGATTGTGAAGTATGAAGACTGCTACAAGGAGCAAGAAGAGAACATACAAGTACCACGCTGGAGTGAGTGGGAAGCGGAAGCTGAAAGAATGGACCAAATCGCCAAGGCAGAAAAAGAAGAGATCCTAGCACATCCAGAAAAGTGGGAGAAGGAAAACAAAGCTGAAGAGCTGGAGCTAGAGAAGAAAAAAGTAGAAGAAACAGAAATGAGATGGAAGGAGAAAGAAGAAGCACGTGCTGCACCACCACGAGACGGGGAATTGACTGAGGTGACCTCAGACAATGAACTCACTAAGTAAGTATTCTCCTCTATCTAAGTTCTTTCGGTAGACTTTAAATTCCGTACCCTAGCCATAAGGTTAGAATGGTAGTTATCTACTTAAGTTCACTAGTGAGTTTACTTTGATTTATATAGTAGCATAATTATGTTTGCACATTAAAATATAAAAATATATATAATAACAAAAATATTTACTACATTATTTATTGCATCATAAATTCATAAGCCCCATGTAATTAAACTTGTGGGACCCCCGTAGGAATATTTACTATGATGGCATAAAAATAAAAAAATAAATAATAAAAATAGCATTCATATTTAAATTCTACATTATAAACAGAAAATTCAAAAAGAAGAGAAAAAATGAAAATCCTGCTAAAATCGGCAACATAAAATTTGCTCATGAAGATAATCAATTAATCTTTGGCTGATTGCTAACCCGTAATTAAAAATTCAAGCATCGAAGTTTTAGTTTCTCTTTTTGTGGAGTGTATTTATGTAGGAACAATATTATGACAAGGAGAGAGTCTATCGGTGGCAACCGCCTTTGTGCCGCGGCCGGCTAGCTCACTCTGAAGGATATCTACACCAAGTATTACAAACATCCAGCTTAGGGGAAGAGCATCCTCTAGTTATCAGGTGACTACACCTAAGCGATTATTGAGTTTACTTTATATAGTCATAAAATACCAAAAAAATATGTGGGCACATGAAGGTCCATAAAGTCATAGAGTCTTTTGTTAGGTTATTAATTCAAAACGATAAAAAGATATATAATTATTCAAAATCAAATAAATATTTAGTTATATATATTAGAGTATATTTAAAGATAGTCAAGACTAAGAGCTAATTAAAAGCTTGATGAACATTAAAATTTGTTTTGGAGATGATGAATAGTTGCTCTGTTGTCATGCTAGTCAAGTACCTAGTTGCCAAACTTAAATCTTCCTGAGTTTTAAACACTGCTGTTTTAATTGGAGAATTTACTCTAAACCTGAATCGTGGAGGCATAAGCTTGCGTTGAGTCTAGGTAGTTGATCGATATGATTCATAAAGGATGAGCTACTATTTATCTTATTCCTAGCATTACTAAGTTCTAGAGGTTTATTTTAAAAATTTAAAATCTACATGATGAGCTCTTGTATAACAAAATATGAATTCCTACCAAAGCCAGAAATAATATCTTTAGAAGATAGGAAACCTTTTCACATTTAAGCTGCCTACTTTGCATTGAGTTCAGTCAACCTGTGTTGAATGCCTTATGAGAGTCTTGTCATGCTTTTAAAACCAAGATCACTTACACACTCCAGTCCACATATGCATTATTCCTACCCTAGGAGTAAGCGCAATCATTCACATATTTTCCATCCATGTTCATCACAAAAATGTTTCTCTCCTACACTGGGAGAAAACACCAAAAATATACACTCCATAGGAAGACCCCTGTCTTTAATGCTCTAAGTCCTTACTGTATCTCTCTAATTGGTTATTATATTCAAGGGATGCATGTGGCTGTGCAAAAGTCTTAAAAAAAAAAAAAAAAGAAGGGAGTAAAATGGACAAATGTCCCAGCAATTAAAGCAACGAGTACTCGATGTCCGCCTCCCTGATTTAAAATAATAAAGATGGCCCATGTTTTTCCTAAGAAAAGTTTCAAGAGAGTTATGTTCAAAGAGCAAAGTAGAATTAGAATTAGCCACAAATACCATATATACACCTATCCACCCCATTCCATACACATGCACATCTTGGTTTGATTGTATGCCTCGATTCTCTATGGATCCATTAGTTGACTTTACAATATATGCATTGCAAGTATGCCTACCCTTGTTATTGCCAATCCTATAAGCTCTACCATATATATCCTTAGCTGAAGGAGGCATAACATCATAAATGCCTTAAGAGAGAACCATAAATACCATATACATTGTGGGACTCGAGGGTGTCATACAATGAAGCTCTGAGTTTTATTTTGAAAGCCTATGAAAAACTCCAGAATATTAGCACTGCGAAGAATTTGAAACATAGCGCTTGACTTGATTGTTCTATCTTTCGATTGCTCAAGACTTATGCAAGAGCTGTGAAGCCCTATAATTCAAGGTAAAATGGGTAACTTTGAAGGTTAGAACGTATACTGTTTAATCCGGAGGAATATCTTTATTTGAAAGCATGTGTACTTGGAAAGTATAACAATATTGTAGCAACTCCTGATCCAAATATAATAAAAATTAGGCGTAGTTTGTTTGCCAAGGGACTGGTAAAAGGTAAGCTTGGTGTTGGCATTTCTTAGAGCATCACCAAGTTTGGCGCCTTGATGACAACGCCAAAAATGCAGTTGACATTCCTTAACATTACTACTGGGAATAGAGGTAAGTCTATCCCTGGTAATAAGTAAGAAATGTTTGGGGTGGTGTACCTCAGTTACCATATCACTAGATCAGCCATGGTACTGAGATACACCTCACCAGTTATTCCCTTTACCGCTACTAGTGATATACCTCAGATGATAGTTTCAGAATAGCATGGAACGGGCACCGTGGCATACCAAAATATTCTTACCTCTATCAAGAGAGTTATATCCCTAATAACGCTAGGACTATAGCCTTAGCTGCTAGTACCTCGGAGATGCTATACGGCGCACTTTCAGCATTCCTTGATACTAGGGCTAAAACTATATTCCTAGCTATAGTAAAGAGGTAACGATGATCCGGTAAACCTTTGCAGTTTTGGATGTTACTCTGCAAGTGCACGGAATTACCATTGTAGCATTTTAACCGGAGAATTCCTAGGTGTCATATTTATATTTTCCCAAAGGAAGGCTAGGGTAGATTTGAGTATGAAACCATAATCAAGAATACTATACTTTGTATGAAAGGTAGACCAATGTTCATAACAGGGGTAAACAATACAGTTTTCATAATAGTGGACACACACGTACTAGTAGATGCCTCTCAAGTGGGGAAAGATGAATGCAGCATAAAGAATAAAAGAATAAAGAATAAAAGAATATCCTACAGGAGCAATGGTCCTAATACAGCTAATGTCTAGATAGTAGATACTCATACAAATACATGAATCAGAGATAGAGCTGCGTTTGCGATGGATCGGAAGACCACCGGCCGCTGGTCTGCCAGTGAGATGGGTGGTTAATTTAGACTCCTACACCATAGCCGAACGTGGGGGGATTACGAAGGGATGGACAGGGCTATCACCACCTGCCGCCTACCCCCTCATCCATAGACTATGAAGTGCAATCACCGGCTACCCTATACCCAAACACCATGTTCGCATATAAAATAGCTACCCAAGCCCCCCGGGTCTCTCACCCTACGGATGAACGAGTAAAGAACTTGGATGTTGTGCGATGAACCACCAACCCGCACACAACTCTATTCTTCATCATCTAAATGTATGAACGACTAAGAACGGAGCTCTATATGCTACGAACATGATATGAACACTATGAACTAGTAAACATATCATGAACAAGGCATATGAACTAGAAGCCCTATATTCTATGATCTAGCTACACAAACTAGTACCTAGTTCATCTACACAAACTAGTACCTAGTTCATCTAACAAGATCATAGTACTAGAACCATACTCTAATTCTAGAACATAGCTATATTGATAAAAAGAGAAGAAGAGCATAATGGAAAGAATAGTATTCATACTAAAAGTAGCCAAGATGTCTCCTCCTCTTACAAATTGAGCTTTGCTCCTCTACTACTACTAAGGATAAAGAGAAAGTGGAGAGGTATACTTGAGAGTACAAGTGAGAGGTGTAGTGTGGTGTGTTTCAAATGAGGGAGTGCCCCCTCTCTTTTATACTAGCTTAAGGTCAGTTCCAGGGCTGAGGTGAGTAAATGCCTGGCCAAACCGCCTCTACAACCGACCAAGGAAACCGCCAGAAGAAGATGGGCCAGGCCGGCCTCCCTGGGGGTGCGCCCGCACCCTGGTGCGGCCGCACCAAGGGTGGGCCCCCTCGGCCCCAGCTTCGGCCCATGGCCTTCTTGCTGCTCCTGGATCTCTTTCCTGTGGGTTGTTGGCCCAGTTGACATCTTGGACTTTGGTCTTTGTTTATTTTGTTGAAATATGCCTTGCTGGAAGGCGCATTCTCGTGACCTTTTCTTCCTTTTCTTGTATGTTTCCTGTAAATCAATAATTCTCAAATACAAGTGGAAATAGGTCAATAGTAAAGGTATATGTGAATATATCTATGATAATTCTCCCTTTTTGGATAATAGTTGGCGGTTAAGATATGTCGGTAATCACCGCCAACACTTGGGGGAGTTGTTGACGGTGGATAACGTCAACATTCACTAGAACTTTAGACACAAGAGGATACACGAATACACACTAGTCTAGGGTTTTAACTGATAATTTCCACGAGTTTTGCATATTCTATATTTTCTAGGGACTTTTCTAGAAAAGCTGAAAAGAGGGATTAAAGTGCATATTAATCATGAAACTTATCCGCCACGGGAAAGATCAACATTGGGACATGGGAAGGATCTAGAAGATACTCGAAGCAACCGGGGGCCATGAGGCCGCCAGCTGGGCCGGCCGGCCCCATCATAGCCGCCGCCGCCCCCTCTAGGGTTTTGCCCCTTCCTTCTGGAAGCTTCCTGCACCACGTCTATCCCACCGGACTATAAATATATGGGCAGACCCCACTGGAGAGAGCCAATTCATTATTCATCAAGGCCTCAAGCCATCAAGCATCAAGAAGCCTTCAAGTTCGTCAAGAGCCTTCTAGTTCATAGTTCTAGTTAGTTAGATTAGAAGTAGAGGAGATCTAGTTCTTCATCGGGATCTGGAGCCCCTAGCGTCTGTTTGGAGCGTAGGAGTTCGGTATAGTTCTAGTTCTTTCTTTCTTATTGTATTCATTATTCAGATTAGGGAGACATTATTCTTAATAGTTCATATGTTCTTAATTGCAATAGTCATTGTCTACTTTGATTATATGTCTAGTTTAGTTGGTTCGATCTTATTGAATTCATGTAATTGCTCGTATAGCGTTTATCCAAGTCTACAATGGGTAGATGATAGATAATATGTTGACGTGGTGTCTAGATATCTTGTTTGTCTGCGAGTGCACCCTGACATGCCGGGACGTGTGGTAGTCCGCGTAGGTGACAGTTACGTTGGTTCCTCTGTAGTCCACCCTCCGTAGTAGGATAGCAGGGCACGGTCGCGAAGTTGGATAATAACTCTATTTCACATCCTTCCTTGTTGATGCCCCCTTACATGTGATCATGATATAGGGTTGACTTAGCGATAATTACTAGATGTAATTGCACTAATTAGAGTTATTCATTAATGTAGTTATAGAATTACTTTAGACGGTTATCTTCTTAGTTTATCCATTGGCTAACTATGATTATGACTAGAAAATGCTCTGATGATTATTTATATAATTATGATACTTGATTATGCTATCACCCATATTTATCTATATTTATCTTGTTATTTGTTATGAGTAGAGTAGATGACATTGGTAATATCACTTATTCATTGTATATATTTTCTCATCAATATAATAGATAGAGTTTATAACAAGCTTTCCCAGTGGTATAAATATAAATCGACAACCTGGTAGAACTTCCTAGGTAAAATGCTACAATGGTATAATTATCCGTAAAACTTGCGAGAATCTATTTTAGTTTATATTCATATTTACGCCTAGTCATATTAAATAATACATGTAAATCTATAATTGCTCCTTAGCATTATAATTAGGGATGACAACTTAATTCATGCTTAGGAATGCTAGTGATAAATAAGGGGAGAATTAGGAATTCGGCCTCAAAAAACTTGCGCTTAGGAATCAGGCCTTTTTTTTTTTTTTTTGAATTTGAGAATCAGGCCTTAAAACAAAAAACTCTTAGGAATTAGGCCTTCCGTCGGTTTTAACACTTGACGGTGTTAACTACAGGGTAAAAATACCATTTTACCCCTAAAAAAAAACAAAGTCTTGTTTGACTATATAATCACGAGCATATAAGTAGTATATAATCACATTCAACCACACAAAATTCTCGCATAACCAACATAACCATATATATATAAATGTTAAAAAATGCATAGTTTGGTTATGTTCACAATACTGGAATCCACCATAGTATCAGTTCTCACGTAAACAAGGTCACACAATATGTTCACAAATCATCATCCCATAGTTAAGCTATCACATAAATAAGGTCACATGAAAGTACTACATTGGTCTCAAATACATAGACCGAATACATCACAAATCAAAGACTGAGCCTCCTTTTGCTTCGCGTGCTCATGGCAGGGCTGCTAGGAACTCGTTTCTTGCTTCTTGTACCCATCGATGGGCTGTCAGATGGCACCTTCGGATTGTTCACGGCTTTTTTCTTTGGAAGGCCTAGCTTCTTGTTGACGGTTGTTCGCCTCCTTTTAACTTGAACAAGTTGATCTTCAATATGAGCAATAGAGAGTGCTTCGGGCTGATTTGACCCACTTCTTGACCTACAAATGGTATATATTGACAATGGCTTAGAATAGGGGAAAAATTGGATGAGTGTAGTTCAGTTCAGAATTAATAAACATACAATCTTGAACGTCCAGAGTTGGAGTTAGTTTGGTTTCCCTTTTTCTTACTTGAAACCTCCAAGCTATGGCTGTCACAATAGTCAAATAATTCAGGTTTCAAAGAAATATATGATGGTAGAGAGATTGCAGCAATATGTGGTATACCTTTTAGAGGTTTCAGGTGTACAGTCCTCACTTGTCCTCCTTTTGTTACTAGATGTTGTTACCAAGTTTTGACTACGATCACAGAGATGGTACTTAGAATCAATCTGAAGTTATTAGATGTTACCATGAGAGAAAAGAAGAAAGACCAAACCTGGTGGGTAATCTCATGGTCGCCGATGGTGCATCTTCCAAAGGCATCATGGAACTTTGGGCACATTTGGTGCTTCTTGCCTTCTTCTTTGCTGCTGCCCTGAAATAAGAATAGAATGAATACAATTAATATCATATACTTACAAAGGAAAAACATAAATGGTATAGAAGAGTACACAAATTATTACTTGATGGTTTTCATAGCTTCAATATCTTCTGGTCTTCCTCTCTTGCAACTCTGCCAATGATGTCCATAGTCCAAGCAAATAGGGCACTGGTGCTGTCCTTTTCTTTTTTTCTTGTCACCGGTACCCTTGTGCCTTTCAGTCTTAGGCCTACCAGCTACCGGTGTTAATAAAGGTGGGTGCATGAAAAATCCATGGTTAGATTGAGGCCACTGAGACTTATCTGGCATAGCTGGAATAAGCTGACTATATGCAACTCTAAATTTCTCAACCGAGTAGTATAAGTCAACATAACTCTCTATTGATGCATCAAGGGAGGTGATGAATGCTAGTGCATGCTTGCAAGGAATCCCAGAAACATCCCATTGTCTACAAGTACATGTCCTCTCCTTTAGGTCGACAAGAAACCAAAATGCACTTCCTCCCATTATAGTAACTTCAGCTATCTCTTCTGAGCATTCTTCAACTTCAAAGTTTTCCTCTTTACTCTTCTCATTCAACTCTTTAATGATGTGGGGTAGAATCAAGCCCTGGAGTTTCTTCCCTATTTTCCTTCTTTTGTTCCACTTGGACATGAGCATTTGTCTAAGCTTGTCCATGAAATTATCCAAGTTCATAGACTTGTGAGGCTTCATCCAATTGTTAAAGCTTTCTGCAAGGTTGTTGGTCACATAGTCTACCTTGCAAAGGGTTTTGAACTTGCTCCTTGACCACTTTTTTTTGTGTGTTCTATCTAGCCATTCTGTTGCAGCTGGCTTTGCAGCATGCATAGCATCCCAATGTTTTCCATAAACATACAAGTTCCATGAGTAAGCTGCTGCCCATAGGTGGTCATCATCCTCTTCCTCACAAATAACATCCTCTTCCTCATCATTATTATCCTCTCTAGTAGGCTCCGCTTCACCAAAATCCCATTCATTGACAGGCTCATATGAATCAGAGGGATCTCGATATACAACTAACATGTTAATAACCTTTTTCTTCGAATGTCTCTCAAACATAGCAATCAAATCTTGGTCAGTTTTTACTTCAGGGAAAGATTTCAATTCTTCATCATAATACTGAAAATGAGCTACTTCCAAATAACCAGGCGGGTACTTGTTTACCACTGAGTTATGAAGGTCCATATAATTTGTTTTATCCGAATCAACATCCATGTCAAAGCTGTAGCACTTGAAATCTTGCCTACACTTCCTACGATTGCCCAACAATTTTATTTCCAAATTGAAAGTAGTATTTGGAACCATGCTGTTATTTAAAATCAATTTAGTGTTATACAATGGCTTACAATAATAAACGGATAGATTTCAATGTGGCAGGCCACTTGTGAGTATAATCATGAAAGATCATTAGTTACAGGAAGAAGAAACACCCAAGACTTAGGACTGCACAGGCAGACAGAAAAGTGTATCTTAGGTGAATCACTGAGCAGCCAAATTTTAAACATCTAAAGGAAATTGGACTCCTTCTAGAACCAATATACCATTGACATAATAATTGGGCTGCACACAAAGGCAGAGAAATAATCAATATACACTATGCACAATATGCATGCAACAGCTACGTATCTAGGTTGTCACAGACAACAAACAGATTTGCACAAAACCAAGGAGGGGCAAAATTTTAAGTATCCCCGATGCTCCCAGATGCAACAGCTATCCATACTCCCTTGACGGCCTTGCATTACACCAAAAACATTTCTATGGCTACACCATTTTTCAGAGAAAATAATGTTCAGTGAAAATTTGAGAAAGTTTCAGCAAACCACTATATATAATGTACTTCATATAAAAAAAAAGACATAGCAGAACCAGCTCAAATTAGTAAGCCGAATTCATACCTTTTTACCAAAGGAACCAAATAAATACCTTTCGCTTGCTGTCAGTTTTCAGCAGCACCTACTGCTACTAGTGCATCTTCTGAAGCTTACCGAATTCTCTCTAAACAAAGACACATGAGTCTAGGACTCCGCTTCAGACTAGCACAGACTATTGACAGCACAAAAGCATTGCCAATGAAATTATTTAGCTAAGTACTAGCTTTGTTCTTGTCTTCATTGAAACACGACATACAGAGGTCAGAGAGCTTGTATATAAAAAAAAAAAAACTCACTCTTCCTCTTCCTGGGTGAAATCCTCTTGGCCGCGGGGCTGATGGCCAAGGTCGCCGGAGGAGACGGCCGCCCGTCCTTGCAGCGCCTGACCAGGCCTGGGCCTCGCCCTGGCCTTGGCGCACATCATTGGAGCAGTGGGCGGCGTTGCAGCAGGCGGGGGCGGCGGATCCGCCGTTACCCGGCCCCGATCCGCCCGGCATCGCCCGGCGAGGGCGGCGGCGGTGCCCTCTTCCATGAGGCCGCAAAAGTTCGAGTCGAAGAATGGATGGCGGACGGTTTCTCGTGACGAAAGGAAGCAAGGAAGGGTAAACTCGTCTTTTTTATTGATGTACAGTATAAAACTTCACGGACTACCCTAACGGACCTAGCAGAAGGCCTGATTCCTAAGAGTTTTTTGTTTTGAGGCCTGATTCCCAAATTCAAAAAAAAAAGGCCTGATTCCTAAGCACAAGTTTTTTGAAGGCCAAATTCCTAATTCTCCCATAAATAAGTGGCTAGTTGCTAATGACAAGTTAATTTAATACCATGCATTTCTAATCTCGTTAATTCGTAGCGACGTTAGAAGTGCCAACACTATTCATCTCCGTCTGTTTCCCTTCTCCCTCACGGAAAGGCGAGTAGTGGTATAAGGACTGAAAAGCTATTGACACCTAGGCCAAGTGCTTAGCGTCATTCTTTGCGAGGTTCTTCCCTCTGGGCAAAACAATGGCCCTGAGAGGAAAGATAACATCATTCCCAGCAAAGCAGCCTAAAAAGTATCCCGAAGGCATGGAAGAGGCTACAAGACTACATCTAAGCCTACCCTCACCATGGGATGGAGGACTAGCTCATCTTCTAAACTTTCTATGATGGGTGATCCATGTCAAGAGGCCACCTTGACGTTGCTGCTGGAGGAGCATTCCTCTCACTCACTATCACTGAGGCAAAAGCCCTAATTGAGAAGATGATCTCTAATCAAGGATAGAGAGAGAGAAAGTCCTAGAGTCAGAAGCACAAAGACATGCATACTGTCAAGAGGCACATATGCTGTCTGCTAAGATAGATCTTCTGCTCAAAAGGCTGGATGAGCGTGCCCATAAAAAAGAGGCTATGATGAAGGGCTACGTCCAGGCTATAAATTCACACATAACGTGTGAAGTCTGTGGCAATATTGGCCATTCGAGGAATGACTGCTCGAAAACCTATGAAGATGATGCCTACTTCAACAACAACAGCAATGGGTATCGTCAACAAATTAACAGCGGATGGAATAATCAACCCCGCCAACAAGGAGATAATTTGAACTTCAATTCAAATTATAATTTAAATCAACCTTCCTTGAAAGTCATCATATTAGGCCAAGCAAAAATAAATGAAAATCTAAATAAAAAGTTATCTTATAATAACAAAATATTTGAATATTTAAAATCTAAAATAGAAAGCCTTTTCTCCACAATTAATAGTCAAATGATCTTTAATAAAGAGATAGAATCTCAATTAGTTCAAATAGCTACCGCTATTCCTATCAATCAAATAGGTGGAATTCTGAGGCAAATCGAGAATGGTATTTATTATTTTTTCATCAAAAATAAGAAAATTCAAAAAGATTTATTTTAAACTTCCAAGATTTATTATTATTTGAATTTTTTGTTACATTTTCAAAAATCTCAAAAAAAATCATACAAAAATCATTTTCTATGCCCAAATAATTTGCCATTTGCATTTCTTATTTTTTCAGAATTTTTAAAAATAAAATTTTTAATAAATATTTGTTGGAAAATAAAAAATAACAAGACCATGGGGATCATGCCGAACCCTAAATGGTCTGGAGTTTGAAATGGCTGTTGCGAGCCACCTGCTAAATGGGGGAGCAAGTGGGCCCACCCTGGTGCGGCCGCACTAGGGTCGCCGCACCTTGGCCAGCTCTGCCTGGCCCTGGCTTTTGCCAACAGCTAGGAGTCGTTGCCCTCCTCCCCCGTGCTGGTTGCTGGGCCTATAAATAAGAGGGAGACCGGGAGAGGCTCTCCACCCCTCTCATTCTCACCATTTCTCTCCCTCTCATTTCACTGTCTTGCTCTTTGGTATTCTTGCTAATTTCCAATAAGTTTAGTACAACAAACCTCTGCCAAAATCTTGAGCACAAGCTAGCCAAGCAAAGCTCTCAAGCTCGATCTTATTTTTCACTAACCATAACCCACTCTTCGAGTTTCTAGCTTTGTCGTTTTTTTGTTCATCATGAATAGGATGAAGCGGAAGATCACTGGGGCGATCAAGCGGGTGACAAGATCAGGCTCAAGACACTCTCTTGGGAGCTCAAGCATGTAGCACTCCACCGACTATGAAGAAAGCTTGGTGCAAGAAGAAGCCACACGGACCATGGAGGTGCAAGAAGAGCCGATGGACGACACCCCTGACATCAACCTTGAAGGAGATCGGGGGATGCAAGCATACAACCTCATCAAGGACCAATTCTTCGTCCATGCTTCAACATATGACCCGACCTCCTCAACAAGATAGGTACGAATGTCGAATTTTTCACCATTTGGAAGCATGTCGGGTGGGAAAATGTTGATTCTTTTTGGGAAGAAGGGTCTCAATTTCTTACTATGTAGTTTCTTTGCACTCTCAAAGAGGCCAAAGATGGATTTACTTTTCGTTTATTTAGAAATGAATATCTTGTCACTTGGAAGGATGTTAGCCAACATCTAGGTTTTCACAAGAATGCTCTCTATACCTAGATCATGCACTTAAGAATTTTAATCGCCTAGCTAATTTCTGGGAGAAAATTTCTAGGGAAGTGTAAGTTGGCAACTTCCAACCTCGTAATATGCAAATCCATCATCCCACTTGGAAATTCATGCATCGTTGGATTGCTATGCCTTGTTTCCTAGGCAAGATGTGCGCTTTATTTAGTGCACTAGTAGCAATGGGTCTTCTTCCATTGGCTATGGTCGCTCGCTCGTCACCGTGGTGCAGCCACACAAGGCTCTGCTGGGCAGCCAGACATAATAAAGAAAAAGGGTCCGAGGGTCTGCGTCGCCGCTGGCGGTAGCAAATATTTTTTATTTTTAACCCATTTTCCAAAGTAATTCTAAACCTAACACTGTATGGAAAGTATTTCACTCACTAACCCCTTTTGCCGCGCCACCTACGGCAGTGCGGCAAATACACTGTGCCGCGCCATGCATGCCGGCGCGGCAAACGGTGCCACCGTGGCCCGCAGGATCCGGGCGGGTGACGTGGCATCTGACGTGGCAACCCTTTGCCGCGCCATGCATGGCGGCGCGGCAGAGGCTTTGCCGCGCCCGGGGGGCCGATGGCGCGCAAGTAACGGGGTAAAGGCCCCGCCTCTTTTTCCTTTTTCTCTCTCCCTCATTCTTCCCGATCCGCCGCCACTGTTTTCCCCGCCCGTGCGCCGCCCGCCGGTGCTCTTCCGGCCGCCCGCCGCCCGTGCTCCTCCGGATCCGCCGCCCCGTGCGGAATCCGGCCGCCCCCCGCCTCCGACCTCGGGATCCGCCCCCCCCGCCGGATCCGCCGCCCACTTTGTTGGTCGGCCGCCGCCGCCGCCGTCGTCGTCAGCGTCGCCGCTGGTCGAGCCGTCATCCGGCTAGCGCGCCCGCCCCCGAGTCCGCCGCCCCCGCCCCCATCAACGGGGCCACCCGCCCGTCCGCCCACCCCGCTTTGTTCGGCGGGCACACTGTTGGAGGGGTGGGCCCTTCTCCGGCCGCCGGCCGGCGTCGTCGGGCCGGCCGTCCGTCTTCTTTGCTCGCGGGCCTCGCCCTCCCGTCTGGGCTGGTGGTCGCTACCGTCCGTCCTCGCTGCTGCTCTCACATCTTTGCTGCACCGTGTATTCTTCTTTTTTCGCTGGTGAAGGAGTGAAGGTAAATCCCAACTCAATGATTGTTTGCAAATTGATAGTGTAAAACTTGTCCCAACTCTATTAGTTCATAGTTCAGTTAGCATTATTTAGTTATAGTTATTAGATAGTGTAAGTAGGTTATATAATTTAGTTAGTATTAGATTTATTGTTAGTGGTTACGTGGTTAGGTTGTTTTCGGTTTTATAAATTAGCTAATATAATGTGTGAGTACTTAGATATTTAGGTTTGTATTTAGGTTATGTAAATTAGTTATTGGTATAATATGTGTAATGAAATATATTTCATTTTAGTTAGGTGTAGACAGGTTATTATTAAGTGTAATATATAGTTCTTCAGTGACAACGACTAATAGAATATATTGGGATTGTTGTGTAGATGGACAGTGTAGTACGGTTGGTGTATGGAGGAAGTGTTAGGGACGAAGATGGTGTGTTTGAGGACATGTCGGAAGAATGGGAGTTATTTGATGAACCTCCTAGTCTTAGGGACCTTGTGCTGCATGTGAAGGAGAAGTTTGATGGTCATTTCAAGTTGAAGGGGAGGTATGATAGTGGGAAGACTAGGTCCCACTACCTGTTTGTGCCTTTGCGCAACCAGGCTTTTTGGGAGCAATATGTAAGGCTGGTTGCCGCATCAAATGTGACAACGGCAGAGGTTGTGGTGGAAGATGGTTTGCGAAAGATGGATGAGAATGCATTTGATGAGTCCGAGGGTGAGGAGGCGGACTTTGGTGTGGATGTGGATGCAGCCCCCTCTAATATGGACTTGGATGGTCAGTTGACTCAGGAGGTTCCACGGTCACTAGGTTGTATATCAAATGATTTTGATGTCAATGACTTTGAGGAAGAAGATGAGGTGCAACGGGAGGCAACAATTGTTGAAGAGGATGACAGCAGTGACTCTGATGATTCAGATGATGACCGTGACATATTGTGCCAAGCACCTGTTGTCCCTGATGTGGTAGGTCATGGTATGCCGGTTCATCCTATGTTGGCTCAACCAAGCCCGGTTGGTGTTGTTGCGATTCTTTGCTATTCGATTCTTTGCCGCGATGCGCCCTCACAATGTCTTTGGAACCACAGATGGCAATGGTACGGGGTAGACTAGTACATGAAGTCGAAGATGATGAAGTCCGTTATGATTCATGGGATCAGCTCACGGTAGCACAGCAGTTTGTTCCACCACCACGTTACAGTGAGTCTGAGTTACGTCAGCTGAACTCTGTCAACGTGTGTTGACGGCCACTATTGTATTAATTCAACCGTCAACTAGCCATGAAAAGGATGCAAATGTGATCACCAAAAGTTGGGTTTACACCGATCGAATTCCACGAGTTTTGGTGTTTCATTATTTCGCAGCGTAAACCGGAAAAGGCGCAAACATACAAGCTTATCGGAAGAAGAAAACGGAAAACGGACTCCACGGCTACGGGGAAAGTTCCGGAAGAGACGAGAAGGCACCACGCCGAGCCGGGGCCCGGCGGCCACCAGCCGACCGGCCGGGCGGCCCTCGCCCCGGCCGGGGCTGGGGCTAGCCCCCTCGGGTCCCGGTTCGCCCGGTTTGCTCCACCGCCTTTGAGAATCGATCCTAGCCGCCCGTCAATGTCGGTTTGATCCGATGGCTCACGATCATCGCCCAGGGCTATAAAAGGAGAGGCACCCCCCCTGGGGAGGAAGAGACCCCATTCATTCATTCTCATTTGGAAGTCCGATCATCAGCCAGAAACCCTAATCAGAGCTCCTTAGCTAGGGCCTAGATAGCTAGATTAGAACTAGAGGGAGGCAAGCGCAGGCTTGGATTCCAGAGCCATCAAGAGCTTAGATTTGGTATAATTCTTACCTCCTCTCGCCTTTGTTCTCTTTCATTGTATAGTTATATGATTGCTACAATTGAATTGATGAATTCTCATTTACTTATATTCATAGTTATTATGTTCTTTGTCTACTATGGTTATATGCTTAGTATAGCTAGATTAACATTATGTTTATCCATAGGTTCGTATAGCACTCATCTAATTGATCGTTGGGTGAGTGATAAACATTATGTAAGCGTGGTGCTTATACGTTGTTTATCTGCGAATGCACCCTATAGGCCGGGTTTGGTAGATCGCGGGTGTGACATTCCTGTTGAGTCCTATGCAATCCGAACCCCGTTTATAGGCACAAGATGGGGCTTGTATACGACGGAAGGGTGAGCTATGTTCTCAAACCTCCTTAGTATGTCCACTATGAATAAATGTAATGCTAACCTTAGCCATGATTACTAGGTGTATTGCACTAACCATAATATACATTGACATGTAGCTAGGAAATAACACATGAATATCTCTTGATGTTCTACTAGCAACCCTAATGATATAGCTAGGAGTCTCTATCTATTTATGCTGATGAATATATACTTATCTTATCTATTATATTGCGACTTACCCCTGCATTGAGTAGCGAGGATATGGTTATGCCTATTTGTTACACTCTAGGTCAACACACTACCTTTACACAAGCCATGTAGACCTTCCTTTGGGAAAATATAAATGACAACCCGTAATACTCCGGGTAAAATGCTACAATGGTATTTGATCTGTGCGCTTGCGGATACATTTCTATATTCTAAATGGTGGCATGATTTAATACCACACCCCTTGGTGTTATGCTGGGGATGACAACTTGGCATTTTAGTGGCGGTGCGCTATTCTAGCATTCTTGGCGCCGTTATTAGAGATAACATTAAGAGGTGTCAACAAGTATTTTTTGGCGCCGTTGTCGGGGAAGGCAATTGGCAATTAAAAAGGATAGCGATAGACCTAACAAACTAATGAGTTAGAGGAACCCATAGACCCCTACTCAATGCAAGGCTTACCCTTGTGTTTTCTATCTTTGTGAAATCTTATGCGGGGTAATGAATGAGTGGTTTTGATCTACCAGATAACTACGTTGAAAATCCGGAGAAACTCTTTTCGAAGGAAGAAATTCCAAAGCAAGTGAGGGACATCTTTGAATCTCCATCAAGGACACCCACTTGCCGAGGTTCGTTCTTTGGAGGAGCAAGCTCCTACAAGAGAAGAAGAAGAAGAGCAACAAGAGGGCAACTTAGCACCCGCCAAGAAATGGCCGATAAGTCATCGCACGAAGTTCTCCGCTCCGAACACCAACAACATCCACTTTGGACCTAATGTCGAAGTCGAGAGAATGGATTTGAGCTCAAGCCAGCTCTTATCACCATGGTGCAAGCCAACCTGTTCGTGGGAAAGCACACGAAGATGCAAGTGCTCATCTCCAACACTTCCCGGAGATTTGCAAAGCACTTTCAAGTGAAGGATGTACCAAAGGACACCGCATCGCCGCGTCTGTTCCCATTCTCTTTGTTGGGAAAGGCAAAGCAATGGTTCTACGCCAACAAAGACAACCATACAACTTGGGACAAGTGCTCCACAGACTTTTCTAGCAAGATTCTTCCCTATGGGCAAGATGAGTGCCCTAAGAGTGAAAATCTCAAGTTTCCAAAGAACAACATGATGAGTTAGTCCCCCCGAGGCATGGGAACGCTTTCAAGATTACATATCGAATGTCCTCATCATGGGATGGAGAATTGGCTCCCCGATGCAAATTTTCTATCATGGGCTTACCAACAAGCACCCGCAACAATGTTGATGCTACCGCCGGAGGTGCATTTATGTCACCGACCATACCACAAGCTCTTGCTCTTATGGAGAAGATGGCCTCCAATCAAGATTGGAATGATGAGCGCTAGACCACCCGCAAGAGGAGTGGAGGAATGCACTAGCTCAAGGAGGTAGACATGCTTTGTCTACCAAGATAGACTTGCTCATGAAGAAATTTGGAAGACAAGACGAAGTCGAGACAAGATGTCATGCGCATTAATGATGCATGCATGACTTATGAAGTGTGTGGCAATATGGGACACTCAGTAACAAACTGTCCCGAGACCCGTGAGGACGTGAACTTCATCAACAACAATAACAACAACTATCGCCCTTAGAATCAAGGATGGAAATCAAAGGATGGAACCAAGGTAAAAGGCACTAATTACAATAACTATGCTCAACTGCCTTTAAGAGATGTGATCTCCAACCAAAATAAAATTGTGGAGACTTTATCTAGGAAGGTAGCATCAAATGATAAAATGCTAGAAAACATAAACATCAAAATGGATAGCTTTACCTCTGTTTGTTAAGAACCAAATTTTAGCTTCAATAAAATGATAGAACAACAATTAGCTTTCAGCTGGCGGCCGCTGTTCCACCGACCAACGAAGGTAAGATTCTAGGGCAACCTCTAGAGCCCGAGACCGCAAATCTTGTTGATGTGTATGCAGGTTACTACGTTGAAGCATCATCAGGATGGAAGGATGACTCCATGCCACCCAAGAGAGGAGATCCAGGGAGACCTGTGATCCCCATCTCTATTGGGCAGCATGACTTCCCTGAAGTTGTCTGCGATCTAGGCGCCAGTGTCAACATCATGCCTAAGGTAATCTTTGACCAAATCTTTCCATGAGCATCTTTGTTGTACACAGATATGTGTTTGTAGCTTGCGCGCACTGGACGATCAAGTACCCTAAGGGAATCTTAGATGACGTGTGCATACGAATCGGGAGATCATATGTACCTGTAGACTTTGTAGTCCTGGATACCGGCAGAGACCCCAAGAGTCCAATCATTCTTGGCCGACCATTCCTGAGTACTACAAAGGCTGTCATCTACACGGACAGTGCCAAGATTTGCTTCACCATCAAGGGCAATAAAGAGAAGTTCAGTTTCAAGAACAAGACCCTTGAAGCTCCCATAGATCCAAGAGGAGCTTACTTCCCAGTCAAGCCAACAAACGAAGGAACCAAGAGGAATTCAAATGGGAAGAGAAAGAACAAGAACAGAAGACAAGTGAGAAAGCAGGTCCGAGTAGTCAAGGCTATTGAGTACAAGCATGACCACCTCTTAGCTTCACCATTCTTAACCAAGAAAAAGGATCCAGGCACGCCAGCCATTGATTGCACCATTGGGCAGTGCTCATTCTACAACGCCTTCTGCGATACCGGATCAGCTGTCAACATAATGTCCAAAAAGGTATATGATTTATTATTCGATACACCTCTAGACCCTACCTATATGCAGCTGCAGCTGGCGGACAATACGACGAGATTTCCGGAGGGAGTAGCAAGAGACATCATGGTCAAGATCCTGGACCACTACGTCCCGACCGACTTCATGATACTGGACATGGGAGAAGAAGACGAGATGCCAATCATACTTGGAAGGCCGTTCCTCAGCACCACCAACATGATCATCTGGATCAGGCCAAGTCAATTTCCAATTTCCAGGAGAGAAGGTACGCTGTTATTTTAAAGATTATAACTCTCCTGGATTAGCACCTTTTACCCAGTCCAAGAGGAGACGTCAGCGTCGGAGGAATCGCTCTCAAAAGAGCAATGTTGAGGAGGAGGAAATCAGGAGGAACCTACATCACCAAAGCAACAACCTACAAAAGTATGGAAAGAAAAGGTAACCTCCTCAACTGAGTCATCGTCACCAGGAGGTCTAACATCAGGGCCCACATCCTCGGGATCCGATGAAGCACCCCAGGAGTGAAGAAGACGAGAAGTCTTGTCCGGAGGACTTTAAACTCTGAACCCTTGCCATAAGGTAACAATGGTAGTTATCCATTTACTTTCTTGCACTTTTAATTCATAGTTAATCTTTATAGAAAACCATAAAAACATTTGAAAAACATCAAAGCCCCATGTGACATGCCTACAGTGCAAGCTAAAGGAGTGTTCACCATGGTGGCATAAAAATAAAATAAAAATTAGCATACATATTCCATTTCGTTTGAAAAAAAATCCAAAAATAATCATTGAGCATCCTGTCGCATTGAATGTACTGTAATAACCTTTGGAAACCTCTCACAATAACCAACGCACGAATGGCTAACCACTAACTATTTATCCTAATCCGTTCCACGAGTTTTGGTGTTTTGTGAGATGTTTGCTGCAGGATGACTCTGAGAGCTAGTTCACCTAAGAATCATCATCACTCAAAGTACACCTTCTTGCACACGCCTAACCATCGTATGAAGGAAGCAACTTCTTGTCGGATGAGATGAAGGTTCTTGGCTACACCAGCTCTTACAAGCATGAGCTCCATCGAGAGGACTGCTCGGCTTCAATGTTCAACCACGACAACAATTAGCTTGGGGAAGGCATCCCCTAGGTACCCGTGTAAGTGTACCTACGCGATTATCGAGTTAGTCATAAAAATTTAAAATACCAAAAATATGTGAGCACATGAAGGTTCACCATAGTATCCAAGAAAATTTAAAAAAAATACCAAAAAAATATGTGGGACACATGAAGGTCCATGCTTTTTAAGAGTCTTTAGAGTCTTTTGAGTTTTGTAATTTGAGTCTTTGAAAAATAAAAACCAAATAAAAATGTTTGTCTGTCTAGAGTCAATAAAAGGAAGCTCTTGAATGAATTGAAATGATGATAAAGCTGCTCTGTTACAACACCTGAAATGCCTAGAGTTTAGACAAAAGTTTTTCCCAAGTTTTAGCTCCAACTGTTTTGACATGAGATTTTGCTCGAGCCCGAAACTTGTGGGTTGCATATGCTTAAACTAAGTCTAGGTGCCCGATTGATAAGATTGAGAAAATCTGAGCTGCTATCTATCTTGTTCTAAGTGACACTAAAGTTCGGAGATTTATCTTTTGAAAAATGCAAAAACATGATGAGTTCCTATATGACAAAGCTTACATTCCCACCAGAGCTAACATGATGAGATAGGCTAGTTCAACTTCCACATATATCTTTGCTTGTCTTGCATTGAGTTTTGTCAACCTTTGTGACCCCGGTGAGAAATTTGTCATGCTCTTGAATCAAGATTCACCCTCATATGCCCTACTCTACATTGGAGTAGGCGCAACAACATTCCATTCCACCTACATCCATTCCAAAAAATGTTTTCCTCCTACATGGGAGAGAACACCAAAAATATTCCATTAGGTTAGCCACCCAATAAATGCTCCATGATTCCTGTGTTATCTCTCTAATTCCATCAATGCAAAAAGGAGTGCTATGAGCTATGCAAAAAGATATTTGAGAAAAAGGGAGAAGAAAAAAAAGATGGACAAGTGTCCCAATACAAAACAATGGGTACATAGATACCCGACTCTCCAAAAAAAAAAAGAGAGAGAAAAAAAAAAATGAAAAAAAAGATAGCTCATAACCCTCGGTTAGTCTTAAAGGAGAGAGAAGCATTCAAGGAGCTGAGTAGAATTAGGTTCCACCATATATCCACCATATCCATCCACCTATATATCTTGATTCGATTTGCATGACTTGTTTCTCCATGGATCCATTGTTTGACCTAACAACACATGCATTGCAAGTTTGCTCTTTCAGTTTTCTCCTTACCTATGAGCTCCACAAAAGCCTTAGTTATAGGATGAAAAGAAAGGCAATCATCATTACTGCCTTGGTGAGAATCCACAAATACCACATACGATGAGAGACTTGAGAGTGTCATACATGGGAAGCTCGAGTTTTATTTGAAAACCTCTAAAAACTCCGAATAATAGTTGATCAAAGAACTTGAGACATAGTGCTTAGATGGGATCTTTTCTGTCTGTCAAGTGCTCAAGACCAAAGGAAGAGCTAATATGCCCCACAGTCCTAGGTAATATGGGTAAGTTTGAAAGTCAGCTCGTTATTGCATAACTTGGAGGAGAATTTCGCTTGATTGCAGGTATATTTTGAGAGAGAGTTGCTTCGAGATGGCTACAATGCTTAACGTACACATATATTCAATAACTTTTTTTGAGTTTTCTTTGCTAAGGGACTAGCAAAGGTTAAGATTGGGGAGTTGTTGACGGCCACTATTGTATTAATTCAACCATCAACTAGCCATGAAAAGGATGCAAATGTGATCACCAAAGTAGATATAGGGTTTACAACCGACCGAATTCCACGATTTTTTTGGTGTTTCATTATTCTCGCAGCGTAAACCGGAAAAGGCGCAAACATACAAGCTTAATGGAAGAAGAAAACGGAAAACGGACTCCACGGCTACACAGGAAAGTTCCGTAAGAGACGAGAAGGCACCACGCCGAGCGGGGGGCCCGACGGCCACAAAGCCGACCGGCCGGTCGGCCCCTCGACCGGCCGGTCTGGGGCTAGCCCCCCTCGGGTCCCTGTTCGCCCGGTTCGCTCCCACCGCCTTTGAGGATCGATCCTAGCCGCCCGTCAATGTCGGTTTGATCCGATGGCTCACGATCATCGCCCAGGGCTATAAAAGGAGAGGCACCCCCCCTGGGGAGGAAGAGACCCCATTCATTCATTCTCATTTGGAAGTCCGATCATCGGCCGTAAAAACCCTAATCGAGCTCCTTAGCTAGGGCCTAGATAGC
Source organism: Chrysopogon serrulatus (assembly GCA_015844335.1). Taxonomy (NCBI): domain Eukaryota; kingdom Viridiplantae; phylum Streptophyta; class Magnoliopsida; order Poales; family Poaceae; genus Chrysopogon; species Chrysopogon serrulatus. Next base: position 270,679 of record JADLZL010002173.1, read on the forward strand.
TAGATTAGAACTAGAGGGAGGCAAGCGCAGGCTTGATTCCTGAGCCATCAAGAGCTTGGATTTGGTATAATTCTTACCTCCTCTCGCCTTTGTTCTCTTTCAATGTATAGTTATATGATCGCTACAATTGAATTGATGAATTCTCATTTACTTATATTCATAGTTATTATGTTCTTTGTCTACTATGGTTATATGCTTAGTATAGCTAGATTAACATTATGTTTATCCATAGGTTCGTATAGCACTCATCTAATTGATCGTTGGGTGAGTGATAAATATTATGTAAGCGTGGTGCTTATACGTTGTTTATCTGCGAATGCACCCTATAGGCCGGGTTTGGTAGATCGCGGGTGTGACATTCCTATTGAGTCCTATGTAATCCGAACCCCGTTTATAGGCATAGTAGGGCTTGTATACAACGGAAGGGCGAGCTATGTTCTCAAACCTCCTTAGTATGTCCACTATAAATAAATGTAATGCTAACCTTAGCCATGATTACTAGGTGTATTGCACTAACCATAATATACATTGACATGTAGCTAGGAATAACCCAGAATATCTCTTGATGTTCTACTAGCAACCCTAATGATATAGCTAGGAGTCTCTATCTGTTTATGCTGATGATTATATACTTATCTTATCTATTATCTTGTGACTTACCCTTGCATTGAGTAGCGAGGACATGGTTATGCCTATTCGTTACACTCTAGATCAACACACTACCTTTACACAAGCCATGTAGACCTTCCTTTGGGAAAATATAAATGACAACCCGTAATACTCCGGGTAAAATGCTACAATGGTATTTGATCCAGGCGCTATGCGGATACATTTCTATATTCTAAATGGTGGCATGATTTAATACCACACCCCTTGGTGTTATCTTTGGGGATGACAACTTGGCATTCTAGTGGCGGTGCGCTATTCTAGCATTCTTGGCGCCGTTATTAGAGATAACATTAAGAGGTGTCAACAACGTGCCTGTTCGTGTGGTTGCGACGCATGAGGGGATGTGAGTATGGCACCTATGGCAGCGTGTGACACAGGCTTGCAGATGTGCCACCGACCATTGCATGAGTTTGAAGGTTCGGATGGTGCCATTATTCGTGAGAAGATGATGTTCAACAGTATGGAGGAGTTTAAGCTATTTCTTCAGGACTATGCAGTACACCATCATAGGCCGTACACGGTAACTCATTCTGACAGAGAGCTTAGGTACCATGTGATTTGTAAGGCCGGTTGTATGTGGAGGCTCAATGCGAGGAAGAGGAAGAGCGATGGAAAGTGGAAGATTACTAAAGTGGTCCAACCACACACATGTCTATCAAACAAGGGCAAGGAATTTCATCCGCAGCTCACGGCAACATATCTTGCTCGTCGCATATTGTATCTTGTTGATGCAGATGCTGATGTTTCGGTGTCACTAATTATTCGATCTATTTTTGGATTCTGTGGTTACAAGGTGAAGTATGGGAAGGCTTGGCGAGCGAAACAAATTTCACTTGCAATTCGATGGGGTAGTTGGAAAGAAGCGTACAACCACGTTCCCCGGATATTATGTGCAATGTCTTATTACAACCCCGGCATGAAGTGGTTCATAGACCCCGACAATAGGTACTTCTTCAACCCTAAAACCGGTGCAAGGAAGCGTGTCTTGCGACGTGTGTTTTGGGCCTTCAAGCAATGTGCCATTGCCTTCCAGTTCTGTTGTCCGGTGATACTTGTTGATGGCACTTTCCTGACTGGCAAGTATAGAGGTGTGTTGATGATGGCAGCTTTAGTGGATCCGGAGGATCAGATAGTCCCTGTGGCATTTGCATTTGCTGAGGGTGAGAACCTTGAGTCTTGGTCCTGGTTCATGCGTCATATGTGCTTGGATGCTCTAGGCAGATTTGTTTGATATCGGATCGTCATGCTGGCCTACTAAGAGCTGCGGAGGAACATATTGAAGGACATCCTCCCCTGGTGCATCGGTGGTGTATGCGCCACTTTGCCGCCAACTTCTGGCGTCGTCAGCGGAAGAAAGAGGTATCTGAGAAGGTGAAGGCGCGTTGTCTTTGTGTTCGCATTTAAGCACGAGTTTGATGAAACAAAGAAAGAATTAGATACCATGCTAAATAGAGAAGGAAAGGAGTGGCTTTAGGGACAGATGGACCAAAAGGAGAAGTGGGCACTAGCATTTGATGAGGGTGGTTTCAGATATGGCATCATGACCACAAACTCCTCTGAATCTTTCAACCGTGTGTTCGCAGGAGTTAGGGCTTTACCGGTGTCTAGAATTGTTGAGTTCTCTTTTCGCAAGTGCAATGAGTACTTCATGAATAGGTGGAATTGTTGAGTTCCACTTCGGGTTTGGCGAGATGACCGTGACACTGCAGGATGTGGCACACATCTACTGCCTTCGGTTGGGGGGGCTTCCAGTCACCGGTTCGCTTGATACCAACACTTGGCTCGAGGAGGTGGAGGAGTTCTATGGCATTGCACCAGACTCTGAGAAACTGAAGCGGAACAAGTAAGTATTACAAAATAAATAGTGTACTTTGCACATTGCTTCAGGGGTGGTATCTAGGTGGAGGAGTTCAGTGGCATTGTATTTACTAACTAAATGTATGTATCCATGTGTAGGAAAACTTCAGGGGTGGATGCTTTGTGGTTAAAGGAAAACTTCGACGTGTGCCCTCTTGATGCAGCCGATGAGGTGGTGGAGAAGTACGCGAGGGTGTGGCTGTGGCACTTCATTGGAGCTTTTCTTCTTCCAGACGCGTCAGGAAACACCATCTCCTGGTGTTTCCTGCAGATTCTCGCATACCGTGGGAGAACATTCTTTGGATATAGTTGGGGGATCGCTATTCTCGCCCGGTCAGATCGACAATTTGTGTCTCGCCCGCACAAGGCGGCAGCCCTCTTCTTGCTTGGGTGGCTCTTGTTACCTCCTCCGATTTGGTCCCGGGAGCGCCTGGCCGGTTGGGAGGCCCGTGGTGGAAGTATGGGGACGACGTTCGTCTACTTGTGTTACCGCATAAACTGAATTAGTACATGAAATCTAACACTTGCCAATTTCAGGAGTGGGACCACGAGAATGAGGGACCCTGCGCCCTTCTGCTTTGGAAGCACGCACAGCCAGTCATGGGTAGACCGCAGCGCCGCTATAGGGACTACAGTGACCAGCTTGAGGTCCTAGGCCAGCACCACGTAAGTTATAATGCCGCTATTGTTGAAGATGTCTCCATCGATACATAATACTGATAACTTTATTTCACAGGTCACATGGGAGCCTTGGGTTGCGGACCTTGGCCTAAGTCCCAGGACACGCCCGAGAAGATGGAGTGGTGTGTTGATGGGCCCATGATTTTTTTTTGCGGTGGTGGAGATGCACTTTCCTGGTCGTGGTGCGATGCTAGTTTGGAAAGAGGCCGCTAGCACCACCACCTCTCTACAGCACCAGCATGGACTTGCACAAGTAAGCCCAAACATGACTACTTTTGAGGTATTTTCATTTATTACATCATGGATTACACGTGAACCCTAATGAGTCTACTTTTGTAGGATTGATCGGCAAAAAAGGTGCCCCAACCCCATGGATTGGGCGGCGAAGCACAAGTAGTACCTGCTGACTTGGGAGAACAGGGAGCTCAAAGATCCAGACGAGATGGAGCCCTACGACCAGGCGGCCTTCGAGGAGTACCTCCAGTGGTTGCACAGGTCTGTGCGCATCCACATTAGACCCCCCTACTGCGATGAGCCACTAGACGACGAGATTGACGAGGGGGGATACAAGACATGATGAAGACATCAAAGCACAAGGATGGGCTACGGAATAGAGAGGGCACCGATTCAGACTTACGTGGTAAAGTTTAGTCATTTCACCTTCGAACATATCCATTTATGACCTTAGTTACTAACTGTTTGTGTTTGTAGGCTACAAACCTGACAAGGTACTCAAACGAAGCCTCCAAACTCCTGCATGAGTGCCGTGGTGAGCGACAGGGCCCGCTGCACGCTTTTCTAAAGGTTATAATATATTATTCATCTCACTTTGTTTCACACAATAGGGCTTCAATTCACGTCTTCTAACCATGCCTATGTACATACTTTGATTTACAGAAAATTCAGAGGGGGTGTAGGAAGATGGCGAGGAAGTTGGGGTGCGTGGACACACCATGGGAGGCTCCAGAGTTGCAGGACCTTCCACACTTTGTTCCTGAGTCGAGCTCCGTGCCTACGCCTGCGCAGCTCACGGGGGCACCCGGGGGAGGGACTTCGGGTGGCGCGCACACCGCCTCCCCCCACGGCAAGGGTACAGCGGTGAGTTTAGGTCCTCGCTCACCTTCAGAAGCCTCTGCACACTGGTTTGACGACAACTTCGTCGATGACCAAGGTGCACATGGGTACCCGTTCACAGGGGGATACGAGGAAGGCGGCCAGGTAAACAACCCTTAACATAGTTCAGTTGGTTAATTCATTAGAGTACACAACCCTTAAGAAACGGCCTCGCAACATTGCAGGGTACTAGTGGCACACAAAGACGCTCAAGAAGTGCCGGTGCTCGACCGCCCGGGACCACGTGGCCTACGTGTAGCCGAACAAATGGCCGCATTGGGTTGGAGTGAGTGGCTCTGGAGGAGGTTGGGATGTCACACCGGGAGGAGCGCCACTTCCCACTCGGGAGGAGGGCGAGGTTCGCCTAATGACTTAATAACATCGATAGAGCCTAATTGCTTACTTAATTAGAACTAATGTTGAAAGAAAATTGCAGGAGATTGGTGTGGCACATCACACGCCGAAGGGTCGGGACGCCAACGGATCGCACGGACGTTGCGTACACTCCCAACATGCAGTTGTCCCAGCCGAAGCGACGTAGACGTCCACGGAACCCGTACACCCCCAACTAGATTTGTGTTGTAGGGATCCTAGATGTGAGCAGCAAGTATCAGACCGGTTATGTAATATTGAAACACTTGTACGCTTTGTATCGCCACCACGACTACTTTGTTTGACATGACTATTTACTTTAATCTGGAACTTCCATTCTAATGGTTCGTCATGCTTGTTTACTATGTTATTGCGAACATTATATATGAAGTACTGATCGCAAAATGACTAAACACTTGCTGATTTTAACGGCAAAACACTGGCTGTTTTTTTGGCTTCTGGAACCTGCCTTTGCCGCGCCAAATGTAATTTAGTTTCCACATTTGAGCCTTGCAGTTCTGCACCAAATATTTGCAACAAGTTCGGGCTGACATTTGCGCCCTTGTTTATATGTCATTTATTGCAATTTTATGAACTCATTTAGTAATACCATATGATATAATAACATTGCAGGTCCACAGTGCTTCCCTAATAAAGATGAAATAGTTCTAATCCATGTCATAGGGGAGAGTATTTGAGTACATGACAGCACCGAATCCATGCCTACAAAGAACTTGAGTAGTCAGATGGAACATCACTAAGCAACTCGTCATCTGAATCCAATTCTTCTACCACAACCTCCTTGCCTCGCCTACTCTTGCCAACTTTAGCCTCATATGCCTTTTGCTGGTAGTAAGCGGCCTCCACCTCATCCGTCGCCTGTGACATAAAGGCGTCCTCATCTGCCTAGGCCTTCAAGTCAGCCTCTGCTAAAGCAATCAGCTCAGTAAGCCTCGAATCATCGTCGTCCTCATCGGCCTGCAAATCAGCCTGCAAATCAGCCTCTGCTAGAGCGATCAGCTCGCTAAGCCTCGAATCGTCGTCATCCTCTGTGTTGTTCGCCTCCGCCTCTGCTGCCCTCTTCTCCGAAGCCTCAGCCACCTTTTGCAGGTACCCCGAATGGGCAACCTCTGCAGCATAGTCACCGGTACATCCAATCCCTACATGCGTAAAAATGAAGAAGTTAGTGCACCGAGAAATAATATACTTCATCTAGTACAAATAAAATTATTGATCCACTCACTCGCACAAAGTCCAGCAACAAGATCCTCCAGATGTTTCTCCTCCGCTCTAGCCATCTCCCTTGCTTTACGTTCTAAGTCCCGCTTCTCCTTTATCTCTCTCAACTTTTCGAACTCAACCTCGAGCGGGGTTTTTATAACCCATTTGTCTTGCATGCTTAAGCATGGCCGCTTTTTGCTCTTTGATGTACGAATCAACAAGCTCGGAACCACAACGTATCTTCTGACCCATGATTTGGTTCTTTCTAATCTCGTCCATCACCTCATGTTTTCCTTCGTAAGGCTCCCAACTACACCTTCGGGTGCTCTGTACAAATTAACAATTCAAGATAATCGAAAGAACGAGAGTACACTAGTGTAACTTAGTTTGTTCAATGATATTGTAAAAGACAAAACAAACCTCCTCATAGTCAACCATATGCCCACACCAGTGGCCTATTCCAAGACCTGAGGGAACTAAGCCATAGTTTGCTTTTACACCACACTTACACAATTTCCCGCCATCAAGTCTATCACTATCCGCAATTGTGTGGTCCAGGACAATTGTCCTCTTTTTTTCCACCTTTTCCTCTGGCCAATGAGACTTTGGGCCATACAACCACTCATTGAAGCGACACTTTGGAATCACAAACATTTGCAAGATCATACGTTAGTGTAATCAAAATAAAGAGTTCAATTTGTACAAATTAACTTTACACATACTTCATAGGTATTGGGACAACGAAACTCCATCGAACGATCTGGTGTCACCACAAAGATAGTCTCCGCAATGGCAACGAGGTGGCGTCTCCAATCGCCTTGCCGTGGCTACTTCTTTTTCCTCATTTGTCGGTCTTTGGGGGGTTAGGTGGGGGGTGGAACCCACCGCTCAAAATGCTCACGAGGATGTCTACCTCTCCACCAATCGTCAAATATTAGGTATCTTGGATCAAACTTATCAGGGCCATCGATCCACTGGAAGAAGTAACACCTATTGTAGGACTAGAAAAATTTGATAAAAATATATTGTTAGTATATTTACAACTACTACAAGAACACAAAATAAACTGGGTATAACTTACACAACTATCGCAAGTGTAAAAGCAACGTGCAGCAGTCTAGGGTCCCTGGATTGAAACACATCCGCCGGGCGACCACGGTCACATTTTGGAACAAAGCGGATCGGGAGGAACGGGGACCGTCCTTGCTAGACGCTTCATAGTAGAATTCTTTTGGACGACCTCTTTTCCGCCACAAGTCCTCTCGATACCATTCTCCCATCTAAACTCAACACATTAAAAAGAGATTTAGCCAACGCACTATTAATTGTAATGTACATGAACAACATAAACTATATATACAATGCAACAAATATCTACAAACATAAAACCAATAACTACCTCAAACAAACTTGGAAAGCAAGAAAACACGACGAATAGAGCTCACCACAACGTTCCAAATGGAGATCGAGAGGGAATGAGGGAGAAGTGGGGGTTGGCAACCCCTTAGGCGCCCCTGGAGGACGCAGGCGACGCCGGCTCGAGCAGGAAACAGAGGGGAGGAAGGAAGAGGATAGGGGCGCGGCCGGATTTTATACCCGTAGTTGCCGCGCCATCGGCCCTGGCGCGACAAAGGCTCTGCCGCGCTGCCATGCATGGTGCGGCAAAGGGTTGCCACGTCAGATGCCACGTCACCCGCCCGGATCCTGCGAGCCACGGTGGCACCGTTTGCCGCGCCGGCATGCATGGCGCGGCACAGTGTATTTGCCGCACTACCGTTGGCGGCGCGGCAAAAGGGGTTAGTGAGTTAAATACTTTTCATACAGTGTTAGGTTTAGAATTACTTTGAAAAATGGGTTAAAAATAAAAAAATATTCGTGGTAGCTGGGGTGGCCGCCCCACCACGCCTCTAGGGTGGCTCCACCCTTGCATCTTTTTTGCAACTAATAATGATAGTTCCCCTATGATGATGATGATTATTAGTTTCAAACATCCGACTTGCTTAATCAATCGAAGCTTTATTGTGAAATGATTTAATTTGACTAGTCCTATTGTGAAATGATTAAATTTGACTGCTACTACGACTGCTATGGCTGGTACCATTATGATTGAGTTGTGTATATGTGGTCCCTAGCTCGATCATCGAAGCTCCATCAACTCTAGTACGAAGATCGACGGTCCACCTGAGCTGAGTGCTGTCTCTGTATCTGTCCCGGGAGCTCCCTGCCACCACGTCCCATCACGCGTCAGAGTTAATAAATGTGCCGGTCTCACTTTACTCCAAAGAAAAAAAAAAGAAAAAGAAAAACGTGCCGGTCTCACCGGCTCGAACTCGGAGATAAAAGCCAGACACAGAAGACGTTTGCATTTTGGAGAGCTAAGCTAGCGTAGTACGTCTCGAAACAACTATATTGACAGAGACACGATGGCCACGGATCACCAGCAACGAGCGCCGGCGCCGCCAGTGGACGGGGAGGCGTGTCGGGTGGCGCTGCTGCAGGTGGCGGCCAACGGCGGCGAGGACGACGGCGAATCCTGCGCTACTCTATGGCAGAGGCTGCGGGAGGAGTCGAGGAAACTGTGGGTGATCGTAGCGCCGGCCATCTTCAGCCGCGTTGCCACCTACAGCATGAACGTCATCACGCAGGCCTTCGCCGGCCACCTCGGCGACCTCGAGCTGGCCGCCATCTCCATCGCCAACACCGTCGTCGTCGGCTTCAGCTTCGGCCTCATGGTACGTACAGTAGGCGCTCGATCTCCGGCCGGCCGCTTACATCCGTATGTATATATACGTCCTCTTAGCTGATTAATCACAGTTTCGGGATCCGCCGCTGGTCCGGCGACTCCGGCCGCCTCGCTAGCGAAGAAACCGTACGGCTTCAGGAAAACAGAGTTATAATTAATCTTTTTCATTTTTTTTTTCATGGGAAGGCGGTGAAAGTTTCAAATAAGAGTGTAGCTTCATTTGACGTACGCCAACCAGAGTTTAGTTTTGATGAAATAAGCGTTGCTTATTTTCGTTGTGGATATGATGATGATGGAGTGCATATGTATGTATTTAGAATAAACAAAAATAAGTACATCTTATTGTGCAACTAATAATGATATATAGCTGTAGCAACCATTAGTGGCGGTACTCATAGGCCACTAATGGTTGGTATCTAAACTGTGCCAGGTGGGTGTCACGGGGAACGACGAAGCTGAAGCTTTCTAGTCGTCTCCCCTCGTTTATGTTACGTACGTTACTGAAAAATCTGAATCAGATTACCTACCCTCAATGCCATCATCCACGCTGTGCGTGACTGAACCAGCTGGGCATGGCGAGCGCGCTGGAGACGTTGTGCGGGCAGGCGTTCGGCGCCAAGAAGTTCCACATGATGGGAGTGTACATGCAGCAGTCCTGGATCGTGCTCTGTATGTGCGCGGTGCTGTTGCTGCCCATGTACTTCTTCGCCGAGGACGTGCTCCTCATGACGGGGCAGTCGCCCGCGCTGTCGGCCATGGCCGGCGAGGTCTCCATCTGGTTCATCCCGCTGCACTTCTCCTTCGCCTTCCTCTTCCCGCTGCAGCGGTTCCTGCAGAGCCAGATGGAGAACACCGTCAACGCCCTTGCGTCTGCCGTCGCGCTCGGCGTCCATGTCCTCATCAGCTGGCTCTTCGTCTCCAGGCTCCGGTTCGGCCTCGTCGGCGTCGCACTCACACTCAACTTCTCGTGGTGGGCCAACGCTGCGATGCTGTTCGCCTACGTCTCCTGCGGCGGCTGCCCGGACACGTGGCACGGCTTCTCTGTCGAGGCGTTCGCGGGAATCTGGGAGTTCCTCAAGCTCTCCTCGGCATCGGGTGTCATGCTATGGTACGTTAGCACTTCAAACTATCATTATATTAATTGCTCCCTTCGTCCCAAACTTATTAGAGTAAAAAAAACTCAGTTTTGACAAAATTACAAATATTTGGTGTGACAACAAACTTAATACTGAATAAAATTTCTGTACTATTCAATATCGCGAGTCAGTATTAGTCAGTGTCCCGTAGTACTGGTGCATGTTGACGCCAACTACCTAGTGACTGATACTAAATGCAGTTCAGTATATTGTTCTGTATTTCCTAGCTTTAATTTTCTAAAAATATTAAAATAACTTATAATTTTGAAAGGGAGGTCCTAGGGTACTAGCCTTTGTGAAACTGAAAGTAAGAATCATTTGCAAAAAAAAAAAAAAATCAGCCAGCGGCATAGCAGAAAAGTGATTTGTGATGGCGGTTTCAGCACCCGCCGCTAACTTTGTGCCATTACAAATCACCATTTGTGCTCGTGGGTTGTCCACCGACTAGCACAAATTAATTTTAGCAAATTCAAATTTAAAATACAAAAATAAAATGAAAAGGCAATTTTACATTTTAGGAGACTAGCAGTGCAACATGGAGGGTGGTTGGGCTGATGACGACGACGGTGAGAAGAGGCGGAAGGGGGGGCAGCGGCACGTGCATGGTAGCAGAGGAGGCAGCGGCGGAGTAGAGAGGAGAGAGAGATGAAGAGTTGTCGCCCGTTTATTACTTGATTGATGTGATTACATGTCCCGATCAAACTTAGCTCTTAAGTAGGAAAAGGAATCCTTATCGAACACGAATTCCTCCTTCCATCAATCAATCTACTAATTTCTATATAATAACTTATTTATTTCTAAAATGATAAATACTAAAAGGGTAGTTGGCAGAGATGTAAAAGGAAGACAGCCGAGGTTGCGGCGACAATTGTGGCGACGGTGACAGGAGTGCTGCCGCACCTCCCTAGGGCGCACAGCCCCTAGGGTGAGCTATGGCCCCCTAGGAGGCGGCACCCCCCTCCACGGGGCCTCCCCTAGCCCGTTCTTACTATTGATGGTTACCGTCCACGTTGGAAGTGTGACAGAACTCCCCGCTTCTCCGATCAGCGCGTCCTTGCGTTGAAGGCTGATCCAATCGGTGACGCCATCTAGTGGTGAATGAGTTCTCCAACTGTCCTCGTACAGTTGAATCAGGAGGTGGTTCAAAGTGTCATGGTTGTTGTCATGGGCCATTGGCCGAAAATAGAAAGCAGTAGTTGAATGTGCCATGTAGCCATGGACGTAATGGCTGAATGGACCAAAATGCTGACCTGTAGCTGCTTGGAAGGTTGTTCCTTGGAGTGTACCAAAAAGATGCAATGTTTGCATAACTCGTGGAGGTCTTGGGAACTTGGATACTTGATTAGCGTCGACTTGCCCCTGATGCGACGGCACACTGCTGCTGGAGCCATTGTTGGTGGAGACCTATAGAAGTGTTGCAGGTTGTCGAAGACTAGGTCTCCCGAGGTGTAGTCATCAGGTGACAGGAGTAATTTGTCACCATCCTTTTGGCCAACGCAAAGGCCCTTAACATGTATGAACTGTTGACTATTGTCGTCAAAGAAGACCGTCATGGCACAAGGTAGCACATACCTTGCCTACTTCTTTAGTAGAAGTTTGCTGGAGGGAAAGGCCTACATCATCAGTGTCGAGGTCGTTGTGTGAAGTTCGATAGCTACAAGTTGGGGAGATGTTGACCCCCAAGCTTTCAACAAGTCCTGAAGGATCGAAGAAGCCACTGGGATGTAGTAGAGGTCATAGCAGCGGATGATGCCCATAGCATGGACCTCGATGGTGGCGGAGATGATCTTTAATCTCGCTCATCAGTGGTAGCTAAGCGTAGCTATGCAAGTATGTCGGTGTCAATGATGGTGTTAGGGTCGGTAGGTAAGGCGAGCATAATAGGGCGCATCTCCTTTCCTTCCATCCCATCCAATGAAGATGAATCACTATGGTTGTTGATGTTGTCACTGGCATTGTCGGTTGTAGTGTCATCATCGGAGATCACCATTGTTGCTATAGGAGGAGAGTTTGGAGATATGACCTCATCCTTGGCTTTGTTCTCCGATGTTGCTGCTCGCTGTTGTTCATGTGCTTGAGCCAACTATATGCCTACCTTCATCGTTGGTAGGCTAAGTGGAGTGAGAAGGTCTTGTAGTGTCGATGACAGTCCTAAAATAAAAATGTGGACTTGTTCGGATTCACTGAGGTTGTCAGAGTGTAGTGCCTACTTTGGGAAAGAGTCGATGTAGTTGTCCATGGTGCTGGTGAGTCGGGGCGGAGCTCAGTGGTCAATGGCCATGAGATGGCTAAACTCGCAGCATAGGAGTTACAAGACTTCAGCCCACTCTCGAATAGGTATTGTTGATGTGGTCTTCATGAACCATAGATATGCAACACCCCATCAGATTGCATGTGGCATAATGTACCTGTTGTTCTTTAGGCATGCTGTAGAGCATGAAGAGGAGCTGCATCTTGGAGATCCACGGTAACAGATCTATCGCACCATCGAATGTCGGTGTTGCCATTTTGGATCATGTATTGAGGTCGCCACAGTGGGGTGTCCGTCATGGCGCACTGTGGTGGAGGCGCCTGTGCCCTTGGAGCTGGTGGTCGGAGATCTAGTAACTGCTGGCCGGCATGATTGGTCGTCATCCTTGCTGATGATGGAGCCTGTGGCGAAGCGAGGAGGGTGCTAGCGACCACCTCAATGATGGCTGGAGTCAAGGAGGAGTGGGGCTCATCTAGTTTCCTTTGAAGGAACAAATAGCTAGTGTCCCGTATGATCTGTGAGGTCTCACCGGTGAGTGTTGATGGCGTTGATGGTGGTCGTGGTGTCTACCAGAGTGTCAGTAGTGATGTCACAGGTGATCGGTGTCGAGGCGTAGATGGACGGAGCTCAAGCATCAATGATGGTGGCGCTGCTGGTGGTGCGGCTTTGCTAAGCCCAGTGTCAGTGACAAGAGCACCTTGGTGGTGCGTCCTTGCTCCATGGCATGCACATGAATGTCGGTGTCAGTGAGATGTAGATGCATCTCATCGACATAGCCATGGAAGATGACGGTGAAGCCGTGCAGGAAGTGCTTGAGTTCTGCAGCAGTGTTGGAAGCCATCAAATCATTCTGGTCTCTAGATACCAAATATAACAGACGATGATGGTGAGCAGAGGTGGAAGGGGGTGGGGGCGCCATAAGCTGGCGATGGCAACAGAGTGGGGCCGGGTCGGTGATGGCACAGGGCAGCAGCAGTGTGTGCGCGGCAGGAGAGGAGGTGGCGACAACGTAGAGAGAGAGGAAAGAGATAAAGAGCTTTTGCACATTTATTACTTGATTGATTACATGCTCCTAGTATTTATAGTACCGACCAAACTTAACTCTCAAGCAAGAAGTGGAATTCTTATCAAACACGGATTCTTCTTTCCATCGATCAATGTACTAATTTTCATCTAATAACTAATTTATTTATAAAACAATAAATAATAAAAGGGTAGATGGTGGAGACGTAAAAGGAAGGCGGCCGTGGTTGCGGCGGCAGTGGCAGCGGCGGTGGCGGCTGCAGGGGTGCCCCTGCCTCTCCCTAGGGCGTGCAGCCCCTAGGGTGGGCTGCAGGACACCCTGGGAGATGGCGTTCCCCCTCTGTGCCTTCTCTGCCATGCTCTTGCCGTTGACGGTCTCCATCCACGTTGGACATGTGACAGAGACATATACAACCAACTATTCATCATTCTACGGAAGTCTCACATTTGTTTCTGCATGCACAATAGATAAGGAAGGTTCAAACACGTGACTTAAGGTTGCTTCGCGCGGACCCTCTACTACCATCTCACCTGTACTTAGCATCTGATGATGGATGAGAGACGCTGTTCTTGGATGAGAGACACTATTCTTTTTATATCACTTTTTCAGATTTTATATTTTGTTTTCATCACTCTTAAAAATTTCAAATAAAAAAGTTTCTAGCTACAACTTTTAGATTTTGTTTTGTTTGGTAAATAAACTTCTAGGTTTTGTCGAACACATGTAAAGTTCATCTTCCCGCAACATCATTTGAAAAAAAAAATCAAATTTTGGTTTAAAATAGAATTCAGAATTGTAATACATATTTGGCTCAATAAACAATTAACAAAAAAATTATCAACTATAAAGTTTTAGATCTCATTGAGCCGTAGTTTATATTTCTCTGAGTTAATATGAAAAAAAGGGATCTTTCCATGGACAAAGTGCTTTTTATTTGTGTTGCGGGTCACATGTGTGCTGACCGTTGCTTATGTCAACCGCCGGTACAATATGGAGGATTTGTGCTGGAGCTTGGCGTAGCGACCGCCAGCATAGAAAAAAGGCAGATTCAAACATTGGAAAGGACAGCGGGATCGAGATACCATGTGAAGTTGTTTTGCTGCATATCGCGTGACGTGCTGGCTATACCTACCTCCGTGCCGCGCTGCCTGTGGAAAGCAATTGGTGCTACGTTGTTCCTGATAATAGTTATACAGAGTGGTCCGTCTCCATCCATAAACACACATGCACAAGAACCCTAGCATTGTGGTCCGTCTCCATGCAGCCTCTGACGCTACTGGACCGGCAACGCCACGGTCATCACTGGCGCCTGACGCTTGTGGCTCGGCGGGAGTGTCCACCGACGTGATGTAGCTGGCCCACAAGGGCAGCGCGGAGGTGATTCTCGACCTCCTCGATAGTGGTGCTGGCTCCATCTTCTGCAACTCGCTCTGCACATAGCACGCGCACAACTTTTTATGTGCCTATGGAATTTCTTCCATTCTACCGATAGCACCCAAACGAAATCACCAAAATCCATATCAGTAGACAATGCCATGGAAGCCGTACTGAAAAGACCGTAACGCTTATGCTAGACTATGACCTCCTTTTCTATCCTTAGTAAAACCTATTTAAATAAGCAAACTATCTAAATATGTAACTAAGGTTTTGCTAGTATGTTGCTATTTCTATCACAAAAAAGTTATGCAACCTAGATTCCAATCCTATCAACTAATAAGTTAGAAAGGTAAAGCACCAAGATACAAAAAGTAAATGCGGAAGTGTAAAATGCAATAGAGATGCAAACTCCAATCAACAACTCTGATATTTTTTACTAAGGTATTGAGAAGCGCGTAAGGTCCCCCCAGTCTTTGTTCAAGCACCTTGCAACAAATTCCTTGCAATGGTCAAGCTCCTTTTTTTTGAGTTCGCAATGGCCAAGCTCCTGGTTAGGTAACTCTAGGAATAGCCTTGGACCTACCCCACGCCAAGTGGTGAAGCCACGGCAAGGCCTCTCCTAGATGCTCCCCGCCATCTTCACTATGAAGCTTTTTCGACCGAATCACCGTGACCCTTGTTCCCTTGGGTACATAGTGGTGGCCACACACCAAACCGGTCGGTGTGGTTCCGTAAGACTACAAGCCCCGCGAGTACAACAACAAAGTGCATGCAACCACCAAGCGGTAAGAGGATGTAAACCACATTAAACACAAGGGCCCGACACCTATAGCAAACACAAAGCAATGCTCTAACTAACCTAAGCACTTCGCAAAAACACTTCCACTAATCACCTAATATTTCACTAAGCACTTTGGTGGCTAGAGCATCTAAAAATCAGTTTGAACTCATGCACTACTTCCTTGATCTCCAACACTTCCAATTTGGTCGTAAAAGGGATATTTGTTGGCCCTCTACCAAATAGAGTCATTGGTCCCCTTAGGTGTGCTTTTTCAGGCACCATCGGACCCTCGGCAGGGACCGTCAAACCATCCTGTCAAGGCCCGACGCTATCCAACGGTTGTCTAGAATTCGATCGTTGGGCCGACCATTATTGCCGCTACCGAGACAAACAAGTGCGACCAACCTCCAAACTAAGTCTAACGACATTTGTTCCACTTAGGAGCTCTTTAGAATGCTCCAGATCGACAATGACTATTCATTAAATCTAAAACAACTAGATTAGGTTTGATGCCCTCGGCCTCGCCGCCGCCTCGAGCACCTTAGGTAAGGTCTAGTGTCGAACGGGGTACCAGGGTCCAAAGTGCTCCCTTAGGACAAAGTTACATGCCTAGGTCCGATGCCCTCTTTAATTATTTCTTCACGATCTTTGTGTTCGGTGTTGGTATTAATTAAATGCACACAAGAAATAAGATTATCCGCAAGCGCCACGGATACAATACCGTTGTAGCACTTCACCAAGATAAACCCGGTTTTAAATATCGAACCCAAAGGAACAGTGGGTGACGATGACTAAGTCTATAAACTTAACCCAATGCATAATCAAGCTAGAAAAATAGCGAGAACAAGGAGAACAATATGGATTATCTAATTCTGGTCTTTGAAAGTGGTTGTTTTATATCATATGATCATGAGCGATAACTTAATAAGATAGGAGTAGAAATCAGAGTTCTCTCCTACCAAGCACCGTTTGCTTGCCAAACCTATTAACGGGAAGTGGACTACAGAGGATTCAATGAAGCTATAAGTCACCTTCGTGAGCTACCACTATCCGGAAAATCAGGGGACATTCACAAGTAAACATAGCCCAAACACCACGTCTATGCTACGAATACTACTTCAATCAAGAAGCTATCTAGATCAAAGTACTCAATAAGAGTTGCAAACTAGAAGAATAATATGAACAAAACACTTACTTTAACTAGAAATTGACTACCAAATGATCTCAAGATGCAAACTGCGGACGAGGGAGGTTGATCTCGAAGAATACAGCTACGAAGAAGCACCGACAGGCCGGAACTCCTCCAGAACTCTACTCTCTAACTCTATCTCTCTAATCTCTAAACAAGAACTAGTTCTAGATTGAACTAGCCTTTCTTGATTGCTAGCCTAGATCTACTAGATAGGAATTAAGGTTTCTGGCTCTTCAGCTCTTCATTGATCTGGCTCTCCCTCCAGGGGGGTCTGGCTCCGTTTATATAGCCTGGTGGAATGAACATCAACCGTAGGATCAAACCGACTTAATGTAGGGCCAAGATGCATCCTCAAAGGCGGTGGAGAGGTACGCAAAGGCTGACAGGTGGGGGCCACCCTGGGAGGCCGGCCGGCCCCACCCCAAAAGGGCTCGGGCTCCGCTTTATTTTGGTGTCTTCTAGATCCTTCCTGATCCCTCTAGCGATATTTTCCGTCGCGGTTAAGTTTCGTGGCTTTTATGCACTTTAGTCCTCAATTATGCACTTTCTGGATAACTCCCTAGAAAACAGACAATTCACCAAAACTCGTGGAAATGATTAGTAATAACCTCCTATTCTACGATATTGTTGTAATTTACAAGGAAGGTGGACGGTTAAAAGTAGACGTTATCTACCGTCAACAAACTCCCCCACACTTAGGCTTTTACTCGTCCTCGAGAAAAGGTTGGTTTTAGAACATTCATTATAGAGAGTAGAGACTCACTAAGACATATCTTAAGAACATATCCACAATAACACCTTCCCTAGTTAATCATGTACTGTGGAATTCAATGTGTCTACCATAAACCTTTGAGTAGTTGAAAAGTAGAACAGCGTGAAATAGATCATTCTTTCCTTTAGCACTGTCAACATGAGAATTAGTTTTAAGAATTTTGAAAATAATTCATAGCGTATCCTTCTCCCTTAATAGCACTCTCAAGTCACTATATATGTGGTATTTCTGGGTCCTCACCAAGGCTTTTAACATTGAAGCCTGTGTCCTATATCTATAAGCTTATGTGGATCTTTAGGTAGGTAATAAACTGAATCATACTTGAATGTCATTTATTGTAAAGTCAAACAATGGATCCAGGGGAGGGATAAGGCATAAACTTTGAATCAAGCTTTAAATAGGTGGAAATATAGTACTCCTAATTCTACTATTGCTCCTTAAGACACATCTCTCTTTTGATAGATGAAGAGTATGAGCTATCTTTATTTCTTTTCTTCTTCTTCTTTTTTTTGTGGACACTTGTCCATTCTTTTTGACAACTATTTTTTCTGTCTTATTCATAGCTCATACCTCCTTTTGATAATTGAGAGATAACAATAAAACTTAGAGCATTTATTTAGTGGCTATCCTATAAGAATATTTTTGGTGTTTACTCTCAGTGTAAGAGCAAAACATTTTTGATAAAAGATACTAATCAATTGTGCCTACTCTGGATTAGAGTAGTGCATATGTGGATGTGGCACTTGATTCAAAGATATGACAGATCTCTCTTAGGGTCACAGAGGTTGACCGAACTCAATGCAAACAAGTAGAGTATGTAGAAAGTTTATCTATCCTATGTATGGCTTTGGTAGGACATTGCTTTTGCTATAAAGGAGAAGTGTGGCTAATCTCTTTTGACTTTTTTTTTTAAAAAAAATAAAATTTCTCCAAAGACAGAACATTAAGAATTGAAATCTCATTATCACACTATATTATACTCCTCAACAACTAAAGAATTATGGGGTCCCTAAATAAGTTTCCAACGGTGTCATGACTTCTAGGAAAAAGAATTATGTGAATTTATTCAGAAGTCATGAATTAACAGTCTTTTCATCTCTTTAAAATTGGTTTATCATGTGATTTTTAATTCGAATCGGAACAACCAGTTAAACATATGTAATTAAATAGTATTGGGCCCATACCTGACCGTGGACGAAGCGAGAAGGGAGAGGGGAAGGTGGTGGGCCTGCCGGCCCATGGAGGGAGGCCGGGCGGCACCCTGTGGTGCCCCTTCGGGGCCCACTTCGCCGTGCGTGGTCCTGGGTGTATTTTGTTCTGAATCGTGAATTTTTCTCGCGCAAATTGATTTTCGTGATTCCGGTGTATCTCCCCCACACTGGTTCTTCCTGTAATCCTTTCTGCAAAACATGTGGAGACAACACATCCCAAAAATAGAAAGATAGAGTAGATAATAGCAACTAAAACATTAATAAGAATAAGGCACTTTATTATAATTAACCAATGCTTTAACAACCGAGCTATGATAATCGCCCCAATTAGGGCTTAATCGACCTAACTTTTAAACTAACCCTGACTCATTTAACCTAACTGACTCGACTGTGCCTTATTACATAGATATATAGGGTAACTACGCTTTCCTAAGGGTGTCTATTACGTTCCTAAGCTTCTCGTTGTCCTTCTTGAGGGCACGGATCTCCCTGATGCTTCCTTCAATCTGGGTTGCCATGGTGGTCATAGTAGCTACTTTCATAGTATTAGATGACTGAAGGCTTGAGACAACTTGAGAGAGAGAGCATCAATTCTCATCTCAAGTGTAGCCAAGATAGGCTTTGGACGCTTGGGCACAGAGCTTGATGCAGCAGTAGGCGGTGGAGCTCTCTTTGGTGGTGGTGGCTTCTTGTCTGTGTAGCGAACTAGATCTTCAGTAGTACGCACTCCACCAAGCATGAGATGGGTCCTATACTTGGCGCATTCTATTTCTCCAGCCTTGTTGGTCTTGACACTGACGAGTTCTTCTCCTGGCTTGGGTGTAGAAAGTTGAGTACCCTTGGGAAGAGTAATCTGCTTCCCCTTGGACGGTCCTTCCAGGAGCAATCTTGCAGGAGGTGCAGGTAGCGTGCGTTGAGCTTGAGCGTAGTAGGCTTGCTCATAGCTCCGGCGTGGTTGCACTGTAGCTAGCTCCTTTGGCGGGATAACGGCGAGAGGCTTCGGCTGCGCAGGGATGATGGCTAGCGACTCATCCTTCGGGATCTTGTTGAGGTCAGCTCCGTAGACGACGATCTCCTTCCTGGCCATTGGAACTAGATCTTAGGACTAGATCTAGATGGATTTTCTCTAAATGAGAGAGGGAAGGTTTAGATGGAATGAGGTTGAGGGGGTCTGGGTATGTATTTATATGGGCAGCAGGCTTGCAGCGGGGCTTGAATCTATCCTACAGGATGAATATGATCGCGAAACTGAATGCGGATTAAACCTACGGGATTCTGTCGAGGAATACTCCAGAAGGGGTAGAGAATTGAATGCACACGAGAGGAAATAGGGGGAGGCCGCCCGGCATTCTTGCCCAGGCCGGCCGGCCCCACATGTCATCCCCTCGGGGTGACTTTTCTCGTGGTGGTTATATACTCCATTTACTTCCCGATGGCGGTTGTTTAAAGATTCGGATCGATTCGGTTAAAATATAGGTGTAATCAAGGTAATTGGATAAACTCCAATTCCTCAACTACCTCTGAGGGTCTAGTAGGTTCTAGAAAGATTTTAAGGCGATGACCATTTACCTTGAATAACGTACCTTCGTGTGATTGGAGAGTTACCGCTCCATACGATGACGCGTTAACCACCGTAAACGGTCCTTCCCATTTACTCCGCAACTTTTCAAGCCCGAATAATTTGACCCTAGAATTAAAAAGTAATACCTTGTCTCCGGGTGCAAACTCCTTCTTCTTAATCCTCTTGTTATGCCACCTTTTGGTTCTTTCTTTATAAAGCTTTGAATAATGATAGGCCTTTTCTCTCCATTCCTCTAATTCTGATAATTGCATTTTTCTTTTATCCCCAGCAGCTTCAAAATCCATATTCCATCTCTTAATGGCCCAATGAGCTTTGTGCTCTAATTCCACAGGTAGGTGACAAGTCTTCCCATATACTAGTTGATAGGGTGACATGCCTAGAGGTGTTTTGTAGGCTGTCCGGTAGGCCCAGAGTGCTTCAGGTAACCGGTCTTTCCATATAGTACCCATTTCATTCACCGTCTTCTGTAGAATATTCTTAATCTATTTATTCGATGTTTCCGCCTGGCCACTTGTCTGAGGGTGGTAAGGAGTGGCGACGTTGTGACGGATGCCATGACTCTTCAAATAATTATGAAATTTTGTATCGGTAAAGTGAGTTCCTCCATCACTGATCACCATCCTTGGTGTTCCAAACCTTGGGAATATGACTTCTTCAAACATCTTCCTTGAGTATTTTGAATTGGCGTCCTTGCATGGTATAGCTTCTACCCACTTGAACACATAGTCAACTACCACTAAGATGTATTCGCAGGTCTTTGATTTGATGAATGGTCCCATATAATCAATACCCCGGACATCAAAGAGCTCAATCAAGATTGTTAGTGAGTGGCATAGCATCTCGTGAATTGATATTTCCGTGTCTCGACATGAGCCACATCTCCGGACATAATCTTTGGTGTCTTCATACATTGTTGGCCAAAAGAATCCACTCTGCCAAATCTTCGCATGTGTATACGGAATGCCCCATAATGCCCTCTATATGGTGATGAATGACACTTTTGAATAATCTGAATGCCCTCTTTCGGCTGGTACACATCTTCCGAAAGCAAGCCATCAGCGCATACTAAAAAAGAGATACGGAGGATCCCATATATGGAGACGACTTTCGTAAATGAGCTTCCTTTTATTTTCCCCTGGTGCTACATAACCTGCAACCATAAAGTTGACAATATTCACGTACCACGGGTCTGATCTTGTTACCTTGAATAGCATGTCGTCCCTCAACGAGTCATTAATAGGCAATTTCTGCGAATTCTTAAATTGCATTCTAGACAAGTGATCGGCAACAGGGTTTTCTACTCCTTTTCTATCTTTTATTTCTAAGTCAAATTCTTGGAGTAACAAAATCCATCTTATTAAACGGGGTTTAGCATCTTTCTTAGTGAGCAGATATTTAAGAGCAGCATGATCAGAATAAACAATTACTTTAGCTCCCACTAAGTAAGATCTAAATTTATCAATAGCAAAAATAACAGCTAAAAGCTCTTTTTCAGTTGTTGCATAATTAAGCTGAGCTCCTGTCATAGTTTTACTAGCATAAGCAATAGCATGATGTTTCTTATCTTTGGTCTGTCCCAACAACGCCCCCCACAACAAAGATAATCACTAGCATCACACATAATTTCAAAAGGTAAAGACCAATCAGGGGGTTGAATGATTGGTGCAAAAATGAGTGCTTCTTTAAGAATATTAAAAGATTGTAAACATGCATCATCAAACTCAAAAGGAACATCCTTAGCTAACAAACTGGTCAAGGGTCTAGCAATATGTGAAAAATCTTTTATGAAACGACGATAGAAGCCACAATGACCAAGAAAACTTTAGATTCCTTTTATATTCACGGGTGGAGGTAATTGTTCAATTACTTCAATTTTAGCTCTATCTACCTCTATACCTCTTTCAGACACTAACTGCCCTAGCACTATCCCTTCTCTTACCATGAAATGACACTTTTCCCAATTAAGGACTAAGTGTTTTTCTTCACATCTTTGTAAAACCTTATTTAAATTTTCAAGACAATCATCAAAAGTCTTTCCATAAATAGAAAAATCATCCATAAAACTTCCATGATTTCTTCAATCATATTAGAAAATATAGACATCATACATCTTTGGAAAGAAGCAGTGTGCATTACACAACCCAAAAGACATTCTACGATAAACATAAGTTCCATAGGGACATGTAAAAGTGGTTTTGCTTTGATCATCAGGGTGAATAGGAATTTGGTGGTATCCGAGTAAGCGTCTAAAAAAAAAAAGAAAGAGTGATTCGCCAACCGCACTAACATCTCATCAATGAAAGGTAGTGGAAAGTGATCTTTTCTTGTTGCTTTATTAAGTTTTCTATAATCTATGCACATACGCCATCCAAGAACCAGTTCTCCGAGGAATTAACTCATTCCTATCATTTCTAACAACAGTCATACCACCCTTCTTAGGTATAACTTGAACAGAGCTTATCCACTCACTATGTGGCACGGGATATATGATCCCGGCATGCAGCAGATTTTAAAACTTCCTTCTTTACTACCTCTCTCTTCGCATTATTAAGTCTACGTTGGGGTTCTCTAGTAGGTGTAACTTTAGGATCGGTTGGTATGCGATGGGTGCAAAGAACAGGACTGATTTCCTTAAGATCTTGGAGTGAGTATCCAAAAGCAGACGATGATTCTCTAAAAAACAGTGATTAGGCGTAAAGATTCTTCTTGAGAGAGTTTATCACTTATGATCACAGGAGATTCCTGGTCATTATTCAAAAAAACATATTTTAAGCTAGAAGGGTAGGGTTTAAGCTCAATATGGGGTTTAGCAGGCTCTAATAATTCATCGAGAGGTTCAGGATTAGATGGTTCCTCTTCCTCTTCTTCAATGAAGAATTGGGCGTCATTACCATCTATAGATGGTTCTAATAATTTATCAACAAAAGCAGCGTTAACCTCCACTATAGGATCTGGCTCAGGAAGTAGCTCTACTCTAGTTTTCAAGGTATGGGTTATAGGCATAGAGAGCTTGAAACCTTTCCCGAGACTAATATCTAATTTTCCTTTTTGACCTTCTCTAATAAGCTTTCCTATTGGTAAACCTATTAACACATCAAACTCCCAAACATCAAAGATATGGAAATTTAATGGAACTTGAACTTCATAAACCAAAATAGGAAGAGAACACGACTCCTAGACTTGGAATAATGTGACCTGAAAGGCTTTTCAAAATTTTAATAGTTTGAATTAATGGCATATCTTCCAAAAATCTTTTAGCAAACGAAAGAGACATGATATTAACACCCACAATTGGATTATAATGTGTAGTAAAAGGATGTTTATCAATCTGACACTCAAAAGTAACAGAAGAAGAATTCAAACAGATAACATCTTTTGAAAGTTCTGATTCTTCTAACCATTCTTCACTTAAGACAAAGATTAACTCTTTTGTAAACTTTTTAAAGAACTTTACCTCAAAAGGATGAATAAAATCGATATTTTTAAATTCCCTAGATTCTTGAGGTTTCATAATTACTTGGTAATTAGAGGTATTCCCATAATCATCAAAAAAAGATCATCTTCTAAATCAAGCATAAAATCAGGAAATGGGATTTTCTCTTCTTCATTCAAAAGTTCAGGTTTCAAAATAGCTAAAGGTTGAGATTCAAGCAATGATTCAGGCTCAGCTATTGACTCTTCTTTCTCTTCAGGAAGATCATTCAAAATATTCATAAGAATAGTTTTTGCATGTGTAGCAATAGTATACATGAATGCTCCTCCCGTGGCCAAATTAAGATATTCTTTATTCTTTTTTGTTAAGGCCCAAAAAAGAAGTGTTGTAAGAGCATAGGTTCTGGCAAAGCAAGACTAGGACCTGAATTTACAAAACTATCAAAACATTCCCAAGCCTTATCTAATGATTCATTATCTAATTGTTTAAAACCTATGATTTCAAAACATAGTTTAGCAACTTTTCGATAGGAAAAAAACTTAAGACAAAAGCTAGAACATAACGCTTCCCAATCTCCCCCGACTACTCCCAACATGACGCTTATACCAAGTGTTTAGCTCGCCCGTTAATGAAAACGGAAAAAGCTTTCACCTTAGTGTTTCATCCGCCATGCCTTTAATGTGTAGACATGAACAAGTATCTTCAAAATCATTCAAATGGGAATAGGGGTTTTTCGCTAGAACTACCGAGAAAAAATATTTTCTGAACTAAATGAATCAACCTGGGCGTAGCTCATAGCCGATGATGTAATGGGTTTAGATGATTCTACTAGTGTAAACATGAGCCCGATGGTGCTCCGTATTGATATAAGAGTTGTGCTACGGGTTCCATAAAAAAGATAAAAACTAAAAAAACTAAAAAACTAAATAAAAAGGAAAAGTATAATACAGGAATTAAGCTAAACTTAAAGTCAATCTCAGCAAACCGTTCCCCAACAACAAATGTAAATGCTTGTTGGTATTAATTAAATGCACACAAGAAATAAGATTATCCGCAAGCGCCATGAGATACAATACCGTTGTAGCACTTCACCAAGATAAACCCGGTTTTAAATATCGAACCCAAAGGAACAGTGGGTGACGATGACTAAGTCTATAAACTTAACCCAATGCACAATCAAGCTAGAAAAATAGCGAGAACAAGGAGAACCATATGGATTATCTAATTTTGGTCTTTGAAAGTGGTTGTTTTATATCATATGATCACGAGCGATAACTTAATAAGATAGAAGTAGAAATTAGAGTTCTCTCCTACCAAGCACCTTTTGCTTGCCAAACCTATTAACGGGAAGTGGACTACAGAGGATTCAATGAAGCTATAAGTCACCTTCGCGAGCTACCACTATCCGAAAAATCAGGGGACATTCACAAGTAAACATAGCCCAAACACCACGTCTATGCTACGAATACTACTTCAATCAAGAAGCTATCTAGATCAAAGTACTCAATAAGAGTTGCAAACTAGAAGAATAATATGAACAAAACACTTACTTTAACAGAAGTTGACTACCAAATGATCTCAAGATGCAAACTCGGGCGAGGAAGGTTGATCTCGAAGAATACAAAGAACGAAGAAGCACCGACAGGTCGGAACTCCTCCAGAACTCTACTCTCCAACCCTATCTCTCTAATCTCTAAATAAGAACTAGTTCTAGATTAAACTAGCCTTTCTTGATTGCTAGCCTAGATCTACTACATAGGAATTAGGGTTTCTGGCTCTTTAGCTCTTCATTGATCTGGCTCTCCCTCCAGGGGGGTCTGGCTCCGTTTATATAGCCTGGTGGAATGAACATCAACCGTAAGATCAAACCGACTTAATGTAGGGCCAAGATGCATCCTCAAAGGCGGTGGAGAGGTACGCAGAGGGAGGTCGACAGTGGGGGGCCACCGAGGAGGGAGGCCGGCCCGGTGGGGTGGGGCCAGCCCCACCCCAAAAGGTCTCGGGCTCCTCTTCATTCTGGTGTCTTCTAGATCCTTCCTGATACCTCTAGCGATATTTTCCGTCGCGGTTAAGTTTCGTGGCTTTTATGCACTTTAGTCCTCAATTATGCACTTTCTGGATAACTCCCTGGAAAACAGACAATTCACCAAACTCATGGAAATGATTAGTAATAACCTCCTATTCTACGATATTGTTGTAATTTACAAGGAAGGTTGATGGTTAAAAGTAGACGTTATCTACCGTCAACATTCGGCTTGGTTCCATCTTGTGTCTTAGACTTGTGCTGTATCTTGTAGGTCTTCAATGAGTCTTCTAATAACTTGCTTGAGGTGTTGGTTGTCTGGATCACAGTGTTGCCTAAATTCAAGCCACTTTCGCACGAGAAACTTTTACACACAAAACATAAAAATCCTAACAACATCCATTGCTCGTCTCTATGCTCTGCCATCGAGTCATAGAAACTAGAGTACATAGTTGTAGAAATTATAGAGAAGATAGCGAACAGAATTCATAGTTGTAAAACCTATATCATTGAGCATAGAAAGCGTCATGTGAGAAGTTTATTAGAATGTATATCAAAAATTTGAAACTCAAATCAAGCATGTAGAAACCTAATTCATCAGGCATAGAAACCCTAAATCTGCACTAACCATCCATCTAACCACATAACTATTTTTTACAAAGAATTAAATGGATTCATCATCCATTAGACTCAACAGATCATTCAAATCTTTTCAACGTAGTGTGTTCATCTTGCATCTAAATATGCGAACCGGAAAGAATACAACCATATTAGTTGGAATCCCAAAAATCCGAACTAAATCTAAAACAAACTCCACGATTCTGAGGGGCCTAACTAGGATCCAGTAGGGGGAAAGCAATTGAAATGTACAACTGAGAGCATAGATTGAAATCAAATAGACCGAGGACCTATCTATGATTTTAGAAAATAAATAATCATGAAGAGGTCCTATTTCTTCCACAAGACTTGCACAGACATGGTAGCCATGAGGGCTTCCTGCATAAGGCAGGGGGCAACTCCGGCGGTAGGGAATGGTGGTCTGTTGGCATCGGCTGAGGCACAGGTCCCATGTAGGGGCCCAGTCGTGGCCAGCATTGAGCCAGCATGGCCGCACGGAGGGAAGAGGGCTCGGCCGGCCAGGACAGGCAGCCAGTCGATGGTGGTGAAAAAGCGCACATGGGGCCTGTAACCAAGGCGGCCACGGGAATTCCCGAGTACAGCAGGGCAACGCGACGCCTGCTCCAGCTGGAGCTGTGCGGGAGCAAGGCAAAGTCAACGCAAATGCCTTAGTCATCTGCTGCTATCACCGTCAACCCCAACACGCGTCGTGCCACCGTCCTCAACACGTCAATATTGCTCACTGGTGAGGCCCTAGTACATCATGCCGATCTAGCTCACCGTAAGCCCCAGGTTATCATAGATAGAGCCTCAGACACCACTGAGATCTAATTGTGATGAGTCAATGGAGTGAAAAATAGGATTCAAGATAAGCTAGAGAGAGATGGTGTTCGTGGATCGTCCTTGCTATGCATCACGTGCAGCTTCCAAATCAAGCAGGGCGGATCCTCATAGCGCACAGGGGCTTGGCCGTGCCGTCGCCATGGGATGTCGCCGCTGGCACGAGAACCGTCTCTAGCGGTCACTGTGTGCATCGTGCGCTGGCCTGCCATGCCACCACTAGGGAGGAGGCATGGACATCAGTGGGGCGAAGATTGCACCGCCATCGGTCTAGATCTAGATCTAAGAAAATGAGAAAATGAGTCGATCTAAATCCAAGAAAATGAGAGGAGAGAGAGAGGAGGAGAGATAACCTAACGATTCAAAAGAATGGATGAGAGATAATAAAGGGAGGGAGTTTTATTATATAAGAAATATTGCAATTTTACCCACTAAGGCCTACTTTGGCAGACTTTCTTGCGGGGAAACTCCACGCATCTATTTTTTACGAGGCAGCTAAAGGCTAGCCTCAGTCATTGGAATCCGGCCTGAACTAACCCGTCTTCGTCGTGGATTCGTCCCCGGCCACCACAGGTTAGGAAGTCACTCCCTGGGCCAGTGAAAATGTGACTCACATCGTGCGAGCGAGCTAGCACTCTTTCCGCTGCCGCATCACTTATCCTCCCCATCGCCTTGCTTCTCTTCCACCATTGTCGTCGCTGGAGGGTTCTCTACCCTGGGTTAATCTCCCTTTTCTTCCAAAGTAGTCCTAAGGATGAGGTTTCTATGGTCTGAGTGGTGTTGCGACCCCACGTCGGCATGTTGGCAGGTGTGCAATAGTGCACGTTGTGGTTTGGCTAATTGATGTCCAACCAGGTAGGGGAGGTTTGGGCTCTCGTGGCTTCCAATAATTAGTGGAAGCACAATACTCTAAATAACATATGTATATGTGCACCTTGTTACATTTTTTATGGATAATGCATCCACCCTTGTTGCAACTGTTTCGAGTCAAATTGCGATTGGTTTGTGCACGAGTTCGTTGCAACTAGCGGGTTTAGATGCAATCGATTTGCATCTAGTTGCAGCTTGGTTAAAATATATTGCAACCATTTCCTTCTATTTGCAACTTGCAATTGTTGTGGTGTCACAACTAATTGGTCTAGCCTCACAGTTGCAACTACAAAGGTCTGTTCGTTTAGTATACAAAATACACCTTGTTGCATTTTAGCCTTACCAAGTGTGTGTGTCCGACCCGAGGTGGCCGGTTGGAGACTGCTAGGGCAGGGAGCTGGTGGCCTGCTCGGGGTGGCTGGGACTGGCACTCTGGCAGCTTGCCGGCTAGGGTGGGTGGGCGGCTGGCTGGTGCGGGCTAGGCGGCTGGCGGTGTTGGGCTAGAGCAGAGGGAGGATGGTGGCTAGAGAGAGAAAGGAAGAGGTACAAATAGGAATTGCTCTATTCCTGCTTGAGATTGAATAATTATATGGCTCATACATTTACAGCTCCTGATGGACTTCGACTACAAGAAGTTCTAGTGATGCCGGCATCAAGGTAGTAGAAGTGAGGCATCCTTTGCAGCCTTGCGTGTAACCTACTACTGCGCCCCTGTGGTCTGTCCGGGCTGGTTCGCGGGCTCTTCCCATGCCATTTAGCCCGCTGGTAGATGTGATGTGTGACAGTGTGTATATGGCGCGTAGTTCCGTATTTATTTGTTTGGTCAATACGTATTAATTGTCTTATTAATTTCGCCAAGTCTCTGACGGCTGGTTGCTGTTATGCCTGCAGCTTGGAGAACTGGTACTACAGGATCCTCGTCTTACTGACTGGGAACCTCAAGAACGCGGCCATTGCAGTGGACGCGCTCTCCATCTGGTAAGTTGTTAGCTGTCCGTCCATTTGCCTTTTCTCTCTGTTTTTTTTTCTCACGCGCCACGGTAAAGTCGTGTGTTCACTGGCTAGCTAGAAACATGATCGACTACGTTTTTTACCTGACAACGCATTGCTTTCTTTTCCCTCTTGTAGCATGACAATTAACGGGTGGGAGATGATGATTCCGCTGGCTTTCTTCGCAGGCACCGGGTAACTTTTCTCCTTTACATGCATTTCGCGTTATGCATGATATTTTTCAATGTGATCTACGAACCAAGTCAACGTGAAGATAGACCGACCTAATATTTTATATATTATATAACAATGGCCAAAGTTTTTTTTTTTTTTCTTTAGAAAATGGATTTTATTTATTATAATCATAAGTGGGTAGTTTTGTCCGAAATGAAATAGATCAATGGTCATGGATGGCCAAGTCTTCTGAATTGATGGCCAAATGTTTCTAATTAATGTGAGATTTTTAAGCATTTATGACTTTTTCTAGCGGGTCCGGTGAGGATCAATGTGTATGCTCTGTTGAAACCTCTAATTAGTAATAGTAAGGTATAGATTCGGATGCATCCATTTTAGCATTCGTCAAAGTCGAATATATATACAAATCGGATTTTCTGACATTCAAATCCATTCCTAGCGGTGTCGGTGATCTGCCTATGTGTTACGCGTATTCTGAGCCTAAAAAGAATTGGACGTGCAAGCGTCAACAACACTTGATTAACAAATAATGTTATTCACCATGAAATGAAAAAATGGCAATGCTAATTCAAATGGTTTTGGCGGTCGCTTCTTTCAGAGAGTGCGTGGCCAATGAGCTCGGTGCCGGCAATGGGAAGGGCGCTAGGTTCGCGACCATCGTGTCGCCAATAACCTCGCTGGTGATTGGCCTCTTCTTCTGTGCTCTTATCGTAGGTCTCCATGACAAGTTCGCGTTTGTCTTCACCTCTAGCCCCGTTGTCATGGGTGCGGTTGACAATCTCTCGGTTCTTCTCGCCTTCACCATCCTCCTCAACAGTGTCCAGCCAGTCCTCTCAGGTAGATTTTTAAGTACAATAATTACTATACTAATTTATGAGATTACATATAGTAACATCTCACTAAGTGATTTACTATAATATTATGGTAAACATCATAGCTAATACAACTATCGTAAATATAATTAGTATAAATTATCGTAATAAATGTGTGGCTATAGAATATTGTAGCTGGCTAAAGGCTACATAATACGCACTGACGACCGTGCAAGCAAGCCATTAAATTCCTCCGCCGTCGTCGTTTGACCAATTTCATCAGGTGTGGCCGTTGGGTCTGGATGGCAATCCATGGTGGCCTACGTCAACATCGGTAGCTATTACCTCATCGGCATACCTTTGGGCATCATGCTCGGATGGCTCTTCAACCTTGGCGTGCTGGTACGTTGTGAACAGTGCGCATCGATCCTCTCAAGCCCTAATTATTTGTTCCGAAAAAAAAGAGCCCTAATTATTTAATTTATTTAGTTTAATTTGGAAGAGAGGAAAGGAATTTTCGAGGCCCTTCAAGAGCTAGCTAGCTAGCTTTGCTCACTTTTCCTCTTGGCCATGCATGGCCAATATATCCTGGCTAGCTAGCAACCTCCAAACCGCTGCTTTGCCTCCTGAAATTCTTACTTTATGTGAAAATTTCATTCACAGGGAATCTGGGCGGGCATGATCGGCGGAACTGCCGTGCAGACGCTCATCCTGGTCACCATAACTGTCCGCTCCGACTGGGAAAAAGGAGGTGATGACTAGAGCACCTAGCTAGCTTTTGACTAGACCATCCACAAGAATGGAGATAAACCATCAGAAGTTATTATAGTTATATATATATATATATATATATATATATATATATAGACACACACACACACACATCTGTCTAATGGAGATGAACCATCAGATGTTTTATTATGCTTGTCTTTGTCGAGAGCTAACGACCGATTTATTGGACATGGTGTCATTGGCAGGCAATGGTGGCGAGCACCCGCATGGACAAACTGTCGCCAGTTCAGTGACAATGGCATGCATGTAGCATCTATCTGTTGCAAGTTTTTACAAACGGAAGAACAAGAAGCCCAAGAGAAGATAATGTAACCCGATGGACCGTTGCCAGCATGCAGGCGATAGAGGTTGGCTTTTGGATCTGATGGCATTGTTGCCTGTGCTTGTTTCATATTCAGTTTTGTAAGCTTTTTCCTCTTGTTAGGCGAGAATACTTCTCGTCATTCATTTGTGCAGTAGTACTGCACAAACATGTCTCATCGTATGTACTTAAAGTGATGAATAAATAAAAACACTTTCCCAATACAACAGTCGCGCCTGAATTCTCTGATCAGGAGACGTGTGTCAAGTGGGGTTTTATCGTTTTCGGATTTGTGATCCTTTATGATGTGCACCCTTTTACTGTTAGCACCCAAACTAAGGCATCCGAGACCCGTGTCTGGTTTCTTCAGACACTGTTTGTATTCCTCGCATCGCGTGCCCAGGAAAAAAGAGGAGATTTCGTCAAGGCGGTCGTGCTGTGCGGGGATTGCTCTAGCGACCGCACGCGTCCTCATCGCGTAGTGCTGTTGAAGGGTGTCGATGGCCGGCAACATTTCATACGGTTATCCGGAAAATAGTTAGGTGGGCGTCGACGAGTGCTAAACCCAATGGCAAATGAAAAGATAATGATTTATACTGAATCAGCACTGTCGGAATTTCGGCTCTTTTGTCGAGTGTCGCATAGTTTGCCGAGTGTTTTTTTTTCGAATTCGAACATTCGATTGTCAAATACAAAACACTCGGCAAGAAGCTTTTTTGCCAAGCATCATAAAAACACTCGGCAAAGAACTCTTTGTCAAGTGTTTTTTTTACGCTTCGGCAAAAAAAACTTCTTTGCCGAGTGTTTTTTTCACTTAGCAAAGAAAATTTGAAAGAACATTTTGGAGCGGTAAATTAATCTAAATAAAAAAAATTAATTCAAGATCTATAACTTTTATTTTGTTCATTTCTTTATTTGACGAAGTAAACGTAAATTTATTCATAAAATCTTATATGTCTCTCTAATAGTTTCATACACTAATAGAGATATATAAAATTTATAAATAATGTTAGAAACACCATGTCGGATGAACAAATGATCAAACAACAAATTAAACTTTGTAGATCTTAAGAAGTTATATAATTTTATAGTTGACAACTTTTTTATTTGAATTCATCTTGTCATGCAAAACTGCGTCTATATTTGAAATTTTAAAAATTGAATTTTTCAAACGACCTCGGACGAAAAAACAACCAAAATAAACGATGTAGATCTTAAAAATTTATGAAACTTTATAGTTGACAACTCTTTATTTGAATTTATCATGTCATACAAAACCGCATCTCGAATCCTCTTAAATTTGAAATCAAAGTTTGTAAACGACCTCGATGGAGAAACTTCCTAAATAAAAATTGCAGATCTTGAAAAGTTATAAAACTTTGTAGTTAACAAGTTTTCTACTTGAATTCATTTAAGGCCTTAAACAAGCAATTTTGCGTGAAAAATACAGTGGGGCCCTCCCCTGGTAGAAGTGCAGTGGTGGGGAGGTTTCGTGCAAGGAAGAGGTCGTGAGTTTGAATCTCGCTGGCCGTGTGGCCATGAATTTTGCTTGAAAAATTCGCGACTTGGGACTTCGACGGAGACAAAGCGAGGGCTGGCTAGTGGGGCTCTCCCCGATTAAAAAAAATTTGCTATTATTTTTGGGTTTTTTATTTCTATTTTTTGCTGATTGTTGGGCACTCGACAAAGGCGTTGCCGAGTGCCGATTAAAAAAAGACACTCAGCAAAGAAGGCTTTGCCGATCAATTTTTACCGATCGTGGCACTTTCGGTAAAACCTTTGCCGAGTGCAATTTGAGCTTTGCCGATGCATTGATTTAGTTCTAGTCAGCAACGACAGAACAGTTGTAGTCTAATCTCTGAGTTATACTTTCATAGAATCTGACTAGGTGAGTCCTTATAGCTTGAAGAACATGCCACCTTGTTCCGTGTCCTCTAGGCATACCTTGGGTTGATCCTTCTCCTTGCCGGGTAGTAGGCCCTATGGAAAACCCTTAGGATTATGGTCCGTTATGGCCCTAAGCTTTTCATAGTTGATCTTTGAAGTCATCTTGAATCTCCTGGTCTTGGCCAAGTAGAATCAAAGAGCATTGAGTTTAGCCCCCGAGTCTCTTAGTGTCTAGCATAATCCATGAAGTCATCTTGAGTACCTCATCTTGAGTACCTCCTTGAGATAATCCATGAAGTGCTCTTGAAGTCTTCGAGTGTGGTGCACTTTCCTGCAAAGTGTGCTCATTGAGTTTAGCCCCTGAGTCTCTTACTATTTAGCATAAAGAGCTGGTGGGTCTTTCCACAATTATTGAATTCCTTTTAAAGAAATTTGAATACATCCACTGATGATATATATCATGCAGCCCCAAGCCTCCGACTATCCGTAGTCGATTATTGGATTCGATACATCCTCATGGGTACTATCATGTAATCTCCCTAGGATAAATGATCAGCAACTGCATGCCATTGAGTGGTTAAAGGGTTGTAGTCATATGTGAATAGTAAGGAGCATCTTTGTCTTATTCAACTATCTGTAGATTAACCATGTTGACTGTACAGTCACATGCAGAAGGTTGGAATCTTATCCTGTCACTGTAAAAGTAAATAGACTGTACTTACCCTAGTGCAACATATGGAATTGTACTATCATGACCTGTGAACTTTTTTTCCACAATCATCACATGGACTCTGCAGGTTAGGCGCTATAAATACCCCATAGCAAGCTCATCAACCCACCAGTAGAAATTGTGTAGCAGAACATAGTCTCACAATTTTGAATATGACAGTGTTAGAGATGCTTGAGCCCATGGGCATAGTTAGATTAGCCGGTAGCGACTTTGTCTTGCAACTAGAAGAACTCTTGTGATAGGGTGTAGTGTTAGGTTATTCCTAGGCAGATGCAAGATTGAATAGTTATCAGATGCAGCTAGAATGCTTGTGACTACGAGTTGGACGACCTCATTACTGTTACTTGGTGATTCTTCCCACCTGATTTGCAACACATTGTTCTCGGCTCCTTGGGCTACCTAAATATGTAAGCTATTGAAAGCCCTATGTTTGGGTTTGGTTAATTGAGACAACCACGGTGGACTAACCTTCTATTCTAAGTGTTGTTTATGAGATAGTAGGATGGTTAAGTTCCAAGGATGAGCAAGGATAGAATGCTAGCCAAATTAGTGATAAGTGCTCATATATGGAGAAGAGATGGAGAAAGGCTAAACCCCCATGCACACAAAGCAAAGGTATAAGCTAGGTGTCATGGATTATTTGCCACTGCAAGTGTCGATGTCCATTGGATGTCACTGAGTGTGGGAATCTAGTTAAAAACCGACACATACAAACACGTGAGGCTACACAACAATTTATCCTGGTTTGAGCTATCGATGCTGATGAATAGGATCTCAAACTTTATAA
Organism: Chrysopogon serrulatus; assembly: GCA_015844335.1. Taxonomy (NCBI): domain Eukaryota; kingdom Viridiplantae; phylum Streptophyta; class Magnoliopsida; order Poales; family Poaceae; genus Chrysopogon; species Chrysopogon serrulatus. The sequence goes on from JADLZL010002173.1 coordinate 304,939, forward strand.
CTAGCTAGCTAAAGAACAATTGATAACTTGCTACAAGTAGTGATAACTAGTGCAATGTGACAACATGCACAAGGAGCCAACCTATGTATTTAGATGACATCCTGAACCAAGGATTCACCCAAACCACACTAAAAAAACCAACCTATGCAACTTAGAATCAATGGACCAAGAGCATGGATTGGGTGCCGATGACACAAGAGCAAAGGGGTAGAGATCACTCTCAAAGTTTATGTTGGCGATTCTTACAGATCATATTCACCCACCAATAAAGGTCTACAAATGAGGAAATAAACATAATTCATGCATATATATTTTTATTATTGACATAGTTTCACTTGTATTAGAGATTCACTCTTTTGCAGATATACAAGTGAAATATGGCCAAAATGTGCAACTTAAAAGGTGTAATTGCGTCATATTGGCAAGGGTTGTGAAGGAAAGCGCATCTACCTCGCAAATTTGGGCGAGCAACCATCATGGACGTGCCCCAGCACCATCTAGGAGCCCACCACACAAAGGCGGTGGCAAGAGGGCCCACCAGGGGTGTGGGCACATCAGTGTGCAGCCACACCGCCCTTGGCCTAGATTGCCCTCAATCTTTTCTAGCAGGTTTTGAGAGAGGTGGTTCCTGTTAGTTGCTATATTTATCTCAAGTGGAACTGAGCTATAGTTAGTATAAAGAAAAGGGAAGAGCTCCTTCAAAAAGAACACACCAACACTTTGAGTAGTATCTTCCACCGCTTTTATATTTTATCTTTAGTAGAACTAGTTGGAGCTAGCAGAGCTACCTTGGAGAGGATCTTTGGAATGAAAGATATATCATTTCTTCAAGTTTGTGTTCATGTTCTTATCTTAATGTTGATATTTCTAACATCACTTCGTGCTAAGTTGTCATCCCTAACATTATGCCAAAAATATTGGAAAAGAATCTACACTTGACTGCTCTAAAATAACTCTATAGAATATATCCACAAGCGCCGCAGATAATTCTTACATTTGTAGCATTTCATCCGGTAAGATTCCTAAGTATCGTTGTTTTTGTTTTTAGCCAAAAGGAAAACTTATTTACTCACATCGAATGATCTCTAGGAGGGTAGAAAAAGAATTATGACTATGACTGTAAATGTGCAAACCTATAATAATCAACCACTAATGCTTTAGCAGGGGTGAGTCAAGATAAACAAATAAGTATAAAGATAAATTTGATAAAATGTATTTTACAGAGACAGAATATAGAGACTCAACTAATGTAATTAGGCTAACATGAGATTCAGCTAGAGTAAAGAACTTCTAAGTTATTCCTAAATAATAAGTCTCTGAGATCACATCAATATACACTCTTTCATCTATAGCATAATCAACTCAGAAAACAGCATAAGGAGCATGAACTAGGGAGGAATTTAAGACATAACTGTCACCTCCTTCACGACCGCGCTCTACTAAACCTATGTGCGGAGGATGGAATACAGAGGACTCAACAGACCTGTCACGTCTACGATCTACCATACTATCCGGTACATCAGGGTGCATCCCTAGGTACATATGATATCTAAGCTCCATGCTTACATAATACATACCACCTAACCCACTCGAGGATTGAACTAGGCACTTTACGAACATATGACTATAGTCATCACCAATCATAACTATATCAAGAATGTAACTAGAGCAGCTAGCTAAAGCCTAAACTAAGAACTTAAAGAATTCGAGCTCTAATTCTAATCTCTAGAAACTCTAGCTTCTAATCTAATCTTAACAAATAAATTGAGGCAAACCCCTAATTGCTCCTAGGGGGTGCAGGCCCATATTTATAGCCCGATGGAGGAAACGACGACCGTTGGATCAAACCGACTTCACGTAGGGCTGAGATCGATCTTCAAAGGCGGTGGAGGAATACTCTGGAAGCTGGCAGGTGTGACCCACCTGGAGGTGCCCCGGTTCCCGCTTTCTTCTAGTGTCTTCTAGATCCTTCCTGAGTCCAATCACGATATTTTCTGTCGCGGTTAAGTTTCGTGCTAATTTTATAATTAAATCCTCCAAATTCTCTTTTCTAGAATAATCCTGTAGAAAATATAAAACCACCAAAACTCATGGAAATTATCAGTAAAAAAACCTCTATCATTCTGTTGGTGACCTCTTTTTATGCATTTAGTTGACGGTTTAAAATGATCGTTATTTACCATCAACACTTAATATAGTTATGCTACGTAATTAGAGCGTAGTCTACAAGTTATAACCATTGCGTATGAACTAGCGTATATTTTTTACGTCATGATATTAACATATTTGACTTTATGCTTAATCATTCATTATTCATATATGAACCCGATTATGGCTAAGTTGAGATGATGGTTTGTCATGCATCACGGTGTGCCCAAGTCTTTTACTTGCCCCATAGATCGGAGTTTTGAGGGGATTAGGTAGTTTATTTATATGCAAGCATGGTGTTTGGGTATATAGGGATAGCTAGATGTAGCATCCGTGTATGATCCTGATCACCTCCTCATCTCGCATCCCATCTCGGCCGTGATCCTCTCCCACGCGCTTGATTCCTCCACCATCTCCCCTTCTCTCCCCATGCACCAACTCCCCCCTCTCCTAGCACAAGGGAGACACCACCACCATGGGAGTTGGCCATCATGGGGCCTCGTTACTAGGAAATGGGGGCTGCTTATTTGGTGTCAACGGGGGGAACCTAGGGTTCCTCACCGAAGATATTACGGAATACGCCCTTGTGTATGATTAGAAAACCAAAAACAGAATTAAGTTTAAAACTCTATCCTATAGTCCGACTAGGACACAAAAAGAACCCCGAAAGCAAAGACCGAACTATAAAGGGCTGCTCAAGATACCCCTTGTAAACAGAACTAGAACCAATACTCGCAATACAATCAACAACACTCCAACTGGACTAGGGCTATTACTCGAGATACTCGAGGGCCTGAACCAGTATAAAAGTCACTCTCATCACGCGCATCGACCACCAAGTTCCGTTAGATTCGACGAAACCCGAACAAAACTGTCCTAGGTGCCCTGTGACAAGCTATCGATGATAAAACATCTACAGCTGGCGCGCCAGGTAAGGGCTTTCGATGAATTCTTTCTCAAGAGCTTGGTGGACCTCGACATCAACATGAGCTTCGCTACGGTAACAACCTTCATCTTCGGCTCATGGATCTATGAAGATTAAAGAAGTCTCCATCTCCGATTTCGGGGCCGAACAGAAAGAAGGCTATTAAACCGACTCGGAAAAGGAAGCCAAATTTTTTCTAAGAATAGCAGGTAACAACACAACTCTCTTTCCTTTGGATTGAAGAATATAGCCGAGATCATACAGGAATACTACTCCAAGAAGGATAAAGCAAAGATCCCAGACAATCATATCCAAGGAAACATATTCAAGCAACAGATTACAGAGGATTGTATGACCACATGGCCAAACTCTCTCTACTACAATTCATACTACGAAGACCTCCCACATCAAGAAGGAAAAGAACTCAGCAGCTCAACCGACGGTACCTCTGGGGAAGAAAGAAAGCAACTTAAATACAAGAGAACCCAGAGAACCATCTATATGGTAGATTCTTCTTTGCAACCACCAAAGCAATACGATGTGAGATCATCGATGAATCGAGTCAAATATTCCACCCGATGAAGACACCGACACAAATGAAAACAAAGAACAAAAGCAAGCTAGAATCAAGAGAAACAAACTGAAGCATGAAAGAAGAACTTGGGGGCAGTCCGGAGAAAACAAGCCTGGAACAAGTATAAAAAAAGATTTAATGGAATTCAATAAAAAAAGAAGAAGGAAGCAAAAATCGAGAATGAATTCGGACAAACAAAGAATTCAAGCTTTTACTAAGGAATTGGAAGAACTCAATAAGAAGGAACAAGAAAGAGAGGCGATAAAAGGTAATCTTTGCCGATATAGAAAAAGAACCCAGAGAACGGCACCCCCCTAGAAAATCTGCTTTCGAGCGACTAGGGGGAGAAGGAAGCAAAGAACGATAACGAAAGGCCTAGGATCCAAAGAGTACTCCAAATAAGTCAGTGCGCTCCGACACATACAGAAATAATAGGAATAGAAGGACAAGAAGAATCAGATTTTAGAGAAGTTGGATCAGGGATAAGAAGAGCTTTGACTCCATATTTTAGGAGAAATGAAGATTACGACAAAATATACTATCGAGATGAAGAACCCTACGATAGGTTTCCATGCTTCGCAGGAAGGCTACAAGTCATCAAATTACCCCACAAATTCAAACCATCAAACCACTCAAAGTACGACGGGAAAATAGAGTCCAGACAATGGCTCAGGGTATATTCTCGGTTAGTGGAACTGGTAGAAGGAAACGACAACATCAAAGCACTATTTTTCCGAATGGCACTAGAATCAATGCCAACGCAATGGTTCAACAAACTAAGACCAGGATCAATCAGATACTGGAAAGACCTACAGAGAGCTTTTTGTGATCACTTTGCAGGGATAATAACACACCTGATCACTCCGATAGAATTAAAAGGTTTGAGGTAGCAAAGAAACAAAAACCTCAGGGATTTCTATAGAAGATTTAGAGAAATAAGAGCACAAGCACACGATATTACTGATAGAGAAGTAATAGAGGCATTCGGAGATGGTATCCTTTCAAAATGGCAATTCAAGGATTTTTACAATGAAAATCCAAGGATAAATGAGGAATTCAAAAGAGTAGTTGAAAAGTTAATCTCTTCAGAAGAAAGAACAAGAAGCAGATTCTCCGACAGGGACAACTCAAAAAGAAGCAGGGTTGATAATAGAACGTACGACAAGAGACCAAGATAAGAAAACATGGTCTCCATGGCAAATAGCAGGAGGATATATTCAGAAAATGAGAGCAGGAAATACAAAGAAAGGAAGATCAGGGAATTTGAAAATACTCCCTGTCACTTTCATCCAAAATCAAGCCACAAGCTCATAGATTGCGTCATCTTCAAAAATCAATACAGTAGAAGAAACCAGGAATACCGAAGGAGGACAGAGAAAGAAGAAAATAACCCGGCAAAAGAGAAAAAAGCCAAAATGAGACTATCAGGAGGTAGAAAGACAAATAGTAGGAGTAATCTACTCTGGTGTCCTAAACACAAGAAGTAAGAGACAAGAGAAACTTGCACACTGGATGATCATGACAGCAGAACCTGCAACACCACGTTATTTGAATTGGTCAGAACACCCAATACAATTCTCAAGGGACGATCAGTGGACCAGCACAGCTAATGCAGGACACTATCCTCTAGTCCTTGCCCTAGCCATAGCTGGAGTTGCGAAAGAACAAAGGTACTCATCGATGGAGGAGCAGGATTGAATATCATATTCACAGAAACGCTAAAGAAAATGAGATTAGACTACGAAGGAATGATGAGTTCAATAAGTACACCATTTTATGAAATCATACCGGAGGAAGCATCAATGTCTATCAGCTAGATAACTCTACCAAGTAACCTTCGAGACACCGAAAAAGTACAGAATAGAGTTCATCAAATTTGAAGTAGTAGATTTTGAATCATGCTATCCTAGGAAGACTAGCTCTAACAAAGTTTATGGCAATACCCCAATACCCCACTACCCATACCTTCTACTCAAGATGCCTACAACAAAGGGGGTGCTATCACTAAAGGGAGATTTAAAGAAGGCGCTTGACTGTGACATTCGGGCAGTCCAACACTAGCTGAAGAACTCCATCAGAAAGGAATCTAAATACCAAACAAGAAGATAAGCAAAACAAGTAGTTTTACCCCCTCAGAAGAAGCAAAGACAAAGAAAATTGACTTGCAAACTGGTGATCCAGAGAAGACAGCAATCATCAGTGCAGAACTCGATCTCAAATAGGAACTAACGCTCACCAAGTTTCTTTGAGACAACAGAGATATTTTTGCATGGAAACTAGTAGACATATTTGGAGTCCCAACAAATTTAGCTGAGCATATAATTGATGCAAATAAAGGAGCAAGGCCGATCAAGCGAAACTACGATGATTTGCGCCCGACAGGAGAGCAGCTATCAAGAAAGAATTCACCAAACTCGTGGGCAGTAGGGATTCATCAGAGAAATATTGAACCTAGATTGGTTGGCAATCCAAAGTACTAGTGCCAAAAAAGAACACGGACGAGCTACGGATGTATATAGACTTCATAGATCTCAACAAGCATTGCACAAAAGATCCATACTACTGAAACGACCCGCGGTTTCCTCGAAGGGAATTTTACAGAGTACATCATTTACAGTTGATACCACAGTTCATACATCGCAAAAAGGTACAAGTTACAAGGTTTTACATCACTTAGAGACACACCTAAGTATAACGTATCCTAGCGATATATGCTTACAAGTCAACATCGGGGGTAGGCATAGCGCTATAGCGGTGAAGGCTCCTCCTTCACGGCGGTCATCGAGTTGGGGTAGAGTATCGGCGGGCGTAGACTTGATCTCCTTAACCAAACTTGAGTGTAGGGGACGGGACCACCTAATTCTTCCAGCTCCATTATCGTCGTAGTCCTCCTCGGGTACCAAACCCGCTCAACTCTATCGATGACGATTTGTGCGGCCACTAGCTCCCACCCTATGCTTTGCTTTGCTAAGTGGTAAGTGGAATGCAAGGGTAGAGGAAAAAGCCTATATTTGGCTGTAGTTTTCCTATGCAAATTCATAAAATAAATATAATATAATATAGTTCATCAAGTTTTAACCCATCTCAACCACACGTCCATCATCCCATCCATAACCACATCCATGTCCACACATCTCACCACACTCTCACTCTCTTGTCGGCAAGGAAGACTCCCGCTCCTCCTTGCCTCAACGGCCTAAGCCGAATCCAACATCACCCGGGGGAGAGAAGAAAAGGACACCTCTCACTATAACGAACATGTGGTAACTCATGGGAATGTCCGTACCGGGGGACACGGCTATACGTATAGATTTAGTAACTCTGCAGAGCTTGTACACTGGAACCACAAGATCACCATCATCGACGATGCCTCGTCTAGGGCTGATACCAAGCCGCCGCCTAACTAATCCAGCCCGATGCCACCCTACCACTCAGCTCACGGGGCACCCAGGAGATCCACCGGCACGCCGAGACTGTGAGGCGTGGTACCGGATCCCCGAGGGTTCCACGCTGTCTCGGAGGAGGGTGTGGGTCTCGACACCGTACCTCCCTACACTATCACCTACCAACCTAGTAGTAATGGCGGGGGGCCGGCTAGCCGTCAAGTCGTTTCCCACCCATCGAGGAACGAGTGGTGTGTACGAAAAAGGTCCCATGAACCGCACCCTCGCCCAATCGGTCCTTAGCGGGATTTGGACGGGGATATCTTCACAAGGGGCTCAACGCCCCGTGCCTCGGCGGCACCTCCATTCCGAGGGATTTGTCCCACGAAGACACTCCTCCCCTCGAATCTACTCACATCACATGTACCCACCACGGGTACTCTCTCATATAGGGAGTGCCCGGATCACACTCACCCAAGCAAGACTCGCCCCCCGACTCGTCAGAGATCTGCTGGGCCGACACAACCCTCACCACACACCCAAGACACACGCCAAGATCTCTCCCATGTTATCCCCGGTTATCGGTTTATGGCACCACGTGCCTTAGCCACACACAATCATGTATAAGGAGAGTGTAAGTGTGTAGCAAGTATCATGAAGTAGGCGAGCGTCTATCCTAGCAGCGGGTGTGCAAGGGGAAAGGTTGCGTCAAGGTAATGGCTTATCATCAAGCAATCTACCATGCATCCTATCACAATTATTTGCATAAAGTAAAGCACTAGCGGCTACATATTGCATGTCTAATAGGATTCTACGAGGTTGGGTGGGACGTGGCACCTGTTCATAGCAATCCATAGTCGTCCATATCCACATCTGGTTGCTTTTTTTGCGTCTCCTCCTCCCGGCGGATCTCCGGTCTATCCATCGACACCGCGATGCAGCTACCTCGATATAGCGACAAACAGGGCAAAAGAGTAATCAATCCCCAACCAAAATCCAGTACTCCCCAAAAGGCAACAAGATTCAGAAAGGATCCAAGTAACTCCGAATAAAGACTGAAAGGACTTAGCCCACGCGGAGAGTGTCCGATCCTCGGGCTCCAACAAACAGAAGTGGTTGTCCGGTAAGCATAGGCTCGATCGAGGCCTCAAAATAGCCAGTACCTCCCGGGTCTACCATGTCAACTGCATGCGGCTCCAAGAGAAGAGGCCTTGATCCTAACTTAGCTTAAGCAGACACCACGGCTTGTGGTCTCCCAATCCGGACGTCATGGAAAATTGGCGGGGACCGGAGGGTCACAAAGCGTGAGAGAGAAAGGGAAATAGGAATAGCGGGGTTTGGCCCTTGCGGCCTTTAACCCGCAAGTCACAACTACTATATACAGGATTCGAGTATGAATGATTAACACGAAATAGAGGAATTGTGACTTGGTTCCGAGGCCCTTTGGCTTACCCATCATGGTAGCGACAGTAGCAAAAAGAGATTGGAACATGAGCAATGGAGGAGCGACTCTACAGTCCTCTCGACCCGCACAACACAACAACGTTGGGAGCCGAGAAGAGAGTAGCACAACAGGGAAGAGAGGAGAGTTAGCTAGGCATGTCCATGCCGCGGCCCCGGTCACATCCTCAGTGAGGATGGTTCTCCAACGGTCGATCGGGTCGACTCACACGGTCCGAGAACGAGACATAGACCATAGCTTCGCTAACTACAAGAGATAGTCTGGTCTTTGATCCAATCGTCATGGCTAAGACGGGATCGAACAGAACAGGCTAGCGGAGAAAAAAAAAGGGTGGAAAAGAGAGGGGGCGGTGGTCTACCCCTTCCAATGCACATGCCACGGCAAAAGGCGAGGCATCGGAGAGGAGCGATGCATGAGAGGCCAAGGTGCCTAAACCTCTTGTAGGGTACCTCGACCAAGGTGCACTATATGCACTAAGGCATTCTCTAGGGTCTCAGCGGTGCGGTTGTCACCGTAGAAGCCTAAGGAATGCTAGGCTCTCACTAGGTACAAACATACAAGGGTTTAAGCACAAAAGAACCAAAGAGGGAAAACGAGGTCCACCTCCTTTGATTCACTCGCCATTGCGATCGACGAAACTCAAAGGAATAGAACAAGAGGCAAATAAAGAACACTAATAAACACGGATATGCAAGATAAAGAGACTCTGGTTCCCCGGCACTTCGGTCCACATGACATGGCGATAGTCACTGATCGAAGGTGGTGGAACAAGAGGTTCGATCCGCGCCTCTACCGGATTAGCGAGAATCGAAGGAGAGCAAAAAGAAGAAAGGTCCCAACTCTTCTCGACCTACCCGTCATGGCAAAAAGGGCGGTGGTCGGAAGAAGAGATGAAGGTCTTGCACGGTTCCGCGATCCACACCAACTTGTAGGGCACCACGTCCTCCGTGCAACCAAAGCGGCAAAAGCTATTCCTCAGGTTCGTAGCGATGCGGTTGTCATCATGAGAACCGGGGAATGCTTCGGTCTAGGTGGTGCAAGGGGAAAATAGCACAAGAAAAGAAAGGAAGAAAAGAGGTGAAGCCCGATGGTCATGGCGAGACAACTCGCGGCTATGAGCTTCACCTAACAAGGGTTGGCTCCCGTCGTCCCACAACAGTCGCTTCCTAGTTCGTCTCCCACTAGACTAGGTCACAAAGGGCCCTCCGTGTACGGGTGATATCCGCATCGTATTGAGTCCAAGGTGACTGTGTCCTAGGGTCAAAACTGGGTAGCTACGTGGTTCCACGAGGTCAACCAAAATACGAAAGGAGGGATCGTATTCGGCGTTACGACCACGGCGAGATGAACTCACGATCGCACGTTCGAAAACATCGCTCCCTACCGGCTCGAAGGCTCGGTCCACAGACAAGCATACACCATACAAACACAAGATATCGACCACACGGGGTAGCACACATCCATAGCATGATAGACAACCCGGCTCGAAGGCACAACATAGGCATAGATATAGATATCAAGTGCATAAAGAAAAGTGGGGCTTTTGCCGACGTCGAGGATGGCGTCGGCGGGTTTCGAATGTTGGACCTTGGCGGGGACGACGACAAGGATGGTTGGCCTTCCGCGGAGCGATGATGGCAGGAGGACCACGGCCAACCGGGCTTGGCCCTAGCTCGCTGTAGCCGCCGTTGGCCAGCTCTGGCCAGCTGTGGCCACCTCTGGCCACCTGCGGCTTGCTGCTGGCCAGCAGTGGCTGGCCATGGCTGGCTGCCGCTGGCCGGCATGAGCCGGATGCGGCCAGGAGAGGCTAGGTGCTGGCTGCAGCTATCGATGACCCTCCTGCACAGTGTAGAACATGGCACGAAGGCCAGTCTCAGTTGCAGCGTCGAGGAAGAAAGGCAAGGGTGATGTTTTTGGTTTGCCGGTGCTCACCGGCGGTGGAAGAAGGCTCCGGCGAGCGGCGGGGCGTTGTGGCCAGCCCTGGTCATGGTAGCTGGCTGTGGCTACTCGCTGGTCGTGCGTGTAGAGGTTGCGTGGAGGCCGGGCGTGGGTGGCCTGGAACATGGCCGTGACGTGACGCCAAGCGAGAGACAGGTCGCGGGCGCCGCCGCAGCCGGGCGGGCAGAACAGAGCATGGCGCGGTCGGCGCCGAGGTAGTCCAGTTCGACATCGCGGGGTGTCGGGACGAGGAGCTCGGGCGGTTTGTTGCTTGGGGTCGGCGCTCGACCCGTGGTGCCGATGGCGCCGCCGCCATGGCTCGAGATCGGGTCGCGGCCGACGCCGGGCTGCCGTGTTCGGGTGGTGGCGTGGCGTTTCGTGGTTGCCGCGCCGCCACGACGCGCGGAGAGGCAGGCTGGGGCCGTGGCGCTGCCCCGACGCCGCACGCAAGGGCGTGGCGCTACCGGGCGCGGGCGTGGTCGCCGGGTGACGCTGAACGCGGGCGACGCTGGCTCGCTGTGGTGGTGGCCGCTGGCGGCGCGGGGGGGCGCGGTGGCTCGGGCAGCAAGGGCGGCGGCAAGTGGGTCCACGGTGGCCGGGTGGAAGTCGCAGGGCGCCGCTGTGGCACGGTGGTGGCTCGGGCGCTACGGCCGCCGGGCTCGAGAAGCAGCGACGCAAAGGCGGTGGCGTCGCCCGGGGCCGGAAGTATCGGGGCGCAGACGAGGCGAGGCGGAGCTCGTGGCGAGGCACCGCCGCCGCCGCCGCGCGGCCTCGTGATTGGCCGGGTGCGCGCTGCCGCCGTCTTGGGCGGGCGCGCTGCTACACTGGCGATCGCCGCGTACTGCCGCCGCGCGGTGGCTCGGTGGTGAGGCAGAGGGGGAAGGAAGGTGCGTGCGGCGGCGGCGGTGGCTTATAGGTCGCGGCTAGGGTTCCGGGTGGCAGCGCCCATCTCCGGCGTCCGTGCCGCGGACCTGACACGCGGGCGCCATCCCCATCGCTGCACGGACGCCGAGGAGCGCGGGTGCGCGAGCCTGTGAGGCGGCGGGCTGGGCGCCGGGCGCCGCCCTAGGGTTTGGGGGGGGGCGCCACGGCGGTTGGGCCGCCGGGCCACGAGCGGGCGGCTGGTGTGCGTGGGCCTCATGGAGTGGGGAAGGGAGAAGGCCGGTTGGGCCGCACTGCCGGGCTGGCTTGGGAGGAGGAGAAGGGAGGCCGAGCTGGGCTAGGCCCAAGCCGGCTGGAGGAGGAGGAAGGATTTTCCAGTTTCCCTCTTCTATTTTGTGATGGTTTTGCTATTTTGCCAAAGTGATTAGTGAAGGGTTCAAGTAGGATTTGGGAGGGATGCAAGAGGAGAGAAACTAGAGTGGCTTACTGAGATAAAAGGGGAAGGGACTCTTCCTTTAGTTGACTCAAGGAGGTTCGTGTAGGATTCAGAAGGGCTTTTGGAAGGAAAAACAAGGGAGAAATGCTACGAATTTGCGTACTCCGATTTCAACAAAACTCAAACCCGAAAACCAATGCAGAAACAAAGCACTCTCCTACAACCAATCTAAATGAATGCAACGATTCACTAGCAAACTTCTCCCATGTTTGACCGAGGTTTGACCTAGAAACTACATGCATCACACCTTACAAGAAAAGTTTTAAAAAGTTCAGATTTTTGGTGTTTGGAAAACCTAGGATGTTACAGACTACCCCCCTTACCAGAATCTCGTCCCCGAGATTCAAGTGTTGTCTCGGGTTGATGACTCTCGCCTATACTCTTCAGCATCAGTGCACCAAGTTGCGAAAGAAAACTTTTTGAGGAGTTTTGAAGGTAGGGCTTTTGGAGAAAGCATTTTGCAAGCAGCTTTTGAATGGAGGGAAGCATCTCAAAGAGGATGTGAAAATACTTTGGTTTGTTCAAATTTTTTTTTTTTTTTTTTGCAACAAGGGTCTTTTCAAAACTCTTCTTGAAATCAAGACTCTTGTAAAATTTTCGTAGAGCAAGTTCAAAATACATGTGGGAAGGCTTTTCACAAATCAGAGATTTTTTGGAAAGCAAGTTGAATACTAAGTGAAAGACACATTTTTTTTTTGCACCAAAGGTTTAAGTAAAAGAGTTCAAGTGCCAACTGGGTTGTTTTTGAAATGTAAGCATTTTTTTTTTAAATAAAGCCATGGCTTTTGGAAGTGGCCCTTTTTTTTCTGAAAAACAAAAACTTTTGAAGAAGGTCTATTTTGAAATGAAACCATTAACTTAAACCTTTGAAATTGGATTTTGAATTGGAACCCAAAATCTCCTATCATTCATAAAACCTTTTGAAAAGCTTTTGTAAATCGGGTTTTGTAAATTCTTTTTCAGAAAGCACCGTTTGAAGGGAAAGCAAAGGGTTTTGAAATCGCTTTTTAAACAACGTTTTGAAACTTAGAAATCAAATACCCCTTTTTCTTTTGTTTTGTAAACATTTTGAGGAGCTTTTTGGAATAGGTCTGTATAAATCGTTTTGGAAGAAGAGAGCTTTTCAAAAGACGTTCGAAATTGGTTCAAAATTTTGAATCTTTGGGTCGAGAAAGTAGGGGTTTTGAAATCAGGGAGTTTTCAAGAACAAAAGCATTTCTCAAACTCGGTTTCCTGCAAAAGATAGACTTTTCCAAAAATTGGGTCTGCTCCTAGCAAAATCTTTGGATTTTGAAACTTTTTCTTTTAAACAAAATGGAGCGTTGAGAAGGAAGTTTGCAAAATCCAGAATAATTTGGAAACAAAACAAGTTTGTGGGAAATAAACTTCCTTCCATAGATTTTACTTTCGTAAGGATTTTTGAAAAGGAAGGGGGAGCTCGAGATTCGGGTGGTTTTGCGGTACTTGATTAGGGCAGATCCACGATCACTTTCCTTGATACCGGCATACGCTCAAAGCAAGCCATGCGGAGGCCTCACACATGGGGCCCCAAGTTTCGTAGCGAGCACCATAGCTCAAGATCGTGGCTCATCCCTAAATAAGTTACCGACAATGTCCCAAAATCTCAAACTAAAGGGAGAGGAGGGGGTTTTAAAGTGAAAACCTTTTGTAAACTATTTTGAAAACGTTTTCCGTAACAAAGTTTTTTTTTTTATCTTTTTATTTTGTAAACTTTTGAGAGGAAGAAGGTTGCAACCCTTGGTTTGAAACCAACACAAATAATTTTGCAATTAGTTGCAACCCATTTTGACTCAAAATGCCAAGGCAAAAGTTTGTATTCGATCAAACTAGAGCAAACCCCTGGAAGAGCTTTCGAAAAGTCTTGAAAGAGGTTTTCAAATGCAAAGCAAATTGAGGCTTTTAATATAAATCTTTACCTTTCCAACATTTTGGAATAGAGGGGGGTCTCGGGGTTTGAATCATCTTGAAAACTTGCGTACCGGCTTTTTGAAATAGCATAGGTTTTGATTGAAGCAACTTTATAAACAAAGGATTTTCTAAAGCTTTTGAAAATAGGTAGTTTTCAAAACTCCATTTGAACATGGCAGAGAGTTGTGCGAAACACTTTTGAAGTCCAGCCTTAAAAGCAAAAGCTCCTTTCGCAAGCAAGCCAAAATCAAAGATTTTGGAAACTCAAAACTTTTGGAAATTCTTGTTTTGACAAAACACTTCTAAAAGGAGTACCAGCCAAAAGATTTTGGAAGTGTTATATATATTTTTAAAACAATCACTGCTTCCCTTTCGTTTGAAATAAAAACAAAGTCGGTTTTGAGAATGGTTTGAATCATTTTTCAGATCCAAAGGCAAGGCTTTCACAACGAAACCCCTTCTTTTTTTTTTTAGAAAACACTTACTGAAATCAGATTTGAAATGCGCATTTTGATGTGTAAAAGTAACCTTTTTAAATGTTGGCAACAAAAACCTTTTCGAAGAAATTTTGTTTTCTAAATTCCGTTGTAAAACACATATGAAATCAAAGCCTTTTAAAACAAAATCGAGCCAAAAGATCTTTGTCTCAAAAACGCTTTCGTCAAATATTTTAAATTTTGAAGGTGTGTTTTGTTTTTTTTTCAAATAGAAGGCAAAGTTTGGCTCTTGAAAACGAAATTGGGAACACACATTTTTTTGAAAAAAAGAAACTAATTTTCAAATCGTCCGAAGATGACTCTTTGAACCCAAAAATAGGTTTTGGAGGGAAGTTTTAAACCATTTTCATTTGGAAAAAGGGAAACTCTCTAAAGCTTTTGAAACTTTTATCTTTTGAAGTAAAATCACTCCTTTTTTTTTAATACGGGCTTTTGAAGGTAAAGGGGAAGTTTGGAAGAGAAGATTGGTTCGAAAAGACTAGAAAACCATTTTGAAGGGAGGTTGACAAAATTTGATGCACTGACTTCCTAATTCCAGTCATAGGTTTGGCTTAGGTTTTAGAGGGCTAGGTTACCCGGGCTTCGAGTCACATATACAAAATAAACTATGGATTCTACACATAGACAATTAAGAAGCATAACAACACAAGATCCAGACAATCAGGCAGCATTACAACTCCTATATGCATAGTGTTGACTTGAGGCGACTCCTATGCCTTCAAAGTCTCACACATCTACCGCTCTAGCGTGGGCAGAAGTAGGGAGTGATTCCTAAGGATCATTTTCTCATATCAGGGCGGTCAGAAAGCAACAGAACTCAAGGCAAAGGGGGAAACAACTGTCTTCACTCCTAGCATCTATAACAAACAGGATTTTTAGCTTCTTCACTAGTGTTTGGAATCTAAGGTCTCGTCCTACAGTCAAGTATGGCTCTGATACCAACTGAAACGACCCGCGGTTTCCTCGAAGGGAATTCTACAGAGTACATCATTTACAGTTGATACCACAGTTCATACATCGCAAAAAGGTACAAGTTACAAGGTTTTACATCACTTAGAGACACACCTAAGTATAACGTATCCTAGCGATATATGCTTACAAGTCAACATCAGGGTAGGCATAGCGCCATAGCGGTGAAGGCTCCTCCTTCACGAGCGGTCATCAGAGTTGGGGTAGAGTATCAGCGGGCGTAGACTTGATCTCCTTAACCAAACTTGAGTGTAGGGACGGGACCACCTAATTCTTCCAGCTCCATTATCGTCGTAGTCCTCCTCGGGTACCAAACCTGCTCAACTCTATCAAGACGATTTGTATGCGGCCACTAGCTCCCACCCTATGCTTTGCTTTGCTAAGTGGTAAGTGGAATGCAAGGGTAGAGGAAAAAGCCTATATTTGGGCTGTAGTTTTCCTATGCAAATTCATAAAATAAATATAATATAATATAGTTCATCAAGTTTTAACCCATCTCAACCACACGTCCATCATCCCATCCATAACCACATCCATGTCCACACATCTCACCACACTTCACTCTTTTGTCGGCAAGGAAAGACTCCCGCTCCTCCTTGCCTCAACGGCCTAAGCCGAATCCAACATCACCCGGGGGGAGAGAAGAAAAGGACACCTCTCACTATAACGAACATGTGGTAACTCATGGGAATGTCCGCACCGGGGACACGGCTATACGTATAGATTTAGTAACTCTGCAGAGCTTGTACACTGGAACCACAAGATCACCATCATCGACGATGCCTCGTCTAGGCCGATACCAAGCCTGCCGCCTAAGCGGCCCGATGCCACCCTACCACTCAGCCTCAGGGCACCCAGGAGATCCACCGGCACGCCGAGAGGCGTGAGACGTGGTACCGGATCCCCGAGGGTTCCACGCCTGTCTCGGGAGGGTGTGGGTCTCGACACCCGTACCTCCCTACACTATCACCTACCAAACTAGTAGTAATGGCAGGGGGCCAGCTAGCCGTCAAGTCGTTTCCCGCCCATCAGGAACGAGTGGTGTGTATGAAAAGGTCCCATGAACCGCACCCTCGCCCAATCAGTCCTTAGCGGGACTGGACAGGATATCTTCACAAGGGGCTCGACGCCCCGTGCCTCGACGGCACCTCCATTCCAGGGATTTGTCCCACGAAGACACCTCCCCTCGGAATCTACTCACATCACATGTACCCACCACAGGTACTCTCTCATATAGGGAGTGCCTGGATCACACTCACCCGGCAAGACTCGTCCCCCCCGACTCATCGTAGATCCTGCCCAGTCGACACAACCCTCACCACACACCCAAGACACACGCCAAGATCTCTCCCATGTTATCCCCAGTTATCCAGTTTATGGCACCACGTGCCTTAGCCACACACAATCATGTATAAGGAGAGTGTAAGTGTGTAGCAAGTATCATGAAGTAGGCGAGCGTCTATCCTAGCAGCGGGTGTGCAAGGGGAAAGGTTGCGTCAAGGTAATGGCTTATCATCAAGCAATCTACCATGCATCCTATCACAATTATTTGCATAAAGTAAAGCACTAGCGGCTACATATTACATGTCTAATAGGATTCTACGAGGTTGGGTGGGACGTGGCACCTGTTCATAGCAATCCATAGTCGTCCATATCCACATCTGGTTGCTTTTCGCGTCTCCTCCTCCCAGCGGATCTCCGGTCTATCCATCGACACCGCGATGCAGCTACCTCGATATAGCGACAAACAGGGCAAAAGAGTAATCAATCCCCAACCAAAATCCAGTACTCCCCAAAAGGCAACAAGATTCAGAAAGGATCCAGGTAACTCCGAATAAACACTGAAAGGACTTAGCCCACGCGGAGAGTGTTCGATCCTCGGGCTCCAACAAACAGAAGTGGTTGTCTGGTAAGCATAGGCTCAGATCGAGGCCTCAAAATAGCCAGTACCTCCTGGGTCTACCATGTCAACCTGTACAGCTCCAAGAGAAGAGGCCTTGATCCTAACTTAGCTTAAACAGACACCACGGCTTGTGGTCTCCCAATCCGGACGTCATGGAAAATTGGCGGGGACCGGAGGGTCACAAGCAGGAGAGAGAAAGGGAAATAGGAATAGCAGGGTTTGGCCCTTGCGGCCTTTAACCCGCAAGTCACAACTACTATACAGGATTCGAGTATGAATGATTAACACGAAATAGAGGAATTGTGACTTGGTTCCGAGGCCCTTTGGCTTACCCATCATGGTAGCGACAGTAGCAAAAGAGATTGGAACATGAGCAACAGAGGAGCGACTACAGGTCCTCTCGACCCGCACAACACAACAACGTTGGGAGCCGAGAAGAGAGTAGCACAACAGGGAAGAGAGGAGAGTTAGCTAGGCATGTCCATGCCGCGGCCCCGGTCACATCCTCAGTGAGGATGGTTCTCCAACGGTCGATCGGGTCGACTCACACGGTCCGAGAACGAGACATAGACCATAGCCGCTAACTACAAGAGATAGTCCGGTCTTTGATCCAATCGTCATGGCTAAGACGGGATCGAACAGAACAGGCTAGCGGAGAAAAAAAAAGGGTGGAAAAGAGAGGGGGCGGTGGTCTACCCCTTCCAATGCACATGCCACGGCAAAAGGCGAGGCATCGGAGAGGAGCGATGCACGAGAGGCCAAGGTGCCTAAACCTCTTGTAGGGTACCTCGACCAAGGTGCACTATATGCACTAAGGCATTCTCTAGGGTCTCAGCGGTGCGGTTGTCACCGTAGAAGCCTAAGGAATGCTAGGCTCTCACTAGGTACAAACATACAAGGGTTTAAGCACAAAAGAACCAAAGAGGGAAAACGAGGTCCACCTCCTTTGATTCACTCGCCATTGCGATCGACGAAACTCAAAGGAATAGAACAAGAGGCAAATAAAGAACACTAATAAACACGGATATGCAAGATAAAGAGACTACGGTTCCCCGGCACGGTCCACATGACATGGCGATAGTCACTGATCGAAGGTGGTGGAATAAGAGGTTCGATCCGCGCCCTACTGGATTAGCGAGAATCGAAGGAGAGCAAAAAGAAGAAAGGTCCCGCACTCTTCTCGACCTACCCGTCATGGCAAAGGACGGTGGTCGGAAGAAGAGATGAAGGTCTTGCACGGTTCCGCGATCCACACCAACTTGTAGGGCACCACGCCCCTCCGTGCAACCAAAGCGGCAAAAGCTATTCCTCGGGTTCGTAGCGATGCGGTTGTCATCATGAGAACCGGGGAATGCTTCGGTCTAGGTGGTGCAAGGGGAAAATAGCACAAGAAAAGAAAGGAAGAAAAGAGGTGAAGCCCGATGGTCATGGCGAGACAACTCGCGGCTATGAGCTTCACCTAACAAGGGTTGGCTCCCCGCCGTCCCACAACGGGGCCGCTTCCTAGTTCGTCTCCCACTAGACTAGGTCACAAAGGGCCCTCCGTGGTACGGGTGATATCCGCATCGTATTGAGTCCAAGGTGATCGTGTCCTAGGGTCAAAAACGGGTAGCTACGTGGTTCCACGAGGTCAACCAAAATACGAAAGGAGGGATCGTGATTCGGCGTTACGACCACGGCGAGATGAACTCACGATCGCACGTTCGAAAACATCGCTCCCTACCGGCTCGAAGGCTCGGTCCACAGACAAGCATACACCATACAAACACAAGATATCGACCACACGGGGTAGCACACATCCATAGCATGATAGACAACCCGGCTCGAAGGCACAACATAGGCATAGATATAGATATCAAGTGCATAAAGAAAAGTGGGGCTTTTGCCGACGTCGAGGATGGCGTCGGCGGGTTTCGAATGTTGGACCTTGGCGGGGACGACGACAAGGATGGTTGGCCTTCCGCGGAGCGATGATGGCAGGAGGACCACGGCCAACCGGGCTTGGCCCTAGCTCGCTGTAGCCGCCGTTGGCCAGCTCTGGCCAGCTGTGGCCACCTCTGGCCACCTGCGGCTTGCTGCTGGCCAGCAGTGGCTGGCCATGGCTGGCTGCCGCTGGCGGCATGAGCCGGATGCGGCCAGGAGAGGGCTAGGTGCTGGCTGCAGCTATCGATGACCCTCCCGCATTGTAGAACATGGCACGAAGGCCGCGATTCCAGCGGCCGAGGAAGAAAGGCAAGGGTGATGTTTTTGGTTTGCCGGTGCTCACCGGCGGTGGAAGAAGGCTCCGCGAGCGGCGGGCGTTGTGGCCAGCCCTGGTCATGGTAGCTGGCTGTGGCTACTCGCTGGTCGCGGCGTGTAGAGGTTGCAGGAGGCCGGGCGTGGCAGTGGCCGAACATGGCCGACGTGACGCCAAGCGGAGAGTGTGTCGGCGCCGCAGCTCGGCGGGCGTATCAGAGCATGGCGCGGTCGGGCGCCGAGGTAGTCCAGTTCGACATCGGGTGGGGGACGGGAGGAGCTCGCGGTGCTGTTGCTTGGGGTCGGGCGGCGCGCTCGACCCGGTGGTGCCGATGGCGCCGCCGCCATGGCTCGAGATCGGGTCGCGCCGACGCCGGGCCGCCGTGTTCGGGTGGTGGCGTGGGCGTTTCGGTCACGCCGCGCCGCCACGACGTGCGTGAGAGGCAGGACAGCGTGGCGCTGCCTGACGCCGCACGGTAAGGGCGTGGCGCGCTGGGCGCGGGCGTGGTCGCCGGTGACGCTGAACGCGCGACGCGGGGCTCGCTGTGGTGGTGGCCGCGGCGGCGCTGCAGGCGCGTGGCTGCTGCAAGGGGGCGACAAGGGTCCGCGGGCGGCCGGTGTCGCAGGAAAATAAGCGCTGTGGCACGGTGGTGGCGGCCACGGCCGGGGGCTCGAGAAGCGCCACGGGCGCTGCGGGTGGCGCTGCCGTCTGGGCCGGAAGTATCGGCAGGACGAGGCGAGGCGAGTCGCGGGGCGAGGCACCGCCGCCGCCGCCGCGCTCCGCCGCATTCGGCCGGTGCTGCCGCGTCTTTGGGCGAGCGGGCGGGCTACACTGGGCGACCGCCGCTGGCCGCCGGGGCGGTGGCTCGTGGCGAGGCGGGAGGGAGAAGGAGCGCGCGGCGGCGGCGGTGGCTTATATAGGTCGCGGCTAGGGTTCTGGGTGGTGGCGCCATCTCCGGCGCCCGTGCCGTGGACTGACACGCGGGCGCCATCCCCATCGCGCAGACGCGACGCCGAGGAGCGCGGGGTGCGCGAGCCCAGCGGCGGCGGGCCGGGAGGCCGGGCGCCCCGCCCTAGGGTTTGGGGGCGGGCGCACGGGCGGTTGGGGGCGGGCCACGAGCGGGCGGCCTAGTGTGCGTGGGCCTCATGGAGTGGGGAAGGGAGAAGGCCGGTTGGGCCGCACCGCCGGGCCTGGCTTGGGAGGAGGAGAAGGGAGGCCGAGCCGGGCTAGGCCCAAGCCTACTGGAGGAGGAGGAAGGATTTTCCAGGTTTCCCTCTTCTATTTTGTGATGGTTTTGCTATTTTGCCAAAGTGATTAGTGAAGGGTTCAAGTAGGATTTGGGAGGGATGCAAGAGGAGAGAAACTAGAGTGGCTTACTCGAGATAAAAGGGGAAGGGACTCTTCCTTTAGTTGACTCAAGGAGGTTCGTGTAGGATTCGAGAAGGGCTTTTGGAAGGAAAAACAAGGGAGAAATGCTACGAATTTGCGTACTCGATTTCAACAAAACTCAAACCCGAAAACCAATGCAGAAACAAAGCACTCTCCTACAACCAATCTAAATGAATGCAACGATTCACTAGCAAACTTCTCCCATGTTTGACCGAGGTTTGACCTAGAAACTACATGCATCACCCCTTACAAGAAAAGTTTTAAAAAGTTTAGATTTTTGGTGTTTGGAAAACCTAGGATGTTACAACTACCCACCAAGGATTGATCAGATTATTAACTCGACAGCAGGCTCAGCATTACTATCATTCTTGGATTGTTATTCAGGATACCATCAAGTTTCTTTGAGAGAAGAAGATCAGAGCAAAACATCATTCATAACACCTTATGGAGCTTACTGCTACAAATCAATGCCTTTCGGACTAAAGAACGCAGGAGCAATATATCAAAGGGCCATACAAACTTGCCTAAGAGATCAAATAGGAATCAACGCTGAAGCATATATTGATGATGTCATAATTAAAACAAAGACACCAGAAACACTGATAGATGACCTACAAAAAACCTTCATGAACCTAAAAGCTTGGAAGTGGAAGCTCAACCCAAACAAATACGTTTTTGGAGTACCATTAGGACAACTATTGGGATTCTTAGCCAGCAGCAGAGGAATTGAAGCAAGCTCCAACAAGTCAAGGCAATACTAAAAATGACACCACCAAAAAATATCAAAGATGTGCAAAAGCTTACAGGATGCATAGCAGCTTTAAACAGATTCATATCAAGGCTAGGAGAAAAAGGGATGCTATTTTTCAAACAACTGAAGAAAACTAAAAAATTTAAATGGACAAAAGAAGCCGATGAAGCCTTTCAAAAATTGAAGGAATATCTGGTATCAGCTCTAGTAATGGTACCACCATAAAAAAATAAGACATGATGCTTTATATCACAGCAACAAAACACGTGATCAGCACAGCAATCATAGTGGAAAGATAAGAATCCGGATACACCTATAAATTTCAAAGGCCAGTTTATTATATTAGTGAAGTATTGACAAAATCAAAAGCAAGATACCCCCATATCTAGAAAGTGTTATACACAGTGTTGATATCATCAAGAAAACTGAGACATTATTTTCAAGGACATAAGATCATAATTGTAATAGACTTCCCACTCGAAGACATTCTACAAAATCGAGACTCTGCAGGAAGAGTATCAAAATGGACAATGGAGTTGGGAGCTTTCAACCTTGACTTCAAGCCAAGAACAGCAATAAAATCGCAGGCGTTTAACAGACTTTATTGCAGAATGTATGGAAATCAACCAGAAAGGACTAGAGATTATTAACGATCATTGGAAGATGTACTTTAATGGGTCACTCAAATTCGGAGGAGCAGGGGCAGGAGTTCTTTTGATATCACCAGCAGGAAAACAACTCAGATACGTACTACAAATTCTTTGGCAAGCCACAAACAACGAAGTAGAATATGAAGCACTCCTACATGGTTTAAATGTGGCAAAAAGCCTAGGGATAAGAAGGCTACTCGTTTATGGAGACTCAGCCATAGTAATCAACCAGATAAACAAAGAATAGGACTGCACCAAAGACAACATGGAAGCTTACTGCACAGAGATAAGAAAGATAGAAAATAATTTTTAAGGATTGAAAATACATCATGTCTTAAGGGATTCAAACATAGCAGCAGAGTACTAGCCAAAATAGGATCAGATAGAGCCAAAGTACCACCTGAAATTTTTGTAGAAGAACTATTAGCACCATCAATCAAACAGCTTGAAGAAATGAGTGTCGAAGCAATGGACATAGATAAAACAACTTAGCTTTCATAATAAATCATGGTTATACAAATAGATTGGATGTAAGAAATCATTGAATTCATCAAAGAGAAAAAACTGCGGGAAGACAAGTCTGAAGCAGCCAAAATCATCAGAAAAAGCAAAAATTATGTAATAGTCGGAGACAAGCTTTACAAAAGAGCAGCATAGTCCAGAGTACTACTCAAGTGTATCAATAAAGAAGAAGGCATTAAAATCCTTGACGAAATTCATGAAGGATGTTGTGGAAATCATGCAGCGTCAAGAACCCTAGTAGGAAAAGCTTTTTAGATCAGCATTCTATTGGCCAATAGCACTCAAAGATGCTGAACAACTAGTCAAAACCTAGAAGAAATGTCAGATGTTTATAAAACAATCTCATATTCTGGCTCACAATCTCATCTGCATCCCTCTAGTATGGCCTTTTTTATGTTGGGGACTAGATCAAGTCGGGCCTCTAAAGAAGGCAAAAGGAGGATTCGAGTATACCTTCGTCGCAATCGATAAATTTACCAAGTGGATGGAGTACCAGCCACTAGTCAAGTACAGTGCTGAAAAAAGCAATCGAAGTTTATACAAGAGTTCATGCATAGATTTGGTATACCAAACTAGATAATCACAGACCTTGGATCACCATTTACAGCAAGAGAAATTCAAGAATGGGCAAAGGACTGCACAATCCAAATAAATTTTGTATCAGTAGCACATCCACAAGCCAATGGACAAGTCAAAAGAGCAAATGGACCGATTCTACAAGGATTAAAGCCAAGACTATGTGAAGACTAAAAAGATTATGGAGGAAAATAGATAGACGAGCTGCCTAAAGTAGTTTGGGGATTAAGAACACAGATCGGCAGAGCAACAGGATATTCTCCCTTTTTTTAGTATATGGATCAGAAGCAGTATTACCACTCAATTTAATCTGGACCTCCCCAAGAATAGAACAATATGAAGAAGAAGAAGCCGAAGAAACAAGAAGACTCAAAATTGATTCACTAGAAGAAGTCAGAAACACCATAATTATCTAAATGAAAGATATCAGCAAGGATTAAGAAGACATTATGATAGAAGCATAAAATCACGGTCATTCAAGGCAGAAGACTTAGTTTTGAGACTAATACAAAAGAAAGATAGAAGACACAAGCTACTGAGCCCATGGAAGGACCATTCAAATTGAAGACAGTAATAGGACCTAGAACTTATGAGCTCACAACAATAGATGACATACCAATCAAAAATACTTAGAACATAAGCCAACTGAGAAGATTCTACAGCTAAAAAAGAACTCCACAAGGAGATCAAAAGAAGACCAGCTGTGATACACAACACTTTTTTGCCAAATTTAAATGGCACCCTTTAGAGATTTATAGGTACAACTGAGCTAAAGCATGCGAGAAAACCTAGCTGTGATACACATTACTTTTTTGCCAAATTTGAATTGCACCCTTTAGAGGTTTATGGGTACAACCAAGCAAAGGCATGTGAGAAAACTCAGCTGTGATACACAGTACTTTTTTGCCATATTTGAATGGCACTCTTTAGAGATTTATGGGTACAACTGAGCTAAGGCATGCGAGAAAACCCAGCTGTGATACACAGCACTTTTTTGCCAAATTTGAATAGCACCCTTTAGAGGTTTATGGGTACAACCGAGCTAAGGCATGCGAGAAAACCCAGCTGTGATACATAGCACTTTTTTACTAAATTTGAATGGCACCCTTTAGAGATTTATGGGTACAACCGAGCTAAGGCATGCGAGAAAACCCATTTGTGATACACAACACTTTTTTTACCAAATTTGAATGGCACCCTTTAGAGGTTTATGGGTACAACCAAGCTAAGGCATGCGAGAAAACCCAGCTGTGATACACGGCATTTTTTACGACGGGTTTTCGATGTAACCCCGCTAAGGCATGCTAAAAATCTTCACCATTTACGCCTATGGAGGACATCGGCTAACAACTATGCTACAATGAATAAGGTTGAAACAAGAGACATCAGTTAATATCTATAGAAGTCATTAGCAAATAACTCGCCACGTTGAATACAGCTGAGTCAAAGACATCACTTAATATTTATGAAGGACATTGATAAATAGCTACGCCACAAGAAATACAGCTGAGTCGAGGACACATTCATTCTCCGAACAAGAATGACCACAAGACAAAGATCTGTGAAGAGCTTTCGATAGTCAGAAATTATCCAAGATACGGATCTGATCTATCAATAAGACAGAGACAAGCATATGAGAGAACAATACAACTCTGTCATAATTGAGAAATTTGCGCCAAGAAGTCTTTTGAGGAATGAAACAACCCCGACGCGATGATCAGAGAGATCACACAATCATTAAAAATCTGCTTCAATGAGCAGAACATATTTGACAAAGAACAAAACAACTCTGCCATGATGAGTAGAGGATCACAGAAGAAGACAGTACACGTAGAAACTACAAGACAAGTTCTAGGGCAAAGAAGGATCTTCCATTTACTGAAGAAAAATATTTACGTAAAGAAAAAAGGAAAAAACCCTAGTACAAGCTACTCTATGAAGACGCGAGCAACCACATCTCCCCGGAGCAACCCTCAGGCGATCTGGTCCATCGCCGAAGTCAAAGCTGTCAATGAGATCATCAACAGATTCTTCATCAAATAGCAGAATGAAGTTAAGCATGCTCAATCTTTGTCCATATGAACCTAGGCTGTTGCAAGAGCAACTCTAGCCCCTTGGCGAACGCCCCGAATCGCCACCGATCTACCCGAGAGATATTCTCCACTCGGGCTGCCACAAAGAGGCCCTTGAGCGTTGACATGAAGGGGGCGGCGTTCCCAGCCACCGAAGCTCATTGAAGCGCCAGCCATATCTATAAAGATGGACAAACCAATCAGAGAATGAAGAACAAAGATCAAAGGAACAAAATCAAGAAGAACACTCACCAATAAGCTGAAGGCCAACAGCCGAGCGATTTGTTGAGCAACTTGGCCCTCCTTAGCCGCCTCAAAAATAGCCTGCAGCTGACCAATATGCGGCTCAAGCAAGCCAAGACGCAGGGTCTCCTCCATATGCCTCGCCCGAGCAGCGCCGCCGTCTTCACGGAGCTCATCGATGATGGGAGCCGGGCATCAATCCCTCGGTATCCTTTTGCTCCTCGGAGACCGCTTCGAACCGCAGGGGGGGAGCAGCCACCGAACCGGTTGATCTACCTCCTCACTGACTGCCGGAGCAGTAGAGGGGGGTCCGCACCATCCCGACAATAACCGCTAATCCCAGCATGGGAAATAACGGCGCTAGAAGAAAAAGAAAGAATCAGAATAAAAAACGAAGAAAGGAAAGAGATTCCAAAAGGCAGAAAGTCAAGAAACTCACCCAAGCTCAATAAGCCGGCGATTTAAGGGGAGCGAGGGTCAAGGTCCTCGATCGCTGGACGCTTGCCGCGATTAACATTGCCAGCCATTAGAAAACCCTCTGAGGATTAACAAAGAAGAAGAAGGAGGAGATACTGTTCAAAAGGGGATGAAATAAATCCTAAAGTTCTCGAAGATAGAGTGACTCAGAACAGAGGAGGGCGTACGATTTTATAGAGGAAGAGCCGGGAGCCGAAACGGTTGACATCCCACGATGCCAGGTCAAACAAAGGTCAAAGGCGGAAAGACCAACCGACGAGATC
Organism: Chrysopogon serrulatus; assembly: GCA_015844335.1. Lineage (NCBI taxonomy): Eukaryota > Viridiplantae > Streptophyta > Magnoliopsida > Poales > Poaceae > Chrysopogon > Chrysopogon serrulatus. The sequence continues at coordinate 331,224 of JADLZL010002173.1, forward strand.
TAAAAGAACCCTACAAGAAAAACTACTCAACAAGACAAAGGGAAGATCGTCAAGGCAACTCCACATCAACAACTACATATAGCTTCTAAACTATCAGGACAAGAAAACCACAGAGACACTGCATAAGCACGCTACATCAGAAAAAATATTCTAGAAAACAACTCTACTTCGAAGAGCAGAACCAGATGACAAGAAACAACTCGCTTCAAGAGCAGGATCAAAGCTATTAAGAAACAACTCGCTTTGAAGAGCAGGACCCAGATGAAAAGGAACAACTCTACTTCGAAGAACAAAATCAAAAAAAAAAGAGTAGACAGAGAAAAGCATCATTTTCAGAACAAGACAATATTCGTTAAAAAGAAGTCTCCTCATGCGGGGAGGGACGGGGGGCTCATCCCCAAGTTCTATACGATTGACTATTTTTTCTACAAGATCGTACAACTCGCCTTTCGCAGAATTTACATCAAAAAGGTATTCATCGAAGAGTTGTCGGGGCATTTGGTTCCTTTCGCCCGGTAGCCTTGCCTCGCTCTCTCCTCACCTTGCCTCGCCTTTTACCGACGCCGGAGAGTAGTTTTCGCCACTCACGTTAGCTTGGCCAGCGCGAAAACCGAGAACCCTTGCCAACAAACCAAACGTGCATCCTTTTGTTAGGCTAGGCGAGGCAAGCGCCAAAGAAGGGATCCAAACGCCCCCATCATCACCTAGCCTATCTAAAGGAGTAAGGGGAGAAGAACCCAGAATTGGCCAAAAGATTGCTCACGCAAGTGCGTAGAGTAGTCTTTAGGAAGCCATAAAACTTGAAGGGATTAAGGGAGCAAAAGTCCCAAAATCCACACGATCATGCCCCTCAGGACCTATGAAAGACAAGATATAACTAAAAGAAGCCCAGATCACTTAAAATTGGGCATTTGCCACCGCCAATTGATCCTTCAAAGTCTTGATGGTGATCAAGGCCTGAAAAATATCCCCTGTCAGTATCTTTCCTTATCTGTCCGGCAATAATTTGATCAGCGACTCGGCGACAATAGGAATCAAAAAAAGGCTCCTTACCTTTTGGTTTCTTCATCAATAGTTTTAGTGTAGACTTCAAGAGCGAATTTCTTTTACTAGATTTTTATTTTCCTGAGCAGAGACTATTCAGCAGAAAGACAAGTCGAAAAAAGTAAAGAAGCAAGCACAACAAAAACAGCCTAAAAAATCAAGACTCACCAGATATATCATTCTTTAAAGACTCAATCTAAGATTGAGCCTCGTGCAAGGCTTTCTCTTTTTCAGAAGACAAGGTTTTGCCGAGAGGCCTCCGAAGTCGACGCTTCTACTGCTCCATCAACAACTCTTTTTTAACTTTCGACAGTTCGTTACTTAACGGCCTCAAGCTCAGAAGACAACTCAGCAAGTAGTAGCCGTCTCAGACCAGACCAAACAGCAGATATCGATCTTTAACAAGGGACTAAAGAAGAGATCAAAACAAGTCAAAAAAAAAAGAAAGACAAGAATAAAATACAGGAAATTCAGCAAAGGAAGCAATCTTACAGTCAAAGAGACCACCAAATTTAGAGGAAAATTTGTCATAGGTGGTCTTCAGCTCCATCAACCGGGCGTTCACAACTCAAATTCCAATCATCGTGACTCGAGAGTCCATGAACCGTGACGAGGGAGCCACCTCTACAAAAGTAGCCCGATCACTTGTCAAGAAAAAGAACAGAGCGTAAGAAATCGCTAGAGCAGCCTAATTGCGGAGAACTCCCCACAACTAGAGCCCGGGGCTTTAAGATGCCTCCCTGTGCAGGCTTTCGCAGGTTTCGACTCATCAACATCTGGGAGGGAAATCAACAAGATACCCTATGTAAGTCAAACAAGTTAGAATATGAAACACAAAGCCAAAAGAACTCAGAGATAGCAAAACTCACCGGATGGAGAAACATCTAGATTCTTAGACGAGGTAGGATGAGTAGAAACCTCCTCAAAAAGAGAATGGAAGGCCCGTACACTAAGAAAGTAGTTTAAAAATTAGACAAAAAGTGAAACAAGAAAGAAGACAGAGAGTAAAAAAAAACTTACTTAGACGGCCGCTTGAAGCTGCCTTGACGCCTACTCCGAGAGGCAACAGAACTATAAGAGAAGAAAGGTCCACCGGACCTACTGAGTAAGAAGAAAGGGGCAAGCTTGGACCAAGAGAGACAGAAGAGGTACAAGGGGCCCTAGCACGCCTATTTAGAAGGAGAAAACAACTCAGCAAGAAAGAAAAAAGACAAATACAAAAGAACTCTGCAAATGAAAAAAAATAGGAGACTCACCGGGCGAAAGCAGCGAGAGGGACAAGATCATCATCATCATCTTCATTAAGAAGGATGGAAACCCCACATGAAAGAGGAGAAGCAATTAGAAAAAAGATTTGAAAAACTAGAGATCGGACAACACAGAGATCTCACCTATGATAATATTACCTGAAGTAGGCGAGAGAGAAGCGAGAAGATGGGCGTGGCTTCTTTCCAAACAGGATCGAACCACCCAAGTTTGATCTCTTTCACCTAGATATCAGAATCAAGTCAACAACTCGTGGATCAGGAGTATACTCAACATACTAAACCTGACCGAAAGTAATCCCCCGGTGAAAAGACTTCTGATCTAACCTCGAGAGCGTAAAAGTAAGAAACCTCAACTCAAGGGAATGGCAATAGCAATAATAGGCACCTCAAGTTTGAAGGCCCGCCATAACCCGGATATAAGAAAATAACCCGAGAGAAGTCAGCAAGACAAAATGAAACAAAGATACCCAAAAAAGACAAGAAAGAAAATTACCTCTGGAGGAGGACTAGCAGCCAGAGTACTTGGGTACCACCACTGGTAAACAAGGCATATTGGCAAGCATCTTGTTTAGATGGTCGAAAACCTCTAAATCAGAAAGTTTAGTTCCCCGAACAACTGAGAAGGGTCGCCAACACCCTTATACTCAAAACTAAGGTGTTCCCTCTCTGCATTAGAGGTTGCACCCGACGATGAACAAAACTAGCCACAATATCATAGCCAAGAAGACCCGACTCCTTAAGAAATTGAATATGAACAAGGAGGGGTTTTATAGAAGACATCTCAAAGATCGAGAGCTTCAGATTCCAATGGTCGAATAAGGGGGAGTAGAAAAATCAGAATCAAAGAAAAAAGAAGGCTTAGGGAGATAGAACCACTTACCAGGATCAATAAGAGAAAACTAAAAAAAGTCAGATTTCCCACCCTGGACAGATTGCAAAATACAACAACCCGTGGGAGGAGGAGGAGAAGCAGTATTCATAAACTTCAGACGAAAAAAAGTAGCAAAACAAAGGAAGGCAAGGAGGAATTTAATGAACACCTCACAAAAGGTGAACAAAGGCAAAGAAAAAAAAAAACCCTATTTAGGGTAAGATGATGAAGAGTAATTTGGAAAAAGACAAGAAAATCAAGAATAAAGTCAGAAGGAGGAAAAGCCAAACTAAATCAAACAAAGTGCTGAAACATCAACGTTTGGTTTTGGGAAGAAGCAGGAACAAGATGCTCACAAGGCACCACGTAGTTAGAAAGGCTCGATGGTGAAGAAGGCCCCGTGAGATGAGAAGTTCCATCTCGGCCTCTATAGTCGTGCAAGTAAGCCGACCACCTCGCAAAGTGTGCATCTTCAGAAAAATCAAGATTTTCAATCCTATCAAGAGAAGATTCTTCATCTATCTCAACAGCCTTTGCCACCGGAGACGCTCTTAGATGACCTCTTCCCCATCTTCAAGCGTGGATCAGCAAGAGCAAACAAAAAAAGCGTAAGAAAGCTTCGACGGCGGTGGAAGAGAAAAAGAGAGCTCTTTAAAGCTAGGGTTTGGAAGCTTGGAAAATTTTTGCCGTAAGACAGAGCGAGTGGAGTGGAAAAGGAACGTAGAGAATATATAAAGCACAATCAAAGCCCATTTGGCCCACTAAGCAACGGTTATAAGAATTTTTTCAACACCCGATTTATCATGCGACAAGGAAGGAGGCCCACCTCCTTAAAAGACAAACAGATATATTCCAACAAAGAACTAAGGACAAGAACAACTCGGAGATCATGAACAACCCATGAGAAAATAAGAAACAACCCAAAAAGACAGTCTTTATAAGAATAGAAGGAAGAACACATGGCATTCAGCAGTTACATAACAACAGCCGATAGAGTAGCAGTTCCAATACAATCCAAGAAGACTCTATACAAGATCAGAGCCATAGTACCACCAGAAAATCAACGTAGAAACCTCAGATTTCTTTTTATTACTTGATACAAGAGTACAAAAAGGCCTTTATAAAACAAATGTCCTCAACGCGTTGATTTGCACTGGACTATACAAAAGTGCACAAAGACGATAGAACAAAAGCTTACACCCGCACATCAGCCGAGCAGCACAAGCGCACAAGAGATCTTTGGACAAAGAAAGTGATAAGAACCCTATAGAATTCGAGGTTAAGCAAGAACCCCCATCAAGATTCAATATCACCAACAGCAGGATTGGGCATCCTAGATCAACGTATTCATAGACGAGCGAAAACACCTCAAGAAATACCTCACATGTCAGGAACTTGCACTGGATGTCCAAGTCCTTGAGGGAAACAATCAAATAAGTGTCCTCAACACATGCTGATCCGCATCCCACCACGCCAGAGTGGCATAGGAGACGATGGAACAAAGGCTTACTTTGGAAAGTCCACCGAGGAAGAGCCACAACACGCGTTGGCCCAATCTATAAGGATCATCAGTAGCAGGATGGAAATGCACTGGAAGATGAGGCAGTACAACGAACGCCACCTATGTCACAACCTCTCCAACATTTGCCACCACGATGCCTCTAGATGGACAACACGCCAAGATTAGCCTACTACTAATCTTGTTCACAAAACAACTTCAACATTTGCCAAAGAAGATTATAGAAGAATAGAGAAAATATCTGGGGGCACATCTACTTCACTCAACGCGAATAGACATGACTTTCAAAATATCAAGAAACTAGAAGAAGCAATACTAAGACAATGGATGGATACTATGGGCACCTAAAGCTCATATTTATAGACGTAACACGGTGTATTTGGACTAAGCTCACGTGGATACGTAGAATCTGAAAAGGACAAGTCACATAAAAGATAGGCAGGGAGCACAATTAAAGCTTCTCACTCACGGGAAACAAAGACAAAGCACGCCATAAAAAGCCAAGCAAAGAAACGGTCGAAATGCAAAGAAGTAACTCCACCTTCACAAGAAAATAGTGTGCACTCGAAAAGATGAAGTAACGTCAGAATCCAAAGAGAACAACAGAGCATATTCGCAAGAATCTTCCAAGAAAAGAACAACCCCTAAAGAAAAGAAGACAAGAAACCCTTAACCGAAGTTCTTCTTTGAAGAAAAGAACCCAAAAAAGGCTCGAGAGCTGCACGATACCCTCCAAGATGGTAATTTTCAAAAAGGACCCTCAAGCTTTCTTTTTTTCAAAAGAAACAAGAGGCTCGAGGTTACACTTCATTGAGTGCACTTAAAGTGCACCCAAACAATAAATTTTCAAGAAGAAGGACCCTCAAGCTTCTTTTTTCCAAAAAGAAAGCAAGAGGCTCGGGGGCTACACTCAATGAGTGCACTTAAAGTGCACTCTAAAGAACCAGAAGAAGCAAGAAGCAGATCATCTCAAGATTCACTAGAAGAAATATGTAGATTTATGACAAAACGTTACAAAATATTCGTCATAAATCATGCGTCTTTATCCATGGTTTGTGACGACTATATGCATAGAATGTCGAGATTATATTCTCGACATTCTATGAATATATAGTCGTCACAAACCATGGATATGCATAATTTCATTCTAATTTGCATGTACCTGAATATTGCCATAGTGTTAGCACGTCAAGATATACTAGTAAGTCATAACGTTCAGATCATATGAACTGTTTTTCTTTTTCAAGTCTAGAGTTTCAGAACATTTGAAATGACTAGCCAATGCCCGTGCGTTGCTACGGGTGAAAAAACTATGTTAACTCAATTTGTTGACGATGCCAATAATAAAACTGAAGCGACACATGATCTATTAGTTTGTAGCACTGGTATAAGTGGAAATCAAAGATTGCAAGCGACACATAATAGGAATCCCTGGACTTCTTACACTACTCCATCACACAGCAATTCATGACATTCTAGGAAACATCAGTGCTTTCTCCTAAGTAGTGAGTTTATTCAGCGAGCTCCTGGTGGTGATATGGCAAGAACACCAAAGCACCAAACTATTTCTGCTATTCTGAGTCATGCTTTCAGCAATATTTTCCCGCAAGCAAAAGACAGATCCAAAAGAAGGAGCTACAATAATGCACTGATTAAAAACATAAATCTTTGCCCATGGGTGCATACCAGTTGCAGCACTGTGTGGCGCCACTGGAGCATGCACCGTGGAGAACACAAAGTGATCTGCAACGATGACCACAAAAAGTGAATAAAAAGCTAAAAAAAGCAAACTACAGGTAATTAATTGATCTGAATCTATAAATAAAAACAGAGCCAAGAAGGATTCTGACACAAAAGGACTCCATACAAGCAAATAGCAATTAATTTCTCAATTGATAAATTAGAAAAGTGATAATTTTCAGATAGTAGAAATTAATATCAAGCCTGGACCGAATTTTTTGAATGGCTGAAGCAAGAAAAACAGTAGCACAAATTGCATCAAGGTGTGTCAACCAAGTAATTGGTGGATAGTGATATCACTTAATCCCAGGACTCAATTTGAGCTGCATCATACTCCTTAATGCACTCTATTGGAGTATCAAGCAAGAGCTTCTTTCAGTGGGGAGTACAATAAAATATGGATTGTCATGTTTACTGATAACTATTTCAAAGACAAATGTACTCCTTATCACTGATCCATCTTGAATAGTTATCTGATATGGGAAGGTCCTTACATTGTGAAGGACGTCTACTCCTGGTGAATATTGTCCACCACCAGTAAATGGGAAGATCCTAAAGCGCTACTATGCATAAAAAGAAAAAAATATGCTCCTACATGAGCCTAAACTGTAAAGGAGAAGGAACGCTGCATTGCTCATGAGCTTAAACTGTAAGCAGGAAAAAAAAATGCTCCTACATGAGCCTAAACTGTAAGCAAAAAAAAAAAAAGAGTATCATTCCGCAGTTTCATAAGATTAAGCTGAAGCTAGGGAGAGAATAAAAAAATATATTCATGCTCCGTACGTCATGAGCCTAAACTAGGATCGATGAAAAAGTGCTCCCTCATGAGCCTGAACCGGATGAAATAAAACATCACCATGCTCCATAGCTGCATGACCCTAAACTGAAGCTAGTTTAAAATAAAACAAAATAAAATACCCTATCGTTGCATGAGTATAAACTGCAAGGGAAAAGATAAATAAAATATCGGCTCCACGACTCCACATTAAACTCAAGTTGAAGCCAAAAATAATTCAGTGTGCTCAAAAGGGAGCTACAATCAACAAATAAATTTTTCAAACACGTTGGAAATATCCAAAGGTCCTGATGCATATCGAAATTAAACAAGTAGCTGCTAACTGCTTGTAATTACAAAACCAAATGAAGCCTGTCCAACAAACTGAAGGAAATAAAAAGGTTCAAATTAACTAGGGAAATAAAAAAAATGTCCAAAGTCTGTCATGAAATGGGATAAAGTTGATCAAACTGACTGAATCCATCAATTGGCTTTAGGATCAGCTTTAGGAAGAGACTTGTTCAAATTGTTAAGAAGCTCCTCAGCCTCCTGGGCAGGCGCCACGATCTCTTCGCCTGCAGGTCATCAGTGGCAATCCTGGTCGCCTTTGCCGTGGCATCACAAAGCGCTTTGTTCCTGTTCCTTCACTGCTAATCCCTGAGCAGACTGAACTCCGAGAAGCTGTTGCTCCTTCTCCTTGAGACCCTGCAAAGCGAGGTTAAGCTTGGCAACCTCTGCTGAAATTTCACCTTTTCTCTTTTCGATCGAGACTATTTCCTGGACAGTGGCCTGGAGAGCATCCTTTTTGAGTGAAAGCTCTTGCTGGATTTTACCAACAGCTTGATCTACTTGTCCAGAGCTTGCTTCAAACTTAGAGTAAGCAAGCTGCAGTCGTTTGGAAATAACGACCAGCTTGTCCAACATGGTTTTGATCTTAGAAATGCTGGCAAAATTTCCAGGGAGGTTAGTGGCCGTGAGTTCTAGGGCGGTGCATCGCTCCGGTTCCTTGAGTGTGGTAACATCCAACCCGTCGAGAACCTTTCGCAACAGCTGGTGTGCGGCTTCTAGGAAAACTTTCTCAATCTCACTAATATCCATGCGTCGAGTATCTTCAGGAGGTACTTCACTAGACGACGGGTGGTCAAGCTGCTGTCCAAAATCTAAAAAAAAACATGGTCATAATATTTAAAAGACATATGACTGCATATGCAAAAGTAACTTCCCACAAGAAAAAAATTTATCATTGATAAAATCAGAGATTTCAGCTGAGTTTACGTCGGGAGGGACAATGTGAGTCATGTTGTAAGGAGATTTAGAAAAAGTCCCCTCCTAACCCCGTGACTGGGTTGTCTATGAAAGGGAGAGGCTGTAAATCGCCTCCCCTATCTACTATGCCAAATTCCATAGCAGCTGCATAGTCGTCATCTTCAAGCTGCTCCATACCGGTAAGGGAAGGATCGAGGTCTCCATCATTGATAGTGGTGGTGGGGGCAGGTGCAACAACCGGGCCATAATCCTCATCCATATTACCGAAATCAAGCTTTCGCTTGGCGGGGGGCTGTACATTGGCATTTGGAATAATGATGTTGGGAGATTGCTGTATTTGATTATTTTCAGGCAGCAAGGCAACTTGGTTGTCTCCGACGTTCTCTTGAGCGGGTATGTCCCCAACTAATACAAGTCCAGATGAAGAGGCTGCAGTAGGATCCCCACAAGGGTAGCTTCTTTGCTGCAGAGCAACAGATATATGAAATAAGACGAGGAGAGCTGCTAAAAAAAAATGTATGTCAAAAGACTAAATTCTCATGCAGCAAGGTAACCTGATTGTTCCTCAGGGCTTCTTGAGCTGGTACAGCCTCAACCAATATAGGTCTGGATGAGGAGCCGGCAACAGGATCCATGCAAGAGTTGCTTCTTGGCTGCGGTACAGGATACATATATAGAGCAGGATGAAGGAAGCTGATTCAAAAAAAAAAAGAAACATGTACATTGAAAGATCAAATATTTAGAAAACAGAAGGGACATGCTTGGTTTAATGGAATGGAAGGAATGGCCTTTGTATGCAGGAAATCACATAGTATCTTCTTCCATGGCCCATCAATCTCCGTTGTTTTCGCCTTAATGCCTTCAATATACTGAGCACGTCGTTGCTCATGCACCTCTCGTACCACGAACAAGTCACGGGATGAAACCCGACGGCTGACAATAATTTTGTCAACTGCCCGTCTCTTCCTGTCCTCATAGGGTACCTTTCCCGAAACGATACCCCGGCTGAGACTACGTAGAACTGAGGTGAAGGGCTCTGAAAATTTTTTGTACCACTTGATCCAAGGTACTGTACAACAGCCAATGCGGGTGTCATCAGGAAGAAGATGCAAATTTTCTTGCATCGGGCGCAAAAGGTGCCTCCAATAAGCATAGGCGATTCCAAAATCTTCCTCAGTAAATAAACTGGTTAATGGGGGGTATGGAATCACCTGGTCAAGTCTGAATTGGCGAGCCACATGATTGGGATGGTATGGTTCAGCAACGCACAAATCAGCACGTCTAAAAGGAAGCATGCCACGGTGAAGAGATAAACAAAATATTCTCTTGACATATTCAGGAGGGGGCACTTTCAGTTGGCCTGTGAAATTTGGCTTGTAAGGAAACCAGAGAATGTTGGTACCTTACACAACAGATTGAATGCCTCTACAGGAGTGAAGCGCTTGGGAATCCTGAACATAATATTTGCCATCATTGGTTTCCTGGAAAGATGACGATATGGTGGGACTTGTGACTCTCTCCTTTTATCACCAAATATGTTTTTAAGATAAACTCCCATCCAGCCAATGACATAATGAATAGGCCAGCATCTCTTTATAAAAGGGGGACCAACGGGGTTGATGCTGATCAGTCTTAAGGAATAGTATAGAGAGCTTAGTGCCGGCTGTGCTAGAGCATATCGACGGCCCATAGCCATCCAAGAAGCCATTACCAACACTCCAGGCCGAATTCGCGGTCCTCCTCCGACGATGACAAAACTACAGAGCCAGAGTGCTAAGAAAGCTGCTTTGTAAGTAATTAATGATTCAATATCATCGGACTGGGGAGCACCACCGGGTGTTGTGAAAATAATCACACCATTCCTGGAAAGAAACCTCACCTCCCCCTTCCAGCTCATCCCATACTTTCAAAAGATGAGACAGGCATTTAGGATAACATAGGAGTGAAGGTTCCAGTTCATGATGTGGAGGAATAAATTCTTCATAAAATTCTCCATCCAGGGGCAAACCCGCGAGCCAACGCATATCTAAAAAGGGTCATTGTGCGTTCTTCGTCGGCAAATACGAGAGTGTTTGTGTCTGAATTCCATCTTTCTAAAAAGGATCTGAATAGTGAAGGTGAGACAAAATAACGTCCTAAGGAACAATAGATGGCTCCATAGATATAGTCATCACCTTCCCCATCCCCTCTTAGATTGAAACAATGTCGGCTTAAAATCTCAGTGCCCCATTCCACATATCCTGAAGGGATTGGAACATATCCTATGTCATGGTGTTCCCATCTGAAACCCTGTGCTATCATGCGACTACCCAGAGTGAATGCCTGCAAAGATTGAGGTGAGGGTGCAGGAGGGTAAAAACAGCGACCAGAGACAGTCGATACTGATCTCCACCCGCGAGCACTGTTCTCTCTCTCGCCCTTCTTTAGTTCGCGTTCTATAATCACAGGATTGGCTTCATCACCAAACGTGGGAGCATATGATTGAAATTGAGACACTTGAGAAAGCGGCATCCGCTCAAATGGAGTCGAGGGCCTGTTTGCATCCATCTACATCAAAGTACAGGATCTATGTAAAAGACATCATGGTACAGTACACGGTACTTAAAGAAAATATGCAATTGCCGCTGAAGTTCACACGAGTGAATCAGAAAAAAGAGGGTTTACTATATTGCTATGGCTGTATGATAAGCCACCCTCCTATCAAGATATATGGAGGGGAATCAAATTTTGAATCTGTCTATTCGTGACATTAAGCCCATGTCATCTGCTCTAATAATATAAATCAAACATGTACGCGAAGCTGATTGAATAAAGCAGATCCTGATGATGGTTACACGGTGATGAGGGAAGATGTACCTTTACACCGTCGCACGCCCTAACGGTGAAGAGACATCGGTGTACCAAAACTGAAGTCCTTCGGCTGACTGATCTCTGGTAAATTTAAAAGAAACGAGAGAAGATTTGTGATGGAATAGAAAGAGTAAGAAGTGAAAGGAAAAGAGGAAGAGATCGGTTAAAAAAAATACTACCACAATCTGGGTGTAGTCGATGGAATAACCTTCAGATGAGTTCCATGAGCTCTATCGCAGGAGCTTTTCTGTTGGGCAGATAACGAATGGGAACAACAGATTCCTATGATTAGGCCACCGTCTCCTCCACTTCCCTGCATAGTCGGAACGTGGGTTAAAATTTAAAAAAAAAGAAAAAAAAGAGTGGATAAATAACCCACCGTTTGCCTTACGCTACACATGGCATATTTAAAAAAAATGTGTGTCCGTCTCATTTGGCACGTAACTAGGATAAAACAAAATAGCAAAAAAAAGAGAAGAGGACATGGATTAGACGCTAGAAAAAAAAGGAGAAATCACCAAAAGAAAAAAAAACTCAAGTTTCGAGCGCCGGATCCGTCACATACTCACGTATACATAGTAGTTTCCGCATCCGGACCTCGACGGCGCATTTGTTGACACCAATTTTGGCTCTATCTGAAATGAGTGAAATGTTTATGCTGTATAAAACAAAATAATATATGGTCAAACGCTATTTAAATATGAAGTGGGAAAAGAGAAAAGTAAACTAATATGGCCAAAAAGAAAATCAGATTAATATGATATAATTTTTGGCTTTGAAATATAATAATATATCGACATATGCACAACAAGCAAAGACACGTGTGCAAATGTATACTCTCCATATAGTGTATACTCATATGAGTACACGTAGAAGGAAAAGGTAAAGGTATGTAGTTGTTAATCACTTGGACATACTAATTATCTACCAAAGTCCATAACATGGTGATTAATGGCACAATAATAAAGCACGCAAAGAGGAAATAATAAAAAAAAAGGTGGAAGCAAATACACATAGGCATGCATGTTGGTTACGACTGCACGTACACAGTATAAGCCTGTACATGACCTGCGGTTGTGTCTAGTCTAAGAATAAATAAATTTTCTATCTAAAGATTAACCATTTAATAACGATTAAGATATATAAACAAAATATCCGCATGCTAGACAAGGAAATGCGTTGCGCGCTTGCTGGAATTCAAACGGAGTCAAGGCGCGCTAATCAGGCTTCCGCGCCGCGATCGAGTCTGGCAACTTCCACGATTGCACGTCGCTCTTGATATTCAAAACCTGGACGCGTGGGCGCACGGGAACCTCCGCCCGCTTTGCTCTATAAATAGCCGGCTGCTCCCAGCGTTCAGACCCCCCCGCTCTTTCAATCCATAGTGCCGTCAGGCTGCCTTCACTGATCCACAAAGCAAAGCACCGCCAGGCTGCCGTCTCGAGAGCTCGCCTGCAGAGAGAGCAGCGCGGTCAGGCTGCCGCCGTCCCGCCGCGAAAGGAGAGTCCTGCAAGGTCGGCCGGCAGGAGTTGCTGCAACCTCTTCATCGACGTCCTCAGAAAGGTGAGGAACACTGCAGAGCTTCACCAGCAACCTCTGCCCGGTACTTCTTAGATCTTCTCGGCCACCTCGGCATCAACAAAATCCTCTTCGACGGCTCCATGATCAAGGCCTTATGTGTAGCTTCACTCTCTTGAGTTAGTTGCCATGAGATGTCTCGAGGCCCCATGCCGAATTTGCACACAAATCGGATAGGGAAGAGCCTTGTTCTTAAGAACAAGAGCTATGTTCATCATCACGTCCATAATCAAGACCTCATATGTGGCTTCGCTCCATCGAGCAAGTTTCCATGAGATGTGCAAGGCCCCATGCCGAATTTGCATGCAAATCGGATAGGGAAGAATCTTGTTCTCAAGAACAAGAGCTATGTTCATCGTCATCTTCTTGATCAAGGCCTCATATGCATAGCTTCGCTCTCTTGAGCAAGTTGCCATGAGATGTTTGAAGGCCCCATGCCGGATTTGTCACACAAACCGGATAGGGAAGAGCATTGTTCTTAGGAGCAAGAGCTAACTCTGCCGACGCGCCAAATAAGAGATACTCCTCGCTGCACTCCACGCTTGAGTTCAAATCAACAAGAACTCTTGCCGCCGGAGTTGCACGGGCGAAATTCAAATCCCATGCCAAGTGCTGTCCTAAAAGATGGCTACATACTGCATATATTCATTCCTCTAGCTAGTTACGCTTTCATGCACAAAGTTAATTAGCCGATTCCCTTTATGTTTTTGCATTACGTTGGGTCATCACAAAGATCAAAACTTGCATCTTGAATAAAAAGTCACCTTCTCCAGCGTGTGCACTGCTATTTGTTAACTGCATGTGCACTAAAGATAGATAAGTTGTTCAGCCGCCCAATATTAAAGTGGTGGGTTTGTTTGCCGTAAATGCTAGTGCAATCAAACGAAAGAAACTGCATATCCTGTCCATTAAGCATAGCTACTACCTGCTAGCCAGTGTATTCATGCTGCCGTAGAATGAAGCATTCTCAATCATGCATTAGATAAATTTAAGCCCTTTTAAATTACGGCCAAACCATAAATTAAATAGATTTGTTCATGCAAAATTTCAGGCCATGCCCGCTCATGCTAATTAACCTGCTACAGCGCCATGGTCAAAACAACCCAAATATTCTAAAGATTGATGTAGACTTAGCTAAATAGGCTTCGTTATATTCATCATAATTTTCAAATATATCATTTATACCGAGCAGTGACCCTCCGGGTGTCGCGCATCATGGGTAAATTAAATTGTGCATCTTAGCCGGATTGCATCCATGAACTATCATGCTTCGCTAAGTTAAATGAAAGCAAATCAAATTAAATGAAAATCATATTGCATTATACATGCTGATTCATGTCCAAAGGCCATGCCATGAGTATGCATGCCAACCTTGATAAAAATAAATTAATTGCACGCGCCATTGCCGAGCCTGGCGCCACAATATATCAGCCCAAATTACGGCAAGATAAATACGTTGTCTTAATCTCAAATCCTCAAATGAAATATTGCATCATACGCATGATCTTGCATAATATAAAAGGACTAAATCTAGTCTTCAAATTGAAATCATATACACAAATTAAATTCTCTTAGTAGACCATCATGGTGTCGTACTACATAGAGTGCATGAATTAAATATATGCGTAAATAATCACGTCATGCTTAAATAAGTCATCATTGCTAAGCATGCATATTCATCCATTTACGACCACAAGATTGAAGATTTTATTTTCTTTTTGTAGTTTGTAATAGCAAGCCATATAATGTAATTTTATTTTTCGTATATGTTGGAACTCTTAATCAGGGGTATTCTCTACGAAGATGTAATTAACATAATTTTTATGCAAATATAAGAATTATAGAAGTATGGACCCGCAATACATGATCTTTTACTTTTGTCCTAATTAAACTTAACCAAAAAAATTAAATTAGTCTCTGCTGACGCGGAGGCGGGTCATAGCCGCCCGTTTCGCCGGCATCAAGTGTGGGTTATAAAATTAAAAGATGTCATACCAAAGAAGTATGAGCCTGAAAGATGCCATATCAAAAGGGTATGTGCCAAATAAAGGAAAGAGAGTAAAACAATGGGTGCAAAGACACCCGTATGAGAGAAAAAAATAGGTACAAAAAGTATCCGCTGGGGAGATAGCCCACACTTCTCAGAAAGACAGAAAAGAGAGAATAATGCATAGGAGTCTAAAAATAAAATTTTATCACTCACACATTCAATCATGATATATAGCTTAGTAGTCCTCTGTAATCTTATTAGTAGACTCTCATTATTTTCAGAATAATGTTATATATATGTGTATTAAAAAAAACTCTGGAGCAAGGGATGAAACAAAGGATGAGAGATATAGTGCTTGCTTAATTATTCTATCTTTCAATCACCCAAGATTTAATTAAAGTTTGACAAGCCCCACGATTGAAAAGAATAAGAATAAGTTTGAGAGGTAGATTAATGAATTTCAATTCGGAGAAGAATTTCAGATTAAATGCTTAAGTACTTGTTGGGAGTTATACATATTTATAAAACCCTAAATAAATTATTTTAAGTCTACTTTGCTAAGGGACTAGCAAAGACTTAGCTTGGGGGTATTGTTGACGGTCATTAAGTACCAATTTTACACCGTCAACTAATACTTAGAAGAGATAAATAATAGAAACATAGGGGTTATTACTGACAAATTCCACGAGTTTTGGTGAATTATCTCTTTTTCAGGGAATTATTCAGAAAAGCTTAAAAGAGGGATTAGACTGCATAGTTATCACGAAACTTATCCGCGAAGGCAACAATCTCTATCAGGACGTGGAAAGGATCTAGAAGACACCTGAGGGAACAGGACCCGCAGAGGCCGCCAGGTGGGGCCGGCCGGCCCCACCCCTGTGCCGACTAGCACCCCCCTAGGGTTTCTGGCCACCATCTTCAGCCCTTGGTTAAGTCGGTTTGATCCTGCGGCACACGCTCATCCCACCAGGCTATAAATAAAGAGGCAGACCCCTCTCCTGAGATGCCAATTCATTCCTCCTGCTTCATTTGTCGAGAGTAGATAGAAGTTAGGGTTTCCAGAGATTAGAATTTGAGCTCTAGTTCTTCAAGTTCATAGTTAGGCGTCTAGCAAGGTTCAAGTAGAGTTGGGCGCTACGCTCGGGATTCCAGATCTGTTCGTCTGGAGATCGGTAATTTTATCTTGTATCTCATTATGACTTTGCTCTACTTTAATATATTGCTACTTATTCAGTTTTTAGTTTATTCTAGTTGCATATTTGATATAGTTGTGATTGATGATGATTATTGTCATATGACCGTAAAGTGCCTAATTCAGTACTCGAGTGAGTTAGATGGTATGTATTATGTAGACGTAGTGTCTAGATATATTACGTATCTACGGAGGCACCCTGTCGTGTCGGGTCGTGTGGTAGTCCGCGCGCAGTGACAACAAGGCCGGTTTCCTCAGTAGTCCACCCCCGCACGTAGGACTAGCAGAGCGCGGTCGCGAAAGAGGTGACCCTTGTGTCTTAATATCCTCATTAGATGATGCTTCTTATGATGTTTTCTCGAGTTGGTTCTACTATAGATGAAAATGTGTAATATGGCATAGGTTTTGTAGACTTTGTATTTAGTAATTACATAGGTTTCCTTTACTCTAGCCTAGTCTCAAGATTGTCTTACTACATTAGTGAGTCTCTATATTCTATATCTGGAATACCATTTACCTCATTTACTCAGTTATCATTTATTATATTATTATTGACTTACTATTGCTAAAGCATTAGAGTAGTGGCTATCATAGGTTTGCACATTTATTATCTTTTGATCCCCGCAGTTGTTTATCCTAATGAATAGAATGTCTATTTATCCTTTTGGCATAAAATAAATCAACGATACTCGGAATACTTACCGGGCGAAGTGCTACAATGGGAGAATTATCGTGCGCTTTGCGATATATTTCTCGTAGTATTATCTTTGGATTCATTGCGTGTAGATTATTTTACCTTTAGTTTTTGCAATCATGTTAGCGATGACAACTTAACGTGAAGTGATGTTAAAAATACCAACACTACCACTTAGCCCTGGGTCACCCCAGCGAACCGGCACGCTAAGACTGGAGGAGGCAGTACCAGGCACTGCCGACTAGAACGGTATAGGAACTTCCGACATCTATACCGCCCACCCTATCACCTCACAACCTAGCAGTAATAGCATCACTCTTACCAAGTAGTCCAACCGTCTCTCCCATTACAAGAGAGCGAGTAGGATGCAAGGATTCCCGGTGAGTCTGAGTAGGGCTGACCAAGCTAGATATCTTTATCAGGTTTACCATTTTACGTGCCACCACAGCACCCCTATCTTGGGCTCCACCTCTTGAAGGCTCACACCCAGGACCCACCTCACAATCACATCACATCACATATACCCGCCATAGGTATTCATCTCACAGGATGCCTAGGTCACATCACATGGCAAGACTTGCCACAGGCTCATCGTATATCCCAGCTCGGTCGACACAACCCTCACTCCCCATGCACCCAAGACACACGCAGCACGCTCCCAATCCACCAAGTCTAGCATCCCAAGCCAAACCATACCCAGGGGTTCACCACAAGCATTACATCGCAGGCACAATGCGAGTGGAGTTAAAGTAAGTATGGTGATATAAAATGCAAGCAAGCAGACAGGTAGATATATGTAGGTGAGCGCGAGTGCAAAGCTGGGTGACATGGTAGAGTGGTTGCAATCAAGCAATATAGGTTCAGGCAATAGCATGCATTGAGATACTAGCAAAGGAATAAATATAAGGTGCTAGCAGTTCTAAATATTATGCAATGTCTAATAGGATTCTCTAAAAGAGGGTGCTGCCATGACACCTGCGATGTCGTGGAAGTAGTGGTACGATTCTCCTTCTATAGGGGAAGTCGTTAGGTCAGCTCCACCCTGCGGGTCCTTTCGTCCATGTTCTCTTTCTCCCGTGAGTCTCGATCCGAGCATCGTTGTACTCAAAGTAGCTACTCCACAAAGCGACAAACAAGGCAAAAAAATACACGATACTCGAAAGGACTCAAGACGTAGGAAGATCCATTAACCCAGAGGTCATTAAAAGGTATGCACTTTAGCCCTCTCGGTGTATGTCCAAATCCTCGGGCCAAAGAATCAAGAGTGGTGGTTTGCTACGCATAAGCTGGATGGCCAAGCCAATATGGCTTTATAGATAAATGGTTTAAGCCAGAGTTTACTTGTAGCAAACACCACGGCTAACATCCTCTCAATCCAGGCATCATGGAGTTGACGAGTATCGAAAGACGGGCCCAGCAGAGGAAAGTAAAAACAACGGGGCTCGGCTCTTGTAGCCCTTACCCGACAAGTCACAATTGGACATAAGAGGTAAATAGGAACTATCAATACTATTATGACTTGGCTCTTATGTACTTCAACTATCCCGCCATGGTATATAGCGGTAGTAGAAGGGGTAGGTGCAAAACAGAGCAACAGCTACGGCCTCCTCGATCCACATGACACAGTCACGTCGAGAGCCGAGAAGTGAAAAGTTAGCTAAGCACATCTATGTCATGTTCTCGGTCACATCTCTAGTGAAGATGGTTTCACTTGGTCGATCGAGTCGACTCTCACAGTCCGAAGCATGACATCGACCATAGCTTAGCTAACTAAAAAGGGGATAGTCCGTGCTTTGATTCAATCACCATGAACAAGACGGGATCGAATAGAGCGGGCTATCAGGGAGAGACAAGGCAAGATCAATCAGAAAACGATGATCTACTTCCAATGCACACGTCACGGTAATAGACGGGTATCGGAAGGAAGCAACATAATAAAGATCACAAGTGCGCAAACCACCCATAGGTACCCGACCTAGGTGCACTGGCACTAAGGCATCTCTCGGATTCGTAGCGGTGCAGTTGTCACCGCGAGAATCGAAGAAACATGACGGTCATATAGGGTACAAGCATACAAGGGTTTGTGCACGAAGAGCGAATAAAAGGCAAACAAAGCAGTATAGCTCCATAGTCATGGCGAGGCGAGCTCATGACCATAAGCTATACTAGCGAGGGCTCGAGTTACACTCGGCATTATGACCATGGCGAGACGAGTCCCGCATCCGCAATATCCAAACGAGATACGATCTCTCAGCCGGCTCGAAGGCTCGGTCCAAAGATAAACACACATCAACCAACGATAAGAACCAACGACACAAGAGACAATTCAACTCGATAAAACTGGAATAGCACAATTCCATAGCATGATAATGGATGGGTCCTGTATTACAAATACATATGCAGAGAGGTCATCAGGATGGGGTACAACTGTATGGATATGTATATAGAGTAGTAAGGAGTCAGAGGGATCCAGGGGGCCACGGCTTGCAATGGACAGGGTCACAGGGACTCTCGACGGCCCGTCCTCACAACTCGAGGTGGCCAAATCGATGGCGACAGCTAGGGTTTCCACAGATCCGCTAAAGGAACCGAATGGCCATTCTATAGTCCAAGATGAGTCAAGCTACAGCATGGTGTCTAGAGTTTCGGGGCTTACGTCGGGGTCACGGGCGGCATGTCCTCCCCGCCGTCCTAGACGCCATGGATCCATTTGGCTATGGTCGGTGATGTGTGTGTGTGTGTGCGCATTTGTGTTCCATGTGGGTAATGGCATGAAGGCCGGTCACAGTGTTTTGGATGCCCACCGACGGTGGAGTCGTTCGGCGAGACACGGCGTCGACGGTGGCTAGACGACGAGGCGGTGTTCAGCCGGTCGACGATGCGCGTTCGGCTTGGACTACGACGTGCGTTCGGCTTGGAGTCGACAGGGGACGACGCGGTTCGGCAAGGCTTCAACGGCGGAACGCGGCGGTCGGTGCGGTTGGTGTCGTCGTGGCGGCTACGTACCCAGGTGTTGAGGCACGGCCGTGGCTGGGGCGCCACGGCTGGTGAAGCTCGGCGTGGCGCCCAGAGAAAGGAGGGATCCAGCCAGCTCCGCGCGGTGCCGCGGGCGAGGGAGCGCGCGCCGGGCCGCACTTGGCGGGCTCGGGCGCTGTTGCTTTGCGGCGGCTGGTCGGGACGTGGTGTGGCCGTGGCCATCGGAACGCGGCGCGCGCGGCTGCTGCACGCGTTAGGGCGAAGAGGCGCCGGGCGTGACACGGCACGCCGGCACGGCACGCGGCGCACGGTGCGCGGTGGAGGAAGGGCAGGGAGATGGCAGCCAGCGAGGGAATGAAGGGCGCGGGCGGCGGCTTGAGGTCTTATACCGCGGCAGCTTAGGCCTTTCAGGGGATGGACGGCGCCGATCATCGGTGTACGTGCCTGTGGCACGGGCGCCCATCGGCTTCCGTGCTGGTGGGGGGTGGTTCGGGCGCAGCACGCCCGTCTGTGTGAGCGGCGGTGGCTTAGTGGTGCCGGGCTAGCTCCTAGCTAGGGTTTAGGGGGGGAGCGGCATCAAGGCGGCCGTGGCCCCTATGGTAAGGGAGGGGCGCCGGTTGGGCCTGGCGGCCTGCAGGGAAACGGGAGGAGGAAAACTGGGTTGCTCGGCTTCTGTTCCAGGTGGGCCGCACGGTGGGGGTGATGGGGTGGAGGCCGAGTGGGCTGAGCCCGTGCGTGAAGGAGGGAAGAAAAGGTTTGGGCTGGTTTGGAAAAGGGAAGGAGGTAGAGCTTCTTCCCATTTTTCCATTTGGGTGCTCTCTTCCTATCTAGGATTTAGGGAAGTTCCAAAAAGGGGATTTTCGGGAGAAATTTAGAGTGAGAGGGCTTGGATAAAAGCAAAAAGATTCCCTCCTTTTTGTGATGAAGGGAGTTGGTATGGACACGTGCACTCCAACTCCAATAAACATTGAATCCAAAAATGAGACACAAGAACCGAGGCACATTCCTACAAGCAATTCTTAGATGTATGCAACGTTTTGCCAGCAAGTGTTCTGACGTTTGTCCAAACGACTACATGCTTCACACATTTATAGGAAAAATTTTGAAAGTTCGTATTTTTGGCTTTCTGAAAAAATCTGGGTTGTTACACATACAAGATACAGTTGCCTGAGTCAATGAGTTCGATTTATCTGGTCTTTCACGTCTCTCAATTGAAGAAATGTTTGCATGTTCCTGAAGAATGAATTGAAGAGCAAGAACCAGAGTTGGAATCTGATCTAGTCTACAAAGAGAAACCAGTGAGAATCGTTGATAGCAAGGAGCGGATAACTCGGAATCATTTGGTGCGAACCTACAAGGTTGTATGGAGCCACCATGATGATTGAGATGCATCATGAGAGACGGAGGATTATCTGAAAGAAGCTTACCCCGAATTTCATAAAACCTGGTTAGTAACTCAATCTCGGGACTAGATTTTGATAAGGGGGAAGGGCTGTAACACCCTAGGTGTTAAACATGCATTAGTGGCACCATTAATTAACCATAAGCATCATTAGCATGGCATAAGCATCATCAAGCACGAAACCCTAGGTTTCACCCCATCATTTCATGTGTGTAGCATTAAATTCAAAAGTGCTTGCCATGTTTGCCAATTATAGTAATTAGTCTACATGTGTGATGCTTGACAATGATTGGATCTGAGTGCTTAACATTTTAAAAAGATTTAACAAAATTTTATTGCAAAAGAATTGCCATTTTCGAGCAAATGGAAATGAGTTTGAAATTTTATTTTAAAAGCCTCCTTTAAAGTTCTTTTTTGTAATTCAAAATCTATTAGGAATTTCACCTTGACCCCAAAATAAAAAGTGTTCATCTTGAATTTTCTACAACTTTTATTTTTGGGTCATCTCTTAAAAAAAGCTTGTAATTTATCAAACAAGTGCATTTGTCTCGGTTTGATTTGAATTCAAAACTTCAAAAAAAAGAGAAAAAGCAAAACGCCGCAAACGAAGCGGGCGATTTCGGCCCGCCCGGCCCGGCCTGCCTCCGTGCCGCGGCAGAGCGGGCGCGCTTCGCCGCCGCGCCCGCCACGCATGCCGCATGGCGGCGGAAGGCCTAAGGAAGGCGGGGGCCCCGGCTTCACAGCCCGCCGCCCTCGGGTTCCCCACTCACCGCACTCACTCCACTCTCTCGTCTCTCTCTACCTCTCTCGCTCTAAGTAGAAGGGGAAGGAAGGGGAAAGCGCCTCCGCCGCCCGTTCGAGCTCCCCGCCGCCATTCACGCTCGCGGAGCTCCGCTGCTTACCAAAGCGCGCCGAGCCGCCTCGCAACCCTCCACCTCCTTGCCGAGCTAGTTGAACCCGTCGAGCCTAGGTGAGCGTGCATTTTGATGTTTTACGCCGTGGCCACCATTGCCGGAGCTTGCCGGAGCTCGCGGTTACGTGGGACACTACTCGCCGCCGTTCGTCCCCTTGCCACAAGCTGTGGCAAAGCCCGCCCGGCTCGCGCTAGCCACCGTAGGCTCAATCGAAGCCGACTCGGGGCTCTAGTCGCCTACGCCCGCCTCGTTGCCGCCTTACCGTGCGCCCCAGCGGCAACATTGCACGCCGCCGGGGCTCCTCGCGAGCCATTGTGGGGCTGGACCCCGGGGCGGGCATCACCGCCTCCGCTAGCACGGCATGTGCTTCACCGCGGCCAGAGAGATGGAGATGACCGGGCGGACATGCAGCGCCGCCGTCCGCCGTCACGCCTTAGCGCCGCCGCTCACCGGGCCACCGCACGCATTACACCGGCCGGGTGCGCCTTTGCGACGGGGAGCACGCTGGTGCCACCCGCCCGCCCGGCAACCTCGCCACCGGTGAGCTAGGGCCGGCCGGGCGATCGCCTCTACTCCCGGTGTGGCCAACCGGTGGGGCTGTGTTGACCCGGGGCCCGCCTGTCGGTGACTCCTGGTCCACCGGACTGGGTGCACTTAGTATCTAGGGCCAGTTTTCTTTTAAAAGGATTTTCCAGAAATGTTTTAATGGTTTCTAAAATTTATATCTTATTCATTTCTGATCCAAATTGAGTGAAATTAGTCTTGTCAGAGGTCTTGTGAACAGATCTATTGAAGAAAATTATGAAATATATTTTTAGTGATATTTTTCTGTATAGAATTATTTAATTATTGTAAATGCTGAAAAATGGTTAAATGCATGGTAAATTAGATACTGCTCAGAAAAATATGATTTTTATTTTGTCAAATTTGTTATGTGATGTAGTTTCTAAAAAAATATGTGTCATGCAGTTTCTGTAGAATAATTGCGAGATATGATTTAAATGCATTTTAGGTTGTTTTCTTTAAAAAATTCTAATAAATAAATTATGAGGAGTTATGGCTTGATAATTTTTGGTGACTGCTCTTGTGCTAAGAGGCAGCTAGAAAAAAATATTAAATCTATTGTTTGATACTTTTCACTATGCAAATTATTTAAATGTGTATTTCTACCCTGTTGCTTGTTATTTTTGTGTAGGCCATGTTATTCAGTGAAATGTGATCAAACTTTTATCATGAGCTAAAATGAGTATGTTTTAGCTACTGTAATTTTGTAGAATTTTTTGGACAGTTTAAGTGTAGGTCACAGTTCAAGTGTTTGTTTCCACATTAAGTAATTCTTTTAAAGTCATTAATGTTGCTTTGGGGTACTTTATATTATGTATTTGTTGCTAATGCTTGTTGATGATGTAGTTACCTAAAATGTTCAGTTTGTTAAGTCAGTGGCAGGGTCACTCTTGTGTGTGTGCTCACACACCCACTTTTCTTTATGCTCTTCTCTAAGTAATTAGAGAAGAGATATACACATACTCGATAATATGAAGTAGGTTGTTAGTAGAGAGGAGATATGCACCTACTCTGTCAAATAATATGATTCATATTCACCCGTGAGCACCATGCATCATCAATTCCTATGTGCATCCGTTGTATTTACACATACGTATCGCATCATACAGGTTCATAGGAAGAGTCCTGAATTTAGAGTACGAGGAGAACCCCGCCGGAGGACCAACAGCGAGGAAGCTCCAGGAGGAGAGTAAGGAGAGGCCGAGGAGGACAATCTTCCCGAGTGCCCTGACCACCGCGCCAGCACGTTCGAGAGAGGCAAGCCCCGGAGCATTTCTTACCTATGCTTTCTAACACTTTAATATTGCTTTATGATTGATGCATTACGTATAGGAGTTGTGTGAAACCGTTGATGCATTATATCCTTGTTTACCCTTGATTAACCTGCCTTGATTACCCTGCTAGTCTAGGGCGAGTTAAATTGCTTAGCCTTGCTTAGACCGGTAGAAGTTAGATGATTTCCGTCACCGCGAGTATAGGTGGTTACTTGTTATTGATGAAAGCTTTATGTTGATATCATCATGGGAATTCGGAATCACTGTGATAAATGGAGACCGAGCGAGGAGTCTTATGGGGTTTCGGACCATAGTGATTCCGTCAGTGTCGATTGAGCAATCGTATCGTTCGGCTGGCCCCTCGAGTCATGTTGAACGCATGCCTCATACTTAGCTAGCTCGGATAAGTCCTTCCGACCGCAAAGCCTAACACTATCTAGGTCGGAGCCAATCCTTTCGCATAGTTTTGGAGATGGATGGGAGACCACGGGGCGCCAAGAGTAAGTCCAAGGCCGAGAAAGTCCGGCTCGGCCTAGTGGGGACGGTCCCCGGCACGGTGGATCCAGTTGAACCGCGTTCTCTCGGATAAGTGCCACGGTGACCTATAGCTCACTTCGCGTGTGAGTGTGGTTTGTGTGAAGAATACCCCCTGCGCTCAGTAGTAATCGATTCGAATCGCCATCATTCCTGGACAGTGAACACTTGACTTGAGTTACGTTATCGTAGTAATGATTATGGAATGATGATAATGATGATGATGGAAAAGGGCTATATATTGTTATGGTTACTATTTTTTGATTAATAATTAATAAGTGATGACTAGTATAGGTGTTCACCTAGTAAAAATAGAAATGATTAAGCTGAGCTATCGCTACACTTGCTTAAAATGGTTACTTATGCTTTTCCGCAAAAGAGTCAAGCTATCCCCTGATAAAACCTGTCATACTCCTTGGAGTCTTTTTATTTGAGTTTATCGGGTAAGTCTAGCTGAGTACATTCTCATACGCAGGGTTCTATCCCTCTTGTTGTTTGTGCAGATAGTCATTCTTATCATGGATATTACGAGAATTAGACCAAAGAGCATGGTCGTTCTTACTAATCTCCCCATTTGCTTTTGTGGAATGACTTAAGACTGGCACTGTAATAACTTTAAGTGTGTGCGTGGGTTGAGTTCCAAAACTACTTTGCTTTCTTCTACTATTTGAAGACTTGGTTTATAATAACTTTTATTCGTGACTCTGATGTAATCGAATTCTTTGTGAACTGTTGTAACATGTAATCGGTGACGCTAAACTCTGTACGATCTTGGTTGTTGATGGTTGGTTTGAAATCCTTCGTGATTTCTGGACTACCGAGTTTATAAGTGCTCTAGTGTGTGAATGGCTTGTTTTGCGAGTGGTTTTTGCACTTATGCTTTTATAAATTGGTCGGTTCTGTTATACCTTCTGGTCCACTATAGGCCCATCGTGCTCACCAATTGTCACCGTCTTTATCGACGTGTGACGGATATTTTAATAACTAACTATGAACGTGACATGATTAATGGGACTTGTACGATATTTATTATAAAAAAGTAACTATGAATGTTAGTACTTGGTATGACTATCCAGATTTTCTCAAAGCTGTGTAAATGTTTTTTTCTCATGAAAAAAGGTTTAATCGGATTCGTCCTCATATTTTATTGTAACTAACTACTATGAACGCTAGTACTCGTATACCAATCCAGATTATCTCCAAATAGTCTGCGTTTTTGTCCTTAGAAACAGTTTATATCTTTAATGAAAGCTATTAACGAACGCTATGGGTAATCTTCCAAAAATAAAATAAATCCAATGGCAATGGATGGCTAGAGAGTCTTTGTTTTGATGGCTAGATGTTTTCGATTAATGTGAAAATTTATAGTATTTATCTTTTTTAGCGCTTTTAGTGAGGATTAATGTGGAGACTCCGTTGGGACCTCTAATTAGTAATAGTAAGATACTTGCCCACAGATTCTTGATGGCCAAAAGAGAATCTTTGTAGCTGCAGTGAAGTGAAGAGGCGTACTCCCATTTTCATCTCTTTGTGTGGCAAGCTCAGCTGGTTAGGTTCCTTGTGGTGGAACCTGTTCACCCGGGTTTAAGTCCCAGACTTAACACAGGTGCTCGTATTTTTCTAGATTTATTCTAGAATTTAACGGTGCTATTCTTTCAGTGGCAGACGACGTGCCCGTCGACAGCGAGGTGCCTATGGTGACTTCGTCAATCTCAAGATTTGTTGGTCCAACTCGGTTCTTCGCAGATGCTCATAGGGGTAGGGTGTGCGTAAGTGCGTTCATAAAGACGAGTGTGTGCTCGTGTATGTGAGCATCTACGTCTGTAACTGGGTCTCAAAAAAAAAAAGATCCTTGTTTTGTGGGG